>CM076602.1:107810000-108410000 GCA_038502835.1 Octonoba sinensis | reverse complement strand
GTGCTGGACTATCGGACTTCTACTGTAGTCAAGTATTTACATTGCAAATTGTTAAACATGAACAGAATAATTTCCATTAAAATTACAGCCAACACTTCTTCACGGTATGCAAGAAAAAATGTATTATACTGAAGTTTCTAAAACCTTACTAACCTCATAGGAGTATATGTAGGACTATCTCTGGCTGCATAACTAGAATAAGGGAGAAAAAATGAATATGTTTCAACAATAATGCACAAATTAAATTTAATTTAGAGTTTTTTTTGTTTTTTTTAAACTTACCTTGGGGGACTAGTTATTCTCCTGCCAGCGAGTTTTTTCTCTCTTAATGCTCTCCTTTCTCTTCTTGATTTTCTACCCTGGATGAATAAATGGTAGATAATATTAACATGCAAATATAGAGAAATTAATTAGCAAATAAAGTTCTAATAATTTTTTTAAACGTTTCCAGGTAATGTAATACAATGCATGGCTACAGACCAATTTAAAAAGAGAAATGAATTTGAAGCAAAATAGTAGAAACATGATCATCCATCCCCCGCCAAAAAAAAAAATGCTTATAAAGCATACAATTAACGCAAAACACAACAAATGATCAATATGCAACATTAAACATTTAATTGAAAATACAAAATACAAAACTGTAAACGTAAAATATCTGAAAATCAAATTAAAAAATTTTGTCTTATAAAAGTTTTTTTTTAAATAAATTAAACCCCTCATATATGTAAAACCCTATTATAAAACCCCTTTTTACCTCTACAATTTCCTACTCACATTTGTGATGAAAACAATAATTTATTATCTTACATGGTTCATTTAAAATAAATAACATGATTTTGCAGCATTAGCACATTTATAAGCAGAATCAAAATTAGAATTGTAAACAACATGACATATGCTTTTTACAGAAAACAGCACTACAAAAATATTGCAATAAATACTGCTCTGCAATTGAAAATTCTGCATTTGTATAACATATATACTCACCACTATAAAACCATTTTGCTAACATGCGACATAAAAGCATTAAACAAAACAAAAAAAATCACACTGCACAGCCAAAAGAGTATTGAAACTACAATTGACAAGTTCACTCAAAAATAATAGTCATTTATGTCACTTTGCGTCTATTTACGGTAATAGTGATAAGTAGAGCCCAGATGGATATGCAATTGCATATTTTTGCTTCTTTTGATGTTATTATATATATAAATGCATGGCCAAAACAAAAAAAAAAAAAAAAAAAAAAGATGCACATGACTGAGATTTTTCTACTTGATTTTAAGGCACTTTCTCTTCCTTTAATTTGTTTGAAATAAAAAAGAAAGATTAAAATAAAATATTTTGTTGTTTAAAAAGTACTAAATATTGGTCAATCCACATCAAGACATTTTATGGAAATAAATACTGCTGGTAAACAATAAGAAAATAAAAGGATTTCCAAGGGAGGGGCTTGGAAATCAATAAGAGCCCCCTAATTGGTCACAAAAAATTAAAGTATTGATTTAGATTACGTTTAGTGGGCTGTTCAGTTTAGTGGGTCTGAGTGATTAAAGATTTTGGGACATAAAACAATAACTTTTTTTTAGAAGTTATTCAAATTTTAATGCTTAAACATGCATAAAATAAAAAGTTGAAGGGACATTTCCATAGTGTTCGGCAACTACTCGTCAAAAAGTAGTTAACTACCAACAACTAACTAAACAAAACTAGTTACAACTAGTAGTTACCTACTTTTCTCTGAGACTAGTTGTAATTAGTAGTTAACTGTTCGCCAAAAGTAGTCGGCTACTTTTAAGTATAATTCATTTGAATTTCCATTTTTAAGCTTGCTCTTAAATATTTAATCCCTAATAATTCAACTAAATATTATTTTTAATCACTAAAACAATTTTAACGAAATCCGAGTAAAACATTCAAATATTGAATATTTCCAAATAACACTGAACAATTAATATATAAAGAGAATATGAATAAAGACAAAACCATTTTCCCTAAATTTAAACTTTTATTTTCATATGTATTTGTTTAATAAAGTTAATAATTTATGTTTTTAAGAAATAACAATTTTTCAGCAGTTGTTGTAAAATGAAAGGGTTTACCCTTAATTTAAAATTCTCCCTCTGCCCAACCCCCATTCATTAACAAAATATCTTTGTAACGTGCTTGCTTTAGAATTTAGATTATATAATATTCTTTCAAATCGTGTTGAAGGCACGGTTGGTGATTATTTTATTTTTAAAAAAAAATTTAAAAAGCTTATTTTTTTTTATTTAAATTAGATTTTTTGGATTTTTTAAGCAAAATATGTATGCGCACACAAGTACAGTAACAAATTCAGTTAATATTAATTATTTATGTCTTCAAAGAATTTTAAGTCACTTCAGTTGAAATATTTATTTATTCCAGTCAAAATTAATTATTAATTAATCATATTATATAAAAAATATATGCTTAATAAACAGAGAACAACAAGAAACAGAAGAGAAAGCTTATATTTATTTCCGCACTAAATGTATTATAATTTCTTGAATAATATATATATATATATATATATATATATATATAAAAAATTAATATATTTAAGTTGACTGGACTATTATAATTTTTTGAGTGTATACAAATTTCTTAAATATATAAACAGAGATGGCAAATATCACATAAAATGTTTACTACAGCTTAATCATTTTTACTATTTAGATGTGTCATCAAGAATACCAGTTTTGATGACTTATCAACCCCAATCTGTTTCTTAATTTTAAGTGCACTATTCCAAATGTAGTAAAAATCTTTTCCAAAGGTGCTGTTGATGCTTTTGCTATAGTCAGCATGTCCAAAAACTTAATGTTCTCTGATAAAATGTCATTCTTTGACACCTTAACGAGGCTATTCCACCTTTCCCTAGAAGACCAGATACATTAACACTACCATATAGTGAGTTAAAATACTAATGAATTACTTGAACCCAGAATATATTAAAATTTATAATAACACAAATATCTATATTTTAATAATTTGGAAGAAGCTGATATAAATAGCTTTTTTTAAATCATAAAAATCAATATTTTATCCAAAAAAAATCACAAAAATTAGTTTTCTCTTTAAAAAAATCATAAAAACCAGTATTTTTCCTTCTTTTTGTGTTTTATGGTATTCCAAACACATGCATGGTACTGGAGTAGAGGTAAAACTTCCCTATAATGAAGATTTGGTCTGTAAATGAAACTTAATTGTGCATGTGCTGGTGCGGACGCTATTTATTGATTATATTAGAAAGCTTTTTGTAATTTGAGTAAATACTGCAATAAATATTAAGATTTTTTATGATTACTTTTTCATTATACATTACAGAACCTCTTATCCGGCATGCTCGGGACCACCGCTATCCCGGATAACTGAATTTGCCGGTTTTTTGGATCGCTAAAAAATGCCGATATTCGGAGGTTTATCGAACCCAAATTACAATAACATCTGCTAATAATACTTCAAAATAAGCAGAAAATAGTAAAGAAATACTTTTAAATTAAGAAATATAAAAAAAAAAATAATTAAAAAGGTTTTATTCAATAATAAAAAACGACGTTTTTCTTGCACACTAAAAAGGTAAAAAATACGATAGCAACGCCGCTACTAAATTTTGGTCTCCATTTTCGCAACTAATCGTCATATTTAATTTTATTTTATTGGAAATACTTCAGAAACTAAACAAATCATGATGAAAGTGGTAGAATACTGCATTGTCATCTAGTTCTAAGCTCTATGTAAAGTTTAACAATAGCTTATGGGAAATGGTCGAAAATTCGATTGCTGGATGTTTCGAGCAGCCATTGTGCGTTATTTTGTTTATAAAAGAATTTTGTCCCATTCCTGCTATAATTTCTTTAGTTAATTCAAAGCAACGATCGTTAGACACAGCAGGTAAAATGTCATTATTTTCGTCTTCATTGCTATCTTGCTCTTCGTCATCGTTCCCGGTGTAGCACCATTTGTGTGATTTCCGAATCGGACATCTTGTTTATAATATTATTAATTTCAGAAAAATCTGATCATCAATCATTTTTACAGCAATGAACGATTTCAAAAAAGAGGAAAACGAAATGTAAGAAGCATGTTCACATGCAGAAACGCGCAAATTTCATACTTGTGTAAAACGACTGCGCTTTTGCGAACGACTTTAATAAAGAATTCATTTTCACAGTTGCAATTTTTGTTACCTTAGTAGCAATTTTAAATTCTTATTACCTTATTGCTGCTCTTAAATAAATCAAAAAATATATAAAACAAAAATAAACGAGGTTTAGTTTTCACACGATCAGCTATTGCAGAAAATTCGCGAATCTGCGGTATTAGAAATTTTCCGAACTTTCGTATAGTCCGACTTTTGTTGCAATTCATCTTCGAATACTGACGGGGAGATTAAATAAATGTAGAAGAATCTTTTCTTATTTCTTTCATGTTTAATTATTGAAATAAAATAGAGAAAAGATTGGGTTTTCTCAAGTATCGTTAGAAAATTTTTTTTCTTCTAATTTTCATCTGCAAGTAAGTTGACGCCCCTCCGCTAAAAAAAACATCGTTTTTAGACTAAATTGTTCGACTTATTAACACTGAATGTGTTACTTGTAACGGAAAAATGCGTATTTTTAAAGGCATTTTTAAAAAAAAAGTCGTATTTTTACTAAATGGCAAAAAAACGCGAACTTTTCAAAAATGGCGGGAAATTCACGAAAAAATTCCCGGATTTTTGGTTCCCGGATAAGAGGTTCTGTACTGTATAACATAATATAAAAAATACATTTGTGTGAGTAATATTCATAAGCTAAAAATTTAAATAATTTAATGTTTAAAAAATAGTTATTTCTTTCAAAAAGTAGATTTTAAAAAAAAATTTCCGAAAGTAGTTGGAATTTTGAAAGCATTTGTAACTAGTAGTTGTTAAAAAAGTAGTTTAACTAGTAGTTAACTAGTTCATAACAAAAGTAGTTACAACTAGTAGTTAACTAGTAGTTGCCACTAGTAGTTAACTACAGTTGAACTTGCTTATAACGACATCGTTTATAGCGACAACTCTGTTATAACGTCAAGAAATTCCAATCCCTTCGTTCGGCAATCAATAGTAATGGTGATCGCTTATAGCAGGGGTCTCCAAACTACGGCCCGAGGGCCACATCCGGCCCGCGGACAGATTTTGTCCGGCCCGCGGAGAGCTAGCATACTTGAAAGAAAACTCCTTCTAGAGAACATATTTATTTTTTATAGCAAATTAAATTAAGTTTACTGAAGTAATCTATTTTTATGTTGAATAATTATTAATATGACATCTACATTGATATGGTCATGGGCTAACTACTCATAACATTGTTGTAGGTTATTATTTACTAACTAACAAATTATTGAAATGAATCCAACTAACATTTTATACATTTTAAATGAAAAGATAACTTATAACAAGCATAACGACATATGAAATACTAATGAGATTTATGTAATTGAGATTTTCCACTGACAATAGTTTGTAGTTGTGGACTAATTTTACTTGTACCAATTATTAAAAGAGATTTAAGATGCTCATCAGTTAATTTAGATCTGTAAACATTTTTTGTGTACTTCATTTTGGAAAAGGTCTTCTCACACAAATAAGTAGTACCAAAAACAGAAAACAGCCCACGAGCAAATTTATGCAAATTATCAAATTGTGTCAGTGGAAGACACTTATAAAATTCCAACAAAGATAAGTTTTGATATTTGTTCTTAATTATATCACTGCACTGTAGATCAATCATTTCCATTTGAAGTTCCGGGGCTAGGGTTTCAATGTCAGTAACAAAAGGATTCTGAAAAATCTTAATTTGATTCGCAATGGCATCAAAGTCCGAGAAACGAGTATCAAAATTTATTTTCAAAGCACTCAAAGTTTCGATTGCAAAATCGATAGGAAACTCGGTCTCAGTGGTGTGGCTAAATATTTCACATGTTTTAAAATGTGAAAAACATTTACTTCGTAGTTGTGATTGAAACAGTATCAATTTCTTCCGGAATGATTTGATATTATTGTATAAATCAGGAAGATGCTGGTTTTCTCCTTGCAATCTCAAATTCAGTTCGTTCACATGTTTTGTCAAATCAACATAGAATGCTAACTTCCACAGCCATGCGTTGTTTTGCAATTCAGTAAGAGGGCGATGCTTTTCATTCAAAAAAAATTCGATCACTGCTCGAAGTTCAAAAAAGCGCTGAAGGACTTTCCCACAACTAAGCCAACGTACGGCAGTATGATAAGGTAAGTCATTTTCTCCAATCTCTTTAATAAATTGTACGAATTGTCGGTGATTCAGCCCAAAAGATCTGATAAAATTAACAGTTGATATGACTGGTTTCAGAACTTCAGACATATCCAAACATTTTCCGCACAAAGACTGTTGATGAATGATTACAATGTAAGACTATTGGTTTTGAACCACCGTCATTTTCTACAGCCTTTGACACAAGAGCGACCACTCCTTTATCTTTCCCACTCATGTTTTTGCCTCCATCAGTTGTAATACATTTCAAGTTTTTCCATCGAAGGTTCTTTTGCTTAATGGCCATTTCAACTCCTTTAAAAATATCTGAACCAGTAGTTGTGCCATGAATACTATACATATCAAGAAGTTCTTCATGCACTTCATAGCTTTTATCTACTCCTCGAATATAAATCAACACCTGAGCAGTATCTGACACATCCGTTGACTCATCCAAGGCCAAAGAAAACCACTCAACATGTCCATTTTTGTTGAACAGTTGAGAGGATATATTTTCAGCGATGTCTTCTACCCTTCGAGCCACAGTGTTTGCTGACATACTGACAGTTTTTAATAAATTTACCTTTTCAGGGCACATTTCTTCGGCTACTGCGATTATGCATTCTTTGACCATTTCTCCATCGGTGAATGGTTTTCCACGTTTTGCAATTTCAAGAGCCACACGAAAGCTGGCACGAGTTGCAGCCTCTTGTTCAGTTTTGAGTTTTGTAAATAAAGATTTCTGCGATTTCAATCCGCGCTTCATAGCTTCGAGTTTTTCTGTCCGCAAACTTCCTGTATATTTTGAGTAATTTTGAAAATGTTTTGCTTCATAATGACGTTTAATGTTATATTCTTTGAGAACGGCTATGCTTTCTTTGCAAATCAAACATAGCGCCTTGTTACTGGACTCAATTACGAAATACTGAATGTTCCACTGATCTTTGAATTTTCTGCATTCACTATCAATTTTTCGCTTCTTTTCCATTCTACTAAATCACACACAAAAGCAACAATTCAAATAAAAATATTGTTACAAAGATGTCTTAAACTTAAGCACGCACAAACACGTTTTAAGGAGGTACGCACTATTTTATTTCACAGCAGTGTCATAGGAACTGACTTGTGGTTGCGCCACTAGCCTTCTTATATATTTCACTTACTGCCATCTAGAAGTGAGTGGAAGACACCAGAACTTTATCGAACCAACGAGATTATTCTGTAAGTGCTATTAGCGCCATCTGTTAGGGATAGAAGGTACTACCTATTTCTGCTTGTGTCCACCAGATGTCCTGTCACGTTACTCCTCATGGCTCGCTCGTACTCTACGACTAATCTAGAAATTACAGATAATGACAGGAAAATTAATAATATGCAGTGTTGCCGTTTTGCGGACTTTAGTTCGATTTGCAGCCTTTTTTAAACGTGGCGTACTTTTTCGGACTTTTTTTTTCATGTAAAAAAATACTCATTCGTTACTTGAGTACTCGTTAGGAACCGAAGTAACGATTACTGAAGAAAAAAGTAATCAATGATTACTTGTGTATTTCATTACTTTTGTAATCAATGATTACTATGGCGATACGATGCGGGTACCCCATTATAACGGATACCCATACGATACAGAAAATACATCAGCTTCCCCGTCGCTAATGGCATCTGGCAAAAAAGTAATCATATTTTACACCACTAGTGGACTGATTCAACTTTTTACCACCGGCAACAATTAATGATAATATGGTTTTGGCCCTTGGAATTTACTGGAGTAATCAATATGGCCCTAAGGCTGGAAAGTTTGGAGACCCCTGGCTTATAGCATCACTTGGCTATTGCGTCATAAATATCTTGGTCCCTTGAATGATGCTATAACAGAGTTTCATTGTACTTCTAGTTAACTACTATCGAACACTACATTTCCATCTTTAAAAATAAGATTAAGTGACAAAAGGAAATATCAAACTACAGAAAAGCTTGAAGAACACATTATAATTTATTGCAATATTAGCTGCATTCAATGGCTTTGTAGGGGACACCTTGAATACAGGAGGAAGACTAATACCACATGACACTTGTTCAATACTCTGTTCTTTAAATAAGGAGAAAATTACTGAAAAAAAATCCCATTAGAATAAGGACAAGTCTTTTGCAATCACCGTTTGAGTAAGAACAGCAGTCCCTAAAATTCCCCTTTACATCCATGACAATTAGTCACAAAAAATTCCCGTTAGAATAAAGAAAGCAGTTATTAAATAACATTAGCGGTCCTGCTGAAAATGCTCATCAGAATAAGAACAATAGACCCTAATATAAAAAGGGTATCAGTTCTCAGACAAAGTCAACATTCAACAATCCCTCTAAAAGTCGTGTTAGGATGCTGACAACTATCCTTTAAAATCTGTTTTAGAATATGTATATAAATCATTAAATACCATCGTCGACAGTCTTTCTAAAAATTATCACAGAAATATCCCAGTTAGAAAAAAAATTACAGTAGTCCAGAAGAAACCTTATTAGAATAAGGATAACAGTTACTAAAAAAAATGCCCTGTAGAATACAGACAACGGTCACATAAAAACAATTTTTAAAAAATAAGGAAATCAAAATAGAACTATCAATTGCTTCTGTCCCCATGCTGCAGAAAATAAATTTTAAATCATTTAAAAAGTAAAAAGAATTAAAAGCAAAACAAAAGACAAAGAAATTGAAATTGGCTAAGTCTCAAAATGCCGAGAAAACATTAGTATCAGAATACATTTCAAATCTTTTAAAAAGAAAAAATTAAAAACAAAGCCAAAGGAAAGAAATATTTAAAATCGGCGGCACCTAAAAATGCTAAAAAAAATTGTGAATAAAATTTTATCTAGCATATATTCATGTAGATAAAATGGCAACAGTGCAAATTAAATGTAAAATAAAAAGTTTTAGCAATTGTTTGAGTAAAATAAATACAGTTGAGTCCCGCTAACTTGGTACTCCCCACAACCTGGCAGTCTAGATAACTCGGCCACACACAGGGTTGCCACTAAAGTGAGGGAGCAAAATTCCCAGACTTTTCCAGATTTTTCAGGTGATTACATAAAAAATTCCAGGTTGATCGAGGTTAATCTACATAATATTATTACAAGATATTTTCTTCTGAATAGCTACCGACTGCAGTTGCAATGTCAACATCACATAATCAGCCTTATTAGATTCAATAAAAGTTGTAATTTTGATATACGTATTTGTAGTATTATGCTGCAAGTTTTTTTTTGGCAAAGCAGGGGTTGCTCCAGAGGAAATTCAGGTCCGTTTTCGGACCCTTCACAAAATTCCAAGCTATCAAATTATTTCAGAGTTATTTACTAAATAACTTTTTCACAGAATAACTTATACTTTTCACAGAATTATTTACTAAATAAGAGGCAAATAATAATTTTTAAAAAATTATCACTATATGTTTAAATTTTAAATTTCCACAAAATTATTTGATTTTTTGTAAAAATCTTTTTAAAATTAAAAAAAAACAGGACCTTAATAAAAATTCTGGATCGACTACTACAAAGTGAAAAACAATAACACTACAAAACGTTTGCTGCTTTACGTATCCTTGGTAATTAATGGAGCTGTGCTAACTGGAAAATAAAAGGAATTCTGTGACTTTTCCAGAAATTGAAAAGATTTGTGAGCTTTCCTGACCATTTTTGGTCATTTTAGTTTTCCCTGACAATTCCAGGTTTACCATATTTCCCAGGTGCGTGACAACCCTGTATATTATATACATATACTACATATTATTTACATATGCTACATATGTTTATATGTAATTGATTAGTAATAACTGCATTCAGCTCTTAGCTCATGAGTGCTACTGCTTTTCTCGAAAAATAGTAGCCATTTTAAACGCAATTCACAAAAAGGGGCATTAAAATAGCATTATATTAGTAGTTTTTAAAGTAAGAAAATTTCATTTCATTAGGAACAATCAATTTACATAAAATAGCACTTTTACAGGGCACACAGTAAGCCAAAATACATATCAATGGAACTCTATTACAACATCATTCAAGGAACCAGAATTTATTAATCTTATAAGAGTTGTCACTATAGCCTCCTGAGACCCGGCATCCAATAAAATGGATGTTTTGCTTTTTCTCCCTGTTGTGAGATTTTATTTTAGAAAGCAAGACCTGAACTGGAATTATAAAGGAGGAATAGGAAATCACTTTTTAACTTTGAGAATTTGGAAACGGTAGTTTATTTGTTTACAATATGGCAAAGAACACAACACGAGTCAAGTTGGAATTCGGAGCTCCCGCGGTTGTTTTGATTTTCACATTATTTTTTTCCCTTTTAATATTGTTCTAGGAGTTTATACAAGTTAGATCTCTTTTCTTATGTTATAAGTAATGAATACAATTTTTTTTAAATTTATTTTTGTGTAAGTATCGCATAGTTCTACAGTAGTTATGAACTCAAAATACATTCAAATGGATGTGCCCCCCAGAAATATTAAAAAAATCAAGTTTATTAATTTTTTTGGAAAACATCACTTTTAATGCCCAATTGTTCAGAAAAACTAATAGTTGAGAGAATATGTGTATTTTATTTTGCTTGGGTCTCAGGAGGATAAAACAGGTCACTATAACCAAGTTCCACTATATTAAAAATAAGTTGAAGACTTTTAACACATAAACATTGTGCTTTGTGCAGCAAAAAATAATATCTGGCGAAGGAAAAAAAAGAAATATGCAAATTAATTGCTTGGTGACAGCACTAAACTTTCAAAGTTACTCACGGAGAGTATTTGCTGACAATTCATATAAATCAGTTTACATGTAAGTTTCCCGCAAATGGAAACTAAAACAAAAGAGATGAAATCTTTTCTGTTTTACAAAGCATGCAAGATGCATGGTGTACCGTGGATCTGTGTCAAAGCATTGAGAGAAATGCAGTAACTGCAACAAACAAACTGTATAATAAACATTAACTTCAAATTCGTATCTAAGTTATTTCATTTTATTTTCTTGAAAACTACAATATTCATTTATTTATTGACTAACATGAAGGTTAAGAAAAGGTAGATTTCTCTGCCTTTAACGGAAATCTTTTATGCTGCTGTGATATTGCATCACATTTTTTTTCTATTTAAAATATTTTTTTTCATTATTAATTAATTTATTTTTATTTTTCTAATTTCTATTTTTTATGTAATGCTTCCTTTCAATTAAATTATTCCAAATTATTTTATTTTCCACGAAATCGGTATTTTTTTGGCACTAAATTCATTTACATCAAAATTTTGCTTGTTTTAATTACCGATTCGTAAATTCTTTTACCATGCTAAACTTTTTTTTAATATAAATCTTTTTCATTCCTTTTTCCAAATTACCATTTTTTTTACCGAATAGCCATCTTGTTTTCAACGAAAGTGTCGTCCATCTTCGAACATCCTGTCTTGAAGATCTTATCAGGTTGTTTTTGATGCGTCATAGCGATGCCTACCTTCGGTTTCGATTCAGAATTCGAGAGTCACGCTTGATTGGTTCCCGCCAAAATTCCTCCTGCGCTCTCATTGGCGCACGTGACGTGCGCCGTTGCCATCGGAGAAATTGCGTGAGGAGAAAGTGACGAAAAACGAGAGAGAATCGCTGTGAGATCCGTGCCGTAGAGTCATCGGCGCGCTCCGGTACGAGAGCGATATTGTTGGAGGCATGGATGGATGCTGGCGCGTAGCTGTCGTCATGTTTTAAATTTATTCAAAATTATATCCAATCCCACGAATTAACGACTCCTTCATCGATGCCCCAACCTTTTTCCGCCTAGCGACTCCCGATCCTGGGTGACGTCGCATCATTATGATATCCGAGCCGAGCGGCTTGTGGTTGTTAAATCAGAGCTGAAACATCAGTCTCATTCGCATGGCTACAAAGTATCCCTGAGGATCCTAACCAGTGATGAGTGCGAGGAGTTTTCACCTTCGTTCGGCTTCCAAGCCTTTTTTTTAAAAGTTTCATCATCTGAACATCCGCTTTTTATTCACCACCTTTCAATAATGGCAACTGTACGCCAGGTCAAGATGTACAATATTATCCCTATGTTCATTTTTTATAATGAGTAATTAATGCATTCTGTTTTTGAACCATAGTAAAATATTTTTATCTTTTTGGTGATCACCTAATAGTTTTTTTTATAATATGTGACCCTCCAAAATAAATTCCTTGCTATTTTTTTCTGAAAAATTGTTACGTATTTTTTTTACAACGATATACACACCAGCAACTAATGGGTAAGTCGAAATTTTTTTCTTTTCATGTAAATCTGTAAACGCATTCAAGGTAGTCGTTGATCTGGGGAATTATTGTGGCACTTCGCGATTAAAGACATTATGTGCAACCACTATTTCGGCCTGATCAAAATTTTCTGGGAAACTAAATTCTAAAAAAAACATTAAATAATTGAAATCTTAATTCCAACTGGGGGGTGTAACAACACAAATTTGTGCCGCGAATAAATTTTTACTCGATTAATTTTCAACGTTGCACGGTTACTACCATAGCTGCACGTCATAGGTCTGCAATATCAGTGGGGTTTTTTTTGTGTGTGTGTGTGTGTCACAGCCACTGAAAATAGTACATTATTTATAATGGAAACTGATAGGAATTAGGAAAAAATATAATATTTTAAAAAACTTAAATTGGAAAATTTTGTTTTTGGTCAAAACATTAGAGGTTGCAGTAGAATTGTTTTAAAGAGAAGATTTTTTCTCTTCAACAGGAATGGTTAAAAGAGAAGCCTATATTGCTAATTAAAATAAATAAGAATATATATTACAATGAAAATTATCTTTTGCCTTTTTATGTTCATACATGAAGTTTTGAAGAAAAAAAACTTAAGTTTTGATATGCATGTCAACACATGAAATATGTAGAAATTAAACTAAATCACTTTTGCAAACATTTGAAAACAGGCAAAAACTTTAATGTGAATTGCATTAGCTCATCAAAGCAATACTAACATTTGTGAGTTAAAAAAATATCTGTGGACACTACAATAACTACATTATTGTCATTTGTCTAGAATGCATAATTTTAAGAAAAAGAAATAAAAAATGCAAGTAAAAACAAATGCAAGTACTGATGCTTTAATGCCTCTGTTAAGATATTTGAATATATTTTTTTAATTAAGAAACTTATATTTTTAGAAGATGCTATAATATATTTTGATAAAAATTAGTTAAATCGACAAAATATTTTTGACGTATAAAATACAGAAAAAAACATAAGTGGGGAATATTTAACTGAAAAAGAGTTTATAATGATGATATGGCAAAATTATATTTTGATTTATATTCAATAAAAATGCACCATAAATGAGGTAGTGAGAAACAAAGGGATGTAAGTGACCAAAAACAATTCCGAGTAAAACACGTTCAAACTTTAGATCTTATGGGAGCTTTAATCTTAATTTTTTTCTAAATCATGTTGAGGTAAATCACACATTAGAGCTATCACTAACATATCTTGCCACAATATAGAATGGCGCTTCCCCTATCATTTGAGCTAGTTATCTCCAAATTTTCAATTTTTTTCACTAACAGCCCTTTGCTTCTAGGTGCTTTAAATGTTTTCCAAAATCAAAATAAGTAAAAAAAATCACAAAAAAAGAACCAGTGATACATTTTTAAAAAAAAAATAAAATAAAGTAAATGCACAGTTTTAAGCTACAGTAAAATTTTGAAACATTGTGACTTTGCTATGATACATTTTATTTCTGAGAATAACAGCTGTCTAAAATTACCTTCAAAGCAAAATCATAGCTTTTTTTTTTTTTTAATGTATCAATCACAAATCTTATAGGGACTGATGAATAATTTTCATCCATGAAAATAAAAAATCCTTTCAAATTTCAAGAAGGTTATTAATAACTTACCGAATACATAGCCTTTTCCTCTTCTATTTCTCTTGCAAGCTTCAACTGCTCTGCTTCCTCTTTGTCCTGCAGTAGATATCTGTTGAAATGCCCCCTAGCATTACTATCAACAAATAGTTCTAACAATAACACATAAAGACATTTTTCATCAGCCAATGAATAGGAATGAAAATAACAGAAATTTAGGCTCAGGAAGGTGCCAAGTTCTTTGGCAGTTATGGAAAAGAGGTAACCAGAACTTCTAATACAGTGGTTAAGATCTCTTACGTTATAAAATCATCATCTACCATCCCATATTTGATAGACTGTGAATTCATTTCGGCACACTGTGCTGGCGTAAGCACATTCACATCAACAGTAACATCTGCAAAAAAAAAATCAGCAAAATGAAAAACTTAAGACTTACATTCAGTAATCAAAAATAACATTGAAGTTAGATTCACATATGTTTTTCAAAGAATTAAGTTAGAGAAAGCAGTTATTTTGTGAGGAGTACGTTTTTGCTATAAAATATATTGTGAAAAGGCTGTTTTTGTAATAATTTTGTGACAGACCCGATAATGACCCAAATTTCTCCTTACCAGAATCCTGTAGGACAACATGAAAAATATAGAACACTACATGCTTTGGAATTTTTAAAATAATTATAGGATTTATAGAAAAGATAGGACTATTTTTAGCCCTGTATAACTTGACAAACTACTCTACTCACTTTAACATGCAGTGAATATTTATAGGCCTATATATTTATGCATGCCTACCTATTTGGGTTCTTATGTATTACTTAATCTGTGGAACCAATTATAGTGATATTACTGCTATGGATATTGGAACATATTACTAAATATATATACATTTTACTTATAACACACATTTATAATTATTTAGATAATTTAAAATAAATTGTTAAAAGAAATATCCTATTAAAAAAAATCCTATAATAATGAAAACAATTATAATTTTTGAATAATCTAACTTTTTAATCCATTCTGCATAAAATTTAACAAAACATTCACTTTAGTTTACTTGCCTAAATCAATATCACTTAAGTCTTCCTCCTTTTCTTCTTCATTTTCCTCTTCATCTTCCTCAGCATCAATACTTTTTGCATTATTAAGATGGGGTGGAGATTCTGTACTATCCTCATAAACATAACCTATTGCAGCTTTTTTGTCAATCAATCTGAGAGATTTAAAAACAAATACATAAAATATATAAATGCAAATCAGTTTTATAAACAAAATATATTTCAAATTTTAAGGAAAAACTCACTTTTTCTTTTCCTCTTCATAACCAGGTTTAAAAATTCCAAATCTTTCTTCCATGTATATTTGATGCAGAAATTTGTCTTCATTTACTGTAATAAATAACAATAATTAAAGCACACAAATAGAAGGAAAAAGCTAAACATGCATTTAAATGGAAGTAAAATTTAAAAAGTTACACTTCATTCTGTTTCAATATTCTGCATTTTCTGAAGCAAAATAGTATTATATCCAGCAAGCTCGTCATTTTGAAAATTTTCAATGGGGACATAGAACCAAAGAGTATATGCTCAATACATAGTACAGGAAGAAAATGTAAAAATTGCCTAAGAACCAAAAGAACATGATTGACTAAACAAATAAAAAAGAAGAAATCCAAAACTGTGACACACAAAAGGTAAAGATGCAAAAAGTATGCATTAAATACCCTATGTGTACAAAAAAAATTTATCAAAACACCAAAATTTTATTTATTAAACACTTAACAAAGCTCAATAAGTATCAAAGATGAAAAAAAAATGCAATTTTCAATATAGCAGATGCAAAAAGATTGCATTGTATTCATCCACTAAATAAAGGGAACATTTTGTACTGTTATATAATTAAAATAATTTAAGAGTTACATTTTAATAGGGCTATAATAATGATAAGTTTAGGGTTGATAATCAAACAGCAGGATGAAATTCCCCTACTTTTCCAGGTTTTCCAAAAATATTTTTTAAAAATTCTAGTCATAACCCCATGGCATCATACCAGTCAAAAAACATACATTTGCAACACAATATTCTTGTTAAAATGATAGCAGGGATCGCTGACCTCAAAATAATTTGATACAAACTTAGAAGCATTATTCAGCCACGAGATAAAAGGGAACAAACATTTCAATAAAGAAATAATAGGTACTTTGCAACATGTAATTTTTTAAAGGTCTGATAACTCATTTTCTTGAAAACTGATTCCAATCAAGATTTTTGAAACAGAGAAAGAAAATAAAATGCTACAATTATCCAATGCATTGTAAATGTATTTGGAAACATTGAATAACAATAATAAAATGTGAGTCGCTTATAACTATTTACAGGTTAAAGTTAAGAGTTCATAAATTAATGACCAAATCAGTGGTTGAATCACAGGGCATCAATCGGGGCAGTTCCCTTTGCAATGTTGAGTAGAGCAAAAGAGCTGATATCATGTTTACATATAGGACTATCCCCATCCAAGAAAACCTGTTAGCATTGCGCACCAGCACTTCGAACCTTGGTACAAAAGTCGCGTCCTTGACAAGCCTAAGTAGAATTCCCCAACTTTTAGATTTTTTATAAAATAGTAAAACTTCCCGACTTTTCCAGATAACGTAGCAACCTTATTAAAATGAAAAAAGTGTCAAAAATGGGTATTTTTCAAATTTTCTCGATTTTTCCCAGAACATAAAAATTCCATAGCAATTTCATGAACGTTTTGTTCTTTTCAGTAATGCAACCAGGATTTTGCTTTAGGAGGGGGAGGGAGGGGACAATGTAGGTATTAGGGATAAACTGGGTGTTTATTTTGCTTAATGGTTTGCTTAACCATGGCTGCCTGCGATCATATAGCGGCTGTCCAGACGCGGCGCGAGAACAAAGGAATAAGCGTTCAAACGATAGTTATTTTTTTCCTCACTGGTGCGCTGTAAGCATGTACTAGTTGTGTATGGAAATACATTACGAAAGCATTGTTTTTGTCGGGTTTGCAGCATGCATCATGAAGATTTCTTTTTGGTAAATTTTTAGTTCATGCATTACTGATCGGAAATATGTTTCCCGATGTTTAATTGTGTCTAACCTATATATATATTTATTTTTAAGAAATTTTTCATCGTAAATGAAATAAAACGACAGAAAGCAGTAGAGTGTTTTTTCTAAGCATTAAATTAGTGAATGCATACATTTTATAATTTTAGGGATTTACTAAATTCAGGTTTGGTTTATATGCATATATTTTATTTGTGTTTTTCACTCCACGTCACTTATTCAATTATTCTGCAAATAGAAATCGTGAGTTTGATGCTTTAGATGATATTTTTAACCAGTGAGGGCTGACATTTGCATTTTCCCCTTATGTCTCGAACTTTACTGGTTTTATTTATTTGTACTTCAGGTTATTAATAAGAAAACAAACGTCATTGTAGCCCAAATTTCAGAAAACATATTTCGGGACAAGAGGAATCCTTTTATCAATGAATAGAGTTGTACGCATCTGGATGCAAGTAATTCGAGTGATTTACACTCACTAGGATAACTTACATTTTTAGGTCAAATCCTTACGCGTTGATAAAGGGGTTCCTTTTAATTCCAAAACATGTCTACGGTGTAATTTTTGCAACTTGCGCTATAAGAACGTTGCTCCGCTCATTAATTTTTTACCACTCAAAAGTAAACTTTGAACTTCATATTATATTTAGATTATGCTTTTAAATATATATTTTTTTTTGTTCTGAGACTTTTAAATTTCTTATGCTTGTATAGTTAAAAGTGGAATGAGTGAGAGAGAATCTATATTATAAATTTAGTAATGTACCTTTTTAAAATTAAACTTGCGCCACATGAACAAGGGTTACAATTGAAATACCTAAAAGGAGAGATTTAACTCTAACATTTGTTGTTGATTCTCCACGCGTTCATGAGTACACCCATTTTGTACACCATAGAGTCTTAAAACATAGAAAAGTAAATAAACTATCTAAGGGCCCGTTCATAAAAGATGTCAAGCTCTTTTCCGATATATTTGACCCCCTCCCCCTTTTGTCACAAAATGTCACAATTCATTGGACCCCCTTCCCCCCTTTGTCACATGTCCAGGGCTCGGTGCACTTTGGAGTCTTTAAAATAGTGAAAAAAGTGACCACAGCTTTAAAAAAAATGACCAAAATAGTGACTATTAAAATGTAAACTTGTGTGTTTGTTTTTTTATTTAAATTAAATATAACTTGAAAAAGAGCAGTTTTGACATCTTTTGAAAGCTAAACCTGAATAAATAGAGCTTTTACCCAACTTAAAAAAAAAAATTCATAGCCTATTCAAAAATAAGAACTTTTATAACTGTAACTATGTTCCTAAATACCTTTTTCAAAACCCATAAATGGCTAAGAGTGATAGAGACAAAAGTTATTTCTTTTAATTAATGTCTTTCTTAAATTGTTACTTATTTAAAAATATAAATGAATAAATATTTATTCAAATCGGCAGAAATTTCAAATTTTAATTTATGTTCAACATTGAATAAAATTTATTTTGAAAATGCTAGTTTTTAAAAAAATTTTTATACTTGTTCAAAGATCAGAAAATTTCACTTGAAATAAATCTAAATTTGATATTTTATCAAAATTATTCAGACTGAAATTACTGTGTTTAATCTTCTGTATCATTGTAGGAAACAAACCGTTTGATTATTCGATACTGTTTTTGTAATTTCATGGTAGTAATAAAATCCAAGAAAAATTCCCTGACTTTATAATTTTAGTTGTGATAGTTACACGGTATCACTGTCATACATAATGACACTATGAGTGGCACAATCAGAAAAATTCTTTATGGGGGGGGGGGGGAGAAGGGGGGGGAGGGATGGAAATAAAAAGAGGTCATAATGTAATTTTCTGAGCGATATATATAATCTGCAATTGCTAAGAATTTTTCAGATCTAAAGTTTTTTTAAGAATTTAGATCCCCCCCCCCTCCCCTGCATCATTTTCATTACTTACTGATTTCTTGACAAGAATATAACTTTATTTTCTCCAGCTTCGTTGAGAAATCCCCACCAAAAATTTCCTTTTGTGATTGTGAAAGTTAGTTCGGGAGTGGGGGGGGGGGGGGGGGGGAGAATGAAAGAAAAGATAAATTAAGGTAATTTTCTGAGTAATATAATCTGCAACTGCTAAAAATTTTTAGTCTGATTTTTTTTTCTTTTCTAACTTAAATATCGCTTTAGTTTATTTTCTTAGGATTTGCTCTTCTCGAGTAAAAAAAATTAAAAACAATAAAAATCATCATTCTAGATTGGGGGAGAGGTCACGGGCCCTCTAGGCCTCCCCTTCTGGTTGCACCACACTGCAATATCAAACCTTAACTTCGGCCCAATCGGGGCCGGCGCCACGCCGAATTAAAAAAAAGACTAAAAATGGGGGACTTACAGGACCAAAAATGGCGGATACGCGGAAGTTTCAATCCTGGCACACGTATTTTTACGCAAAATTGCAATGTTTTCTTAACTCATAGACAGACAAAGTAACTTTTTTGGTTGCTCTGCCAGAGAAAGGGCAAAAAGGTGAAAATAGTGACCAATTTTTTAAAATAAGTGAAAATAATGACCAATTTTTTAAAAAATGACCAAAAGTGACCAATGCAAAAAAAAGTGACTTTTAGTGAAAAAAAGTGACTCGCGCCAACCCCTGCATGTCACGCTATGTTGTATAAGCTTGATGTCACACTTCTTGTTACTCCCTCCCCTCCCCTTATCACACTTTGTCACAATTTCACGAATCCCCCGTCCCCCCTCGAAGCGTGACATCATTTATGAATGACCCCAAAAGCGTATTTCTGATTTCTAATTTAAAAGTGGGGAAACATTAATTTAAGAAAGGATTTAAGGAAAATCAGGTTACAGAAAATCAGAGAATCCGAAAGCTTTTGGTAGATTTCATTGAAGAAATGCCGGTTGCAAAGTCTTGCTTTAAAAATTGAGAATATTTAGTGTAGTCCAGAAAAAAAGAAAAAAGAGGCTTACAGATAAGAGCATAAGTTATTGTAATGAAATAGTGGTGGGGGAGGCGGCTTTTGAAAAGTGGAGGGACGATAGTGTAAAATAAAGTTTTCGGACGGTCCTTGCAAACGTTAAAGATACTAAAATTGTTAATCGCATTTTTTGAAAATCAATCATAACATTTTCCTTTAAAAATATCAAAAAACTAGTTTTTAAAAAATTTTAAACCAGGAAATACAAAGAAAAAATATGAATTGATTGAACAGTCGCCACTGCAAATGTTAAGTTTGAAAAAAAAATGAAAGAAAGAAAAAAAAAACTACTAATTTATTAGTGTAAAATAATATGTAAAAAAGAAAAAAGTCAGCAGCTGTGTTTTCCACTGCGATAAGTTGAAATAATCACTAGCCCTTTAGGTAATTTAAATATTAGTCTATCATAATTTTAAATTCATTGCAAATTGATTTTCTAGTGATTTCATTGTACAATGAATTTTCATGCAAAATCAAAATTAAATTTCTTTTGGGCATCTTTAAAATTACTACAGACATTTCAATCCTTATTAAAACAATCAAAAAATTTCTTTGCAAAAGAATAACAATTTGAATAATGTTTAATGAATATTCCTTATTTTTTAAATTAAAATAAAAAACATTAGTTTTGAATGTAATGACAAATCTTTAAATATGGTGAATGTCTAAAATAAGATTTGAACTTAATCTATTGACTCCTATGTTTGTTGATTTATTATGATATTTTTAACAACAGAAACATTTAAAATTTTCCTTTGAATTTTAATTATTTGTTTTTAACTTTGTAATGCTATTCGATTTTACCCCAGAATCCCTACTAAGATCTTAGGAAAATGTAGTAACAAAAATAGCAGTTTTTCTTTACTAAATAAAGAAAAAAAATGTGGAAAATGGCAAACAAAACACAACAGCATAGAGAAAAGTATGCTAAATTAAGTAGAGTAGACTTGACCAAGAGTCTAAGCACATAGAACAGAAAATTTATACAAGTTAACAGTGCACATATGCAAAAATATGTTTAGCAATATGTTACTTTCTATCCTGCATACCATAGTGAATGAATGATCAACTGCACTATCATGTCAAGGGAATAACAAGAAAAAAAATACATTTAGAGTCACAAGAATAAAAAATTAGGTCCTTCTGAGTTTTTATATGAAAATAAGGCTTTTTACGGGTCCCTAAATTTATTTCTAAATTTATGGCCTTTTCAAGGCTGCCATGGGAACCTGGCATTTACTCAACAGTTTAGGAATTAGCAATGAATATTGTTACAATATCTGTTCAAAACAACAATACTGATAAAATTGCTAAATAACAAAATTTAATGCTATATAACTAAACCACCAAAACTGATAATACAAACTATAAGAACCTGTTAACTTACCACTTAAAAAGTCATTCTGCACTAAAGTCCGGTAACTTTCATATGAAGTTTTTCGATCATCTTCCTCGTTTAGCGGCCTGAATAAAAATAAATATAATTCATTTTCTTTTCATTATAGAAAAAAATGATATTGCTTTTTACTCTCTGACAGAAACCGAGTTTTAACAATATTCCAAGATTAGAAAAAAAAATTTCCCTTGAAATAAAAGGGAAAAATATCAAATCATGAACATAGAAAATTAATGATTTATTATTGAAGTTAACTAATTTATTTAAGGGGCTGGGGACTTTCAGGGGTAGTTTTGGTAATTTTAAAAACTTCACAAAATTCTATTATATAATGTAATTTATATTTTCACTTTTTACATACATAATGATACCCAGCAGTTAAGGATGAAATTAAAAAACTGTTTTGCATGCAAAAATAAGACAAGACTATAACTCTGGTTTAATGAAAGTAACATGACTATAATTTAAAGAACATTTAGTGAATCTTTGTCTAAACCATTATATATGAAGATAGTTTTATCTTATAGAATAAAAAACAAAAGCACAACTTCCAAACATACTTGTAAAAAATTTTTTAAATCATACTTAATTTTTCTGTATAATAATTTTTGTAAAATTAATGTCGTAATTTTTCTACTAAATTAAATTATGGTTTTATGCAGTACACTTCATATTCACACAAAATAGTTCATAACATTATTAAAATTTATTAAAATATTTACTCAGTACATCAAAACTTTTCATAAATACGAAATTTATATATATGTGATTTGATTTAATTTCTCACAATTTAAAATAGATAATCTTATTTGTACTGCATTATATTTTTTTTTCCTCATTTTTGTGTGCTGTAATGAATGGATCAAGGTTCAGATTGACCCACTCCCAGGTTTCAGTAATAGCAAAATTCAGGTGGTTCTAGTGTTTAAAAAACATTTGTAACTGTAGAAAATCTTAAATTCTGCAATGTAAAAGAAAAATTATTTTTCAGTCTTTAGGAATCTGCAAGTACTTATTACAAAGAGAGTGCATGATTACAGTGAAATGTATTGCAGTTACTGTTGCTGTAAACATTAAAAATTACTTTCCTCAAATTGATGTTGGTTTGTTACCTTTTGACAATATCAAATAATTTAAAATCTTTGACAAAAATCTTGCAAAGTTACAACCTTAGGAAAAAATATTTTCATAATTTTTAGAAAGTTATGAAGAATTTTCTAAATTAAAAAGGGGCTTTATTTATTCTCTTTTTCTGTTAAAGTGATCACAGTATGATCTTAATCCTTACCTGATGATAAATTAATACTTACTTATCAATTGAATATTACAATACGTAGTTAAAGAAAAAAATTGCAATAAATATATATGCTTTTAAACATGTACATGTAATATCTTTGAAAATTTGTGCTTTAATTATCTATGTTATTTTTATCATATATTTTTTCTGCTTATAGATAAAGATAAACTTTCTACTACTTATTCATAGTACTGTTTAAAATATTTTTGCAAAAGTGCTTACAGAAAAACAAAAAAAATCTCATATTCCCTGATTGAACTCAAAAACTTTCCCTAATTTTATAGTTGCGAAAGTAATACAGTATCATCATATGTAATGACAGCATCATGTACAGTACCAAACCCCAAATTCGGCATGCTCAGGACTAACGCTATGCCAAATTTTGGAGCATAGCCATAAATGGCAAAGGTACTACTGTGATATAATCCCCCCCCCCCCCTTGGCGACATTCGAGCTAGCGCGCCAATTTGTAATGATTTTCTGTTGGCGATATCTTTTCATTTATCCAGCGCCATCGATGTTGGCTGAGGTAATGTGTGGCAACCCTAAGTGGATTATGCAATGGGTGTTTTTTGTGTGTGATGGTTGGACTTTTAGAAAGTTTTCTTTTACTAATAAATAGCTTTTTAGTATTTTATTTTATGTTTGTGCATAAGTTTGGTTAATTGTGACTAAAAGCAAAGAAAGGTAAAGTGGTAATTTTCAGACATTTCATCATATTGGATTGTAAGTTTGTTGCTATTTGGGATTAAAAGCCAACTGGTTTAAAGTGAGTTCTTTTATTTTTGTAAGTTTATTATCTGCTTATTTTATGTGTTTGTAAGGTTATAAAACAACGAATTTTCAATCGTTCTAAAATATTAGCCGTAGTGATTAGGGGCGTTGCTAGTTTTGATAAAGTGGGTTTCCGTTAGTTTAATGTAAAATGTATTTGGAGTTTTCGGTGGAATTGCCCGATATTTTTACTATGTTTTTCGTTGAATAATGCATATCATTTTATGTAATGATAATTAATTGCAATAGTCATTATTGTGCATGAAATGCGTGTTCTTTCAACGAAGTGTTTTTATGGTATTTTTAATGTTGGCTTCCAATAGTTTAAGACGAAATGTACTTGAAGTGATGACCGTTATTAATTTTGTTGTTTAGTGTGGTATTTTAATATTCGGATAGCTTTATCAAACATTGCTTTTTCGTTCAATTGCGTGATATTTTTATTATGTTTTTCATTGAATAATGCATATCATTTTATGCAATGAAATTAATTGCAATAATCATTGTGCCTATAATGTGTGTTCTTTCAAGAAAGGGTTTTTATGCTAGTTTTAGTGTAGGCTTCCAATAGATTGATGTAATATGTGCTTTAATTGATCAATGTTATATATTTTCTAATGCAGTCTCTTATTTTAAAATTCCGACAGCTTTAATAAACATGCGTTTTGCGTTGAATTGCGCGATATTTTAATTATGTTTTTCATTAAAGAATGCATATCATTTTATTCAATAATGAATCATTGCAATAGTTATTATTGGGCAAAAATTGCGTGTTCTTTTATGAAAGGGTTTTTATTCAGGTTTGAGTGTTTGTAAAGTATATAATTCTATTTTTCGAGTAATTATCGATTCGTTAATGTATTGAATTGCTGTTGAAAAATGCTGTATGTGCTTTTACATAGTAGCGTTGATATTGTGTGTAAGATATAATTTGCAATTTTTGGTATTTTACTGTTTTTTAGTGATTTTTCTTGACATGTTTGCTATGTGTATGATGTAACATTGTTGGCGATATAATCATCGCCAAGAGTGTTGTATTGTGTTTGAATTTGGCGACATAAAAATCTTGTTGTTGGCGACGGTTTCTTGGCGCCAACGAAAAAGTCGCCAAGGGGGGTTATATCACAGTAGTTCCATGGCAAATTCCCGAAAGCACCAATGCCGACACATTTTTTTACACAAAATTGCAACAAGAGGTTTTTTGCTCAGGGAGAGAAAGGAAGGGCTCATCCAATGGGTAATCAGCATTCG
The DNA here is from genome assembly GCA_038502835.1 of Octonoba sinensis. Lineage (NCBI taxonomy): Eukaryota > Metazoa > Arthropoda > Arachnida > Araneae > Uloboridae > Octonoba > Octonoba sinensis. The sequence continues at coordinate 108,385,055 of CM076602.1, read as the reverse complement.
AGCTGACCACGCCCAATGAAAGGAAATTCTACAGAAGAAACTCCCAATGCTTGCGGGTTTGGTGACAGAAAACAATTTTTCCCGACATTTTCCACAATATAAAACTTCTGTGAGAATTTCCCAATTTCCGGTTGTGTTACCACCCTGAATAAAAGTACAATAATATTCTAAGCTTCAAAGTATTTTCAATCTGTATTTACAACACTACAAGACTAAGGCTGTTTTCACACCAAAGGTGACAAAGAGTAAAAACTTGTCTTTTCTCATCCATGCAAGCCCAAGGCATAGTTTTGTTTTCAAAAAGATGCTCTGGGGTTGTGCAGATGAGAAAAGACAAGTTTTTTGTCTTTGTTGCATTTGGTGTGCAAACACCTCCAACAGATACTGTTAATTTACAACACAAGATAAGAAAATGAACAAAATATTCAGTGCATGTCTCTATAAAATAAAAAGTCAAAGCATCTAAGAACCATCACTACATATAACTAAAAACTCTATGAAAAGCCATAAAAGAAAAAAACTGTTTTTCATATTTTAACCGCTAAAAACTACTTTCAGAGAATATATTTTGTTCTTTCTCAATACATTACCCCATTACAGCATATAACAATATGAATTAGCATACTTAATTGACTCCACAGGTTTGTACTCAGGAATAATATCTAAATGTGCACGAACATCAAACCTATCAATTAAATTATCTGCATGTCCTTGCCAAGGCATCCTGGAAAAGATTAAAAATTAATTTTTCATAATGTAAGAAAATATACTCATTTTAAATACATATAAAAAAAATTGAGAAAAAAAATATGCTCAAAAAAAAAAACTAATTCTGAATCATAAAAATAAGTTCATTTTCTAAATATTAACTTTTACGTCGAAAACATAATTTTTGAAGTCCCAGCACAAAATTAGACACAAAGCAAATTACCATATTTATATTAGTAAATGATTCATAGTCACATGATTTTATTCATTATTATTGCACAAACTTGAAGAAAAACTGATAAAAGAAGTAATTTAATGATAAAAAAGTAAAACATTATCTTCATGCAGAAAAAAAAAATAAATGAAAAAATATTACTAAAGCCGAAAATTAAAAAAAAAAAAAAATACCATAAATGTATTTTCAAGGAATACAAAATCAAGGAGTTAGGAGTACGTTCATCCATACAAAAAATTCTCAGCTTTGACAGTAAGTAGCAATCATGAGGAAAGCACATCTACCACGTTAATGCTACTTCACAACAGAAGCTCGAAACATTTTCTGAAAACCTTGCAACCTCAAAATATGTGTATGCAATGCTTTTGGAATTTTGTGCAGTAATATTTATGCAGGAGTCAATCCAGCTTTTTCGACGGGGCCCTGCTTTTGTGAATTTTAAAGAGATTTTCTGAAAAATCATATTAATTTTGTGAAAATTCAAAATTTAAACATATAGTGATACAAAAAGTACTTGCTGCGTTTTAAATAAATAATTCTGTAAAAAGTACAATGTTGTATCTTGGAAGTTTATGCGGGTTCCATTTTGATCGAGTGGAATGTTACGAAGGGTTTGCTTTGATTAATTGACATTTTGTGAAGGATTCAAAAAACAGACCCTAATTTTCTTTGGCACAAACCCTATTATTGGTCTTTTTTTTTTTCTGAATAAAGGAAAAAAAAATTCTTAATTTTTGGTCAATGTTATTAGGTTGGAAGTAAATTTCAGAATGTGTCATTATTTTCTAAGGTTCTGGTTGTTTGGACCAATTATATATTAGTTGCTTTGCTTGCAACTTTTAATTTTTTGTTATTCCAAGATGAAAAAATTTCATACTACAGAAAAAGAAAAAAAGAAATAAAATGAATTTTAAAAAATAAAGAAATCTATTGTGTTCAAATAAAATGAAAAACATACATGGTAGCTGGGCTATCAGCAGCAATTGCAACTGCTGGATCAAGATGGATTTTTGCAGGCCGACCATGAACCTGAAGAAACTGTGCTGGATCTTGTTTCTATAATATAGAAAATCTTTTAAACTCAGTGATACATAAAATCTTATTTTCAAAAAATAAAAATTTAAGAAAATAATTTGGGTTGAGCAGAATTGAAAAAGATTTCAGTGATCAAGGAAATGCATTGAATGGAAACAATATTTCAATCTAAATTCTTCAATTGTCCTTGACTCACTCATGGGACAAGCAACACATTCAACTCATAATGTTAAGTCATTTTCTCTATGTTAATTTAATAATAATTAGCATGACACCCATCAACATCAATAGAAACTTATCGCTATAGTTCTATAATTATGGTATTTCAAAATTAAAAGTACAGTAAAACCCCGTTAAAACGCGGGTGTCAGGGGACATGCTTGACACTCGTGATTATAACATAACCGCGGTATAGTGAAACTACGCGGGAACCATATTGCGAAATAATACTCTCTTTTGTTGCATCATTTTTAGCTTCACCAACTACTCGAAAATTTTCTTCTATGTATTTTTTTTCTTCTTAGCTGCCATTTTGTGCAGGTATAGCATACTTGATCAGATATTATATCAGATAATAGCATATTTGATATTTTCTCAATATGATAAACAAATTTACGTTGATTGCATAAAATGTACATATGTTAAAGAAAATATCACAGACAACATAAGAGGTAAACATTTATATGAACCCAAAAATTTTTGTTTTAAATGAAGTAAAAATATTAAATATTAATAATCATTAAAAATCTTGATGTACAGTATCGAACCCCAAATTCGGCATACTAGGGACTGGCGCCAAGCCGGATTTCGGAATTTGCCGAATTTCAGAGCTTGACCAAAGATGGCTGATTTACGAAAACATCAACGCTAATATGCTCATTTTTACTTCAAGTTGCACCGTTTTCTTAACTGGTAGATAAATAAGTTCATTTTTCTATTTTATAAATGAAAAACGCCTGAAATATTTTTACCCATTTAGTTAAATCATATGGTCACTTCATTACTAAACTGAAACTTTTTGTTCTAATCAAATATCTTTATTGAAGATATTTGATTAACTTTTTTTGGAAAAAATAATATAAGTAAGGCCATGTGTTAAAATATTTTTACCAAACAAAAAAAGAACTTATTCATGGATTTAAATAAAACGCTCCAAATTCAGCAAAAATAAATCATACCCACCAGGCTTGGAATCGATTACAAAGAAACGTAATCGATTACGATTACGATTACAAAGGGAGAAATTGAGAGATTATGATTACGATTACGATTGTAATCCTTTGCCAAAAAGTAATTACGATTACGGCAGCGATTACAGTCGTTGAAAAATGTAATCGATTACGATTATGACATCCGATTACGATTAGATTAGCATAAAATTATCCGATATTATGCATACAACTCTCATTTTCACAATAGTGTCATAAATCAAAAAGTTATGATTTTTAATTAAATTTTTGATTTAATAAGAGATAACTAAAATGATGATGAATGCAATTATAATGAAATAATTTCAAGATCACAGTTCTGGAATTATGACGTCGTTGCAGAAATGAAAAATTTGTAATATATATATATATATAAAATCAGGAAAGGCACATTCCGAACTTTTAAAATTCATGTGAGGGATAACTACATTGATCATATTTTGTATATAAAAAAAGACGATGCACTAAATGTATATAATGCATAAGTGATTTACCTGGTTCATTGTTATTTTGTGTGCATACAATCAAAATCTTTTGCTGGCCGCAATTTCTAAAAATGTAGTATATTTCACACAACACCAATTAATTTACTGTAAATAATAATTTTGTATGATTCTGTATGAAATCACTTATAAGAGGTGTATGGATTGCACGAGATAACAAAATATTCAGATAGTGTAAGAGATAAATAATCCTTTGAAAATAAATGCTGCATTTTAGAATAATTTCAAAAAATTTGAACATGAACATTCAAATAACTCTTAAAAAATTAGTAATCGTTAAAATGTAATATGAAGAATAATTATAATATGAATGACTATAATATTTTAATATGATTTCTTGTGGGAATTTTTTTTTTCCATGTAACTGTTTTAATAAAAAAATAAAGGGCAAGTAATTTTACAATACAAATTTAACGTACAAGATTAAACTGAAATACAAAATTCAGTTGAGGTAATTCTAAGAAGGAAAAGATAATTAACTGTTTAAAGTAATTCATAAATATGAATTCATGCATGTAAAAAACAATTATGAGAATGTCTGAACATAATCTCTTTTTCTTGTACATGCCTATTAATTAAAAAGAATATTAGCATTAAAATATAAATAAATTTAAGATTTAAATGTATGTATTTTTTTAAATATTCGAAGAACATATTTAAAAAAACAATAATAATCACACGTTTCCAGGATTAAGATTTCATACATAAGCATAGAGCATCATGTAACACCTAGTCCTAAATTGCTGATGTGTAAATGTGATATTCTTTGGAAAAATTCTTCACTTCCGCCGTTAAAGAAAGGAGACAAACGCCAAAAGGCATTTCGTGACATTCTCTTTCCACTAGATTTTCGGGGGGCAGTCTGCTTCGATTATTGAAAGGGAAAATGGGGCGTCCATTTCATGCCGGCTCCAGACTCTCGCCTATTGCTCAACCGTTTGCATATGTTTTGAAGGGGTAATTTGTGCTTCCCCTTTCTTATCTACCCCGAAATCTTTTTGACTTGCGGACAGATTACCGCTCTTTTAAAAGAAACTGGACGACGCTAGAGTCCCTGTATTTTAGCGAGAGTAGAGTCAAAGCGGTATCATTTTCCTATTGGTGGAAGGTTTGAACCCTCCGCCCGAGGCAGTGCCTTCTTTCGTCCCATAGCTTTAACGTGGAGACGATTAAATGCCATGAAAAAACACGAGAATCCGTAAAATTAAAGGCAAATACATTTTTAAAATTCTTTTATTATTGTTCTAAAATGTTTAAAATATAGGAATGTAGCTTTATTTTGGGCCATATGCTCCTATTTATTTAATTATTTCTTTGTTAAAATAAGTGCATGCTTTCTTAATACTAATATTCCATGTTGACCCGCTATTTTTGGCCCTAATTGTCATTTTCCCTAATAAATAAATAGCTAGTATCCTAAAGTAATTAAAAAACATCGCTTCAAGATTAAGAAAGTGTTTAAATTTAGTAAAATTAAGTTATTTTAACGAATACTTTGTATCTTCGACTTGGCGTGATTTGCTTATGCTTGGCGACTAGTGGAATGTAAACATATCGGCCGCTTCCACACATTCTTGTCAGTCAGTTACGAATGGATTTTCTTGTATATAAGCGGCTTTTTCTGCCGAATTTTAAAATAGGCAGGGTAGTTAGCTGTGTAGGAGGCCAAGTTTTACTGCTCTTCAAAACCAATTATCAATTTCAAAAATGTTCTATAATGTCATCTTCATTTTCCTGCTAAATTACTTGAAGTTAGGGAGTTACGAGGGGGGAGGGCGCATATAGGAGCTGAATTCGGCCTCGGAGAAAGTTTTCCGTATTTGCTCTTAATTTAATGAATACCTTCATGGGGAAATGTATTTTTTCACATAAGGGGATCATTCATAAATGATGTCACGCTTCGAGGGAGGTGGGTAACAAGAAGTGTGACATCAGGCTTATACAACATAGCGGGACAAGGGGGGGAGGGGTCAAATATATGAAAAAAAAAACGCGTGCATTTATGAACGGTATCTAAGTACATTCTTTCTTCTTAGAACATTTTTAAACATAACTTTTACATAACGAGTTTTATATAAAAATATCACTGATTAAATAATAATTCCATTTTTTTTTTACCAATTCATTATTTTACCATTCATATATTTCTAGCATTACTGCTTAATTTTTTTTTAGTTTCCCTAAGAAATAAAAAAAAACGAGTAATCTTTTAATGATTTATTAATGCAATATTATCAACACACACACAAAAAAAAAAAAAAACTTTCAGAATTAAAAATCCAAGAAATTATATTGAAAATAATAAATTTATAAATATCATTATTTATTTTTGAATCAATTAAAGAGTAACAATTTCCATGTTCTCATATTTAACATAACGTAATTTAAAGCTGCGAATGATTAAACTATCCTGGACTTGTTGAGACCAAAGATATTTTTAAAAAACGTTTCTGGCTTACGCAAAAAGTAGCTTTTAATTCAAACAGAAATTTTGCTTTCAAGTGGACAAAATTTCCCGTTAACGATTATCGTTTAGCGGAAATCCTTGAGCGAGTATGAAGCCAACCTTGCACTAGGCGGCAACCCTGTTTTTCGTCCGGAGGCAGTTTTCCCCCGATCTGTCGTTACTCTGAAGACTATGTCTTATAAAGGAACTCTAGACGACGCGAGGAGACCCCCTTGAGAGCCCCAAGGCGATGCGAGTGACATATCCAGAAGTCCTGTATCTAGACCCTTTTTTCTCGGGCTCTCCAGCAGCCATTCCCCGGGGAGAGTGGAGCCGCAATTAAGAATTCTGAGAAACCGCAACAAGCAGGACAAGAAGCGTTTCTGGCAGACTATATGGTCCTGCCATCAAGGGTCTGCGACCGCCACACAGAACCTTTTATATTATGATCGCCCGTAGGTTACAAACCACTTAGGATAGGATAGGTCGCCTCAGTACACAGCTTGAATCCTTTTTCTTGTAATCTTATCTCTTCTATTCAATGGTAGAACTAAAAATTTCAGCTTTCAGCAGGTCAAGATTACACGATTATAGGACCAGCAGATTACGGATTTTTTCCTTAAGATTACGATTAAAATTACGGGAGAAAAGGGATTACGGGATTACACAATTTCGATTATGATTATAAGAAGATGCCACTGTCAGATTACGATTTTGTCAAAATGTAATCGATTACAGCCGATTACGATTACGTAATCGCGATTACTCCAAGCCTGATACCCACCATGGTAGTTAACCGTTTCACTGAATCACCTAAAATTGCATAAAAAAGAAAATAGCACTACATCTTAAAAAAATATTACCAGAGAAGTCAAACTAAAATGCCTGGCCATTTGTACAAATTGCAAGGCTTACTGGGCGCCAGGCTTGGAGTCGATTACAAAGAAACGTAATCAATTACGATTACAAAGGGAGAAATTGAGAGATTATGATTACGATTACGATTGTAATCCTTTGCGAAAAAGTAACTACGATTACGCCAGCGATTACAGTCGTTGAAAAATCTAATCGATTACGATTATGACATCCGATTACAATTTTGATTACGATTGGATTAGCATAAAATTATCCGATATTATGCATACAACTCTCATTTTTGCAATAGTGTCACAAATCGAAAAGTTATGATTTTTAATTAAATTTTTGATTTATTAAGAGATAACTTAAATGATAATGAATGCAACTATAATGAAATAATTTCAACATCACAGTTATTGAATTATGACGTCGTTGCAGAAATGAGAAATTTGTAATATATAAAATCAGGAAAGGCACATTCGGAATTTTTCAAATATTTAAAACTCATCTGAAGTATAACTACATTGATCGTATTTTGTATATAAACAAAGACGATGCACTAAATGTATATATAATGCATAAGTGATTTACCTGGTTCATTGTTATTTTGTGTGCATACAATCAGAATTTTAGTTGGCCGCATTTTCTGAAAATGCAGTATATTTCTCCATTGTATTTATTTTCTAGTTTAAATTGTGCAAATATTTCACATAACACCAATTGATTTACTGAGAAAAATAATTTTGTATGATTCTTTGTGTATGAATTGCACGAGATAACAAAATATTCAGATAGTGTAGTAAGAGATTTATTTATCTCTTACACTATCTTAATATTTTGTTATCTATTGTCTATATATTTAATCTGAATATTATCCTTTGAAAATAAATGCTGCATTTTAGAATATTTCAAAAAAAAAATGAACATGAACTTTCAGTTAACTCTTAACAAAATTAGTAATCGTTAAAAAGTAATATGAAGAATAATTATAATATGAATGACTATAAAATTTTAATATGATTTCTTATGGAGTTTTTTTTAACATGTATCAGCATATATTTTTTTCCCATGTAACTGTTTTAATAAAAAAATAAAGTGCAAATAATTTTACAATACAAATTTAACGTACAAGATTAAACTGAAATACAAAATTCTGTTGAGGTAATTCTAAGAAGAAAAAGATAATTAACTGGTTAAAATAATTCCTAAATATTAATTCATGCATGTAAAAAACAATTGGGAAAATGTCTGAACATAAATCTCTGTTTATTTTACATACCTATTAATTAAAAAGAATATTATCATTAAAATATAAATAAATTTCAGATTTAAATGTATGTATTTTTTTAAATATTCAAAGAAGATATTTTTAAAAAGTAATAATAATCACACGTACCAGGGTTAAGATTTCATACATAAACATAGAGCATCATGTAACTCCTGCTCCTAAATTGCTGAAGTGTAAATGTGCTATTCTTTAGAAAAATTCTTTGCTTCCGCCATTCTCTTTCCACTAGACTTTCGGGGGGCAGTCTGCTTCGATTATTGAAAGTTAAAATGGGGCGTCCATTTTTATTAGCCGGCTCCAGACTTTCGCCTATTGCCCAGCCGTTTGTATTGAGTAAGCCAATATGTATTGAAGGAGTAATTAGTGCTTCCCCTTTTTATCTACCCCGAAATCTTTTTGACTTGCGGACAGATTACCGCTCTTTTACCGAAACTGGACGACGCAAGGAGACCCCTTGAGAGCCCCAAAGCGATGCGAGTGACGTCCAGACTCTCTTTTTTCTCGGGCTCTCCAGCCAGACGTGGAGAGTGGAGCCGCAATTAAGAATTCTGAGAGAACGCAACAAGCAGGACAACAAGCGTCTCTAGCAGACTATATGGTCCTACCATCAAGGCTCTGCGACCACCACACAGAACCTTTTATATTATGATCACCCGCAGGTTACAAACTACTTAGGATAGGATAGGTCGCGTCAGTACACAGCTTGAATCCTTTTTCTTGTAATCTTATCTCTTCTATTCAATGGTAGAACTAAACATTTGAGCTTTCTGCAGTTCAAGATTACACAATTGCAGGACCAGCAGATTACAGATTTTTTTCCTCAAGATTAAGATTAAAGGAGAAAAGGGATTACATGATTACGCAATTTCGATTATGATTATAAGAATATGCCATTGTCAGATTATGATTACGATTTTGACAAAATGTAATCGATTACAGCCGATTACAATTACGTAATCGCGATTACTCCAAGCCTGCTGGGCGCCATTTATGACCACAAAGAAAAAAAAAATAGAGCAAGTTTCTTTATGTTTCTTACTTTTTCTAGGGAATAAAATTTGAAAAACAAATTTTTAAGAATTTAAGGGGAAAAATATTTTTTTTATAGGGAAAAAAGATGCTTAAATTTTGCCCAAGAAATCAATTTTCACTTTTCAACTTAGTAGGGTTTTCTGGTTTTATCTTGGTTTGCTGAGTTTAGTTCATATAAAACATAAATATATTTACAAAATTGCTTCTATTTGAATCAAAGTTTACCGACATTTATTAATTTAGCAGATTCTTACATTAATATTTTTCTGAATTTCCAAAAAAAAAAAAAAAAATCTGAAATTTTCAGGAAAAGTGCCGAATTTTAGGATTTTTCAAACTTTGGGATTCCGAATTTGGGGTTCGGTACTGTATTAATATTTTTTATAAGTCCTCAAGATTAAGATTAAAGGAGAAAAGGGATTACATGATTACGCAATTTCGATTATGATTATAAGAATATGCCATTGTCAGATTATGATTACGATTTTGACAAAATGTAATCGATTACAGCCGATTACAATTACGTAATCGCGATTACTCCAAGCCTGCTGGGCGCCATTTATGACCACAAAGAAAAAAAAAATAGAGCAAGTTTCTTTATGTTTCTTACTTTTTCTAGGGAATAAAATTTGAAAAACAAATTTTTAAGAATTTAAGGGGAAAAATATTTTTTTTTTATAGGGAAAAAAGATGCTTAAATTTTGCCCAAGAAATCAATTTTCACTTTTCAACTTAGTAGGGTTTTCTGGTTTTATCTTGGTTTGCTGAGTTTAGTTCATATAAAACATAAATATATTTACAAAATTGCTTCTATTTGAATCAAAGTTTACCGACATTTATTAATTTAGCAGATTCTTACATTAATATTTTTCTGAATTTCCAAAAAAAAAAAAAAAAAAATCTGAAATTTTCAGGAAAAGTGCCGAATTTTAGGATTTTTCAAACTTTGGGATTCCGAATTTGGGGTTCGGTACTGTATTAATATTTTTTTATAAGTCCCTCACATGCAACCATTACCACCTAAAAATACTAAAAAATTTATTTCTTACTGAAATACTGTATACTTTTCTTGTTTGACTTTTATCTTCTAAAATAAACACTTAAAGTGTTAATACTATTGTATTAAAAAATTTTTTTTGTCTTTACATGCAATTTTTATTGGCCAAAAAAGTTTGCAACTCATATTTCAAATCATTCCCTCACTCATTGTAATTCAAGATTTTTCAGCTAGATGGCATTACTATACAGATAGAAACAGTGCACATGTACTGAGCACATGTTCTCAGTTGTCTGTAAAACTAATTTCAGCCATCTTGGAAAAATTCTTCATTGTGTAAGGAGGAACTGAATAAACAGATTGGGTAAGTGTTAAGATGATATTATCATTCCCTCATTTAAATTTATAAAGTTAATTTAATTCCTAAAAATATATTAATGGGTAGTTTAATTTTCTCTAAAAAGTTAATTTGAGAATATGCATTGTTTTTTTAATTTTATTTATGGGTACAAATTTAAAAATCTAATAATGTTAGTTTTATCAGTCCCTCACTGGTCATTCCCTCATGTGAGGGAATGATGCTTTTGTGAGGGAATGGTTACTGTTATTGTTAAAGTCTAGTTATAAAGATATTTTTGTTGCATTTTATTATTTTTTAAAGCAATTAATGATTGACTTAATACTAAACTATTTCAAGCTAAATTGTCAAATGAATCAAAGTATATTTGGGATAAATATTAAGGAAAAAAATTAACTTTTTGATATAGGATTAATATTGGTAGAATCTATTAATTTTAATACTTGGAAATTTTGTTAAATTTGACAATATGAAATACTTAAATTATTTAATTTCTAAATAAGAAACATAATGTACTTTAATTTAAAAATAAGATTTACAAGTTTAATCAAATTTATATTACTGTTTTATTTTCTTATAGTTATCATGGCAAAAAAGAAAGTTGATGAAAAGTTGAGAAAAAAGGAATACGACAAAAGAAGAAGAGAAAAACTAAAGAATGATCCTGTAACAAAAAAGGAAATGCAAATCAAAGAGCGTATAAAATATTTACAAAAAAAACAAAAAGGACAGGTAAAATCAGTTTCAGAAATGACTAGGCGGGAATTAAAAGCAAAAAGAAAAAATTGGAAGAAAACTTCAGAAAAATATAGAAAGAAAAAGAAAGAAGAAAATTTATCAAAAACATCAGAAATTCAAACTTTAAATGAATTAAGCATGCCATCAACTTCTAAAAGTACATCTAGATTAGTAAGTGGAAAAAAACTTAGAAGGAAAAATAGGATGAAAATGATACATGAAATACAATCGTTAAAACTTCAGTTACATGTGCAAAAGAAAATTGCAAATAAATATAAGTCAAAATTTTATCGAATGAAAACAAATACATTCTCAAAGAAGGATATACAACTAACACCTAGAAGCAAAGTACAGAAGTTATTAAGAAAAGAAAGTGTTTCACCCGCCATAAGAAAAAGATTAATTTTTGGTGAAGCTTTAAATGCTCAACTATCAGAAACTTACAAGAGTTTAGGCCAATCACATAAAAAGAAGCAAATTTTTTCCAAAATGGTTGTTGGTAAAATTACAAGAAAATATAGGCTTATTAAGCATCATTTATCATTTATGAAATATAAGAGTTCTAAAACATATGAAAATTATATTAAAGATGGTGTGACAAAATATTCTAGGGCAATAAAAGAGTCTCGCATTAAATTAATTGAAACACAAGTTCTTGACTTTTTTGAGAATGATGAAAACACCAGGCTATGTGCAGGAAAGAAAGAATGTATCACGAGAAATAAAATAAAGCATCAAAAAAGGTTTTTGAATGACACATTAAGGAATTTGCACAAAAAATTTCAAACGGAAACAGGTTACATTATTGGATACTCGACATTCTGTAGGCTTAAACCATTTTGTGTTGTTAAGCAAAGCGCAGAAGATAGAAATACAGTAAAATGTATCATACATGCAAATATGGAGTTTATTGTCAATAAGCTTAAATTTGAGAAGCTGATAAATTGCTCAACGGTGACAGATGTTATAGATGAAATTTGTTGCAATCGTTACAAATCAGATTGTTTATTAAGAAAATGTAGTACCTGCAAAAAGTGCACACTAAAATTTAATGATTTTGATGAAAATAAAAGCATTTGTTTAAGCAAATGGGTGTATAAAAATATTACTTATCATGTAAAAGGAAAAGAAAAATCAGCAAGGAAGCCTGAGAAAGTAAGTTTAGAAATGTCAGTAAAAGAACTTATAAAAGAATTCAATATTCAATTAAAATTTTTTCTAGTACACTGTAGGAATATAGCCCATCAGTATGAAGCAGTCAAAGAAATAAAAGCATCCCTATCACAAAACTCTATCTTATTGCATATAGATTTTAGTGAAAATTTCAATTGCAAATTTGCTGAAGAAATACAGGCCATACATTTTGGAGGAAATCGACAACAAGTAACGTTACATACGGGTATTATGTATACTAAAAATGGTGACTCTTTAATTAAACACTCCTTTTGCACTTTGAGCAAATCTCTCAGGCATGATGCAGCAGCAGTGTGGGCTCACCTAAAATCAATTTTAAAATGGGCTCTTAAAATAAATAATCAAATTAAGGATGTGCATATATTAAGCGATGGTCCATCTTCACAATATCGGAATAAAAAAATATTTTATTAGATTTCTAACCACTTATCAAGTCTCCTGCCAAATTTATCCACCTGTACATGGAATTTCAATGAAGTAGGACATGGAAAAGGTGCTCCAGATGGTGTGGGAGCAACTCTGAAACAGACTGCAGACAGAGTTGTAGGAGAAGGACATGATGTTGAAAATTTTGAAAAATTTATGTCAGTGTTGAAGATAAAATGTACAGGCATAAAATTAAAAGAAGTCACTGAAGATGAAATAGCTGAAATAGATAATCTGTTAAACAATCGTGAAATAAATACATTCATTGGAACTCGAAAAGTCCACCAAGTTACATATTCAGATGATGTGGAATATCTTTTTTTTCGATCCTTGACCTGTACTATCTGTTTACCAGGAAGAATGTGTTCACATTTCCATCTAGGTGAAGGCTTTAAAAAAATTTCAAAAACAAGTCAGAGTCAAGAAGTTCAAGATGCAGAAGGTAAGTTGTATTTCTTTTTTTTACAGACTTTGTTAGACGTTTTGATAGTATAATTTAATTTTAGTGACACAATAATTAAAATCTTAAATATATTTCATTTTGACAGCCAGTTTTAAATGCATGGATTGGATAATTGTGAAGTATGAAAATAAAATGTATCCTGGAGAGATATTGGAAATAAATGAAAATAGAGTTAAAGTAAATGCGATGGAGCCCACAGGCAATGGAAAGTTCAAGTGGCCTACCAAAGAAGACATCCATGACTATCCTATATGTGACATTGTAAAAAAAATTGAACCTCCAGTGCCTTATGATAATAGAGGGAGTAGATTTGTTTTTCATGAGCAAAACCTTGATTAAAATTGTCATTTTAAAACATGTTTATCACAAAAACTGTCATTCCCTCACTTTATGATCATTCCCTCATTTTAATAAAATTTTAAAAATCTAATAATTATAGTATTTTTTAATATTAAGTGTGACGAATATTTTTTCCTTATTAAATACCTTTTCTAGTATCTTGCTACAAAAAATTAGAAATTTCTGACGTTATTTTTATTTTTTTTTGTCACTATATGAAAATGGCTTATTTTTACCGAATAAGTAAGGTTTAATTGGTAATTAAGTCATTTAATAATAATCTGGCTTTATACAATATCGTGAAGCAGACTTTTAACACGAGGCGTCTTTTCCCAATACTTTGGTCTTAAATTTACTTTACTACCTTACTTTACTTTCATTTTTAGTCTCTAATAACTGTTTTTAAAAAAAATAATAAATGAATCTTAACTATTTTTTCATAATATTCTCGTCTCCTTTCTGCTCTCCTTTTATAATCCACCATCATTCCTCTGATTTTCTTCTCTTGTTTTCTTGCTTCATGCCACATCTTTACTAAATATAAATTAAAATTAAGAGACTCATCAGCAATTTAATATTTTTAAATTAATACATTATTAGCAATTAACAATTCAAAATATGAATTAGTTTATTGGCATAATACAGAACTTCAAAGAGCAAAAAAATATCTGATGACATAGTCAGGCATTTTCTTAAAATGATCATATGGTTCAGAACCCAATCTTAATCCATTTAAATGCTGTATTCATCAAAATTCGAAAAACTTTTCAAAATCTAATATACTCTTCTATGAAATTGGATATAGAAGAAAGCTTGCAATTATTATGAAGTATGTTTTAGCAATTATAAGTTTTGTGAAATAAAGCCTAAAATACAAGTATACTATTGTATTGCTTTGTTGATTAAACATAGGATAATTTACTTTTACATTGATAAATGTTGTAATTCTCAACTAAACTTGGGGGGGGGGGGGGCCTTCTGAGACATCACCGACCATCTCAATTACCTACTGACAAAATAAATAACATGCTGGGACAAGGGGAATATTTTTCGAAAATTTTAGTGAATAACATAAATTGTTTTATATTTTCTTAATGAGTTTTCAAATGAGAACTTTATTTTCTTGGATAATTTACAATCACTCAAAAGTATTACGAGTTAAAGCACGACGATAACAATATGTGCGATTGGAAGAGTGGTAGGTAAATTAAAGTTTTGAAATACGACAATAATATGCATAAAAAGCTAAGATTTTTCTTCAATTGATGTACACTGAAACGCTATAAAATATCACGTCAACTGATCTCGTGCAAAATTATCCTGAATGACTTAACCAAGCAATTTTTTAAATAATAAATAAGAAATTTTGAAAGAGAAGCCTACCTTAAATGTATAAGCATTCAACTTATACTCAAGATATGAGAAAGAAATAAAAAAGGTAAGAAATTATTGTAAAGTCATACCTTTGAAACATTCGCAATACCAACGGCAAAAATATAATTTCTTAAGCAAAATTTATATTAAAATTCCTATATTTTACCAATGGCGTTTCGCCGTTCTTTCCAAACATAGGCTAGCGGAGTTGAGAAATACTTGAAAATAATAGAAAGCGTTTTAACTAGCGCAAACCGTTTCATAACGATTCTTATTATAGCCTATTCTGAATAATTTTTTCAATTTCTATATGTACCATAAATTTCGGAATCTCTTTTTGCACTATTTTATGCAAATCAATTGCAGAATCAAAATAATAATTGTTATCAATCATTAGCTGTAAGCAAAACTGATGCTGAGCGATGGGCGTGTAAATTTGTAAACATAGTGCTTATCACATTTGTAGGTTTAGATATGGATATTAATTTATGTTCATTAATTTATAAAATAATGCCTAAGTAGTAGTCTAAAAAATAATAATCAATAACTATGAATATCTGTAATTGTAAAGTGAAATATATATTAGCTCTTTTGTCCAGTATTTCCTTGTTGAGTTTTGTTTTTTGGTATTTTCCTAATATTTTGGAAAATGAAATGCCGGGGTATGTGCGAGATGCGACATCTCAGATTGCTGATGTATTTCTGTTGTTAGATAGTAACAAAGATGGCAAGTTGGATTTGGCAGAGTTTACAGAATTGCAGAAAGAGTACAAACTTTTTCAGTATGTATTACCGAAAGATACTGATCCTGATAAAAAATATGAAGTAGGTGACTAAATAAAAAACATTTTGTTCTGTGAAAATAAAACACTGTATCTTGCCTTTATTCCCCCCTCTTTATTTGTCATGAGATGATTTGAAAGGTAAATTCTTGTTATTTGCTTAGTATTTTATGCATTTGCAATGAATAAAAAAAAATATCTTTTTTCATATACATAAGCCTTTATTGTGATCACTATTTTTAGCATAAATGTTTTCCTTCAAAAACCATATAGGGAAATTTAAATTTTCCTTACTATACTAAGTCCTCCTTAATCTTAAATTTTCTTAAAACTTGAAATTTTCCTTGTGATTTTTGATAAAAAAAATAACAGAATTATGCAAGAAAAATTAATGCTGCACTCTGGCAATTAAAATTTTACTTGAAAAGAATAGGTATTCATTTTCTTGAATCCTTTTACAGCAAATTTAGAGTTCTAATCTATTTTAAATATCAATAATATGCCTAAATTAAATGAACTGCTTTCATATTAGTGTAGAGCTGCTAGATGTGGGCCTATTTTTATGGTGATATATACTCAGTTCCCTAGCCATTTGGTTATGATATAGTGTGGGTTTTGAAGCAGTCTTGGTGAGAGCTTGCCAGGATATCTTATGATAAAAATTTAAATCCCTCCAAAAAGTTTAAAACACATTTAAAAACAATTTTAATTTGCTTCAAAGCACCCTTGATAAAATTAGTTTCAACCAAATGAAATCATTGTATGCTTTAATGAAAGATCTATATTCCTCAAAATCTGTTTGACAAATGCAAAGATAAATTATAAACACTGTTTCAAAGACACCATTAGGAAAATCCAGTATTCATTATTATTATTATTTATTTATTCATTCATTTATTGTATTGAATTTACAGGTTCAAAAGTTTCCTGATATTCCTGTTAAATTAGGAGAGCAGATCATAAATATTGAAACATATTTTCAACCTTTGAAATTAAGTTCAATGAAAAAGAATGTTGCTGCAATCCCTAAGGTATTACATTTTTTTTAATACTTTATGAGATTAATTGATTTGAATTAAATGCAATTCTACCAGTTAGACTTATTTTGCTAAATTTTCCTGATGTATTATTTTACAAAATGAAGTGCTTAAGGAGACAACAAATATTATATTATATTAAGAAAGAATAACAAGTTTGGAATAAAATGTGTTTCTATTAGGGATGTAACGAATATTCGGCGACTATTCGGCCCTTTGGCCGAATAGTCATTTCATCACCTAGCCGAATACTGTGTAAGGTCAAATTCGGCCTGGCCGAATATTGATGGACTATTCGGCCGAATAGTTCTGCTGCAGTAGAAAAGTAAAAAATAAAGAAATTAGTAGATTTTAAACATTTAAAATTGCATTATAATTATTGCAAAAGAATACATTAGTATATAGTTTTAATAAATAAAAATAATTTAGAAAAAGTACTTTTTTAAAATCTTGCTTTAAGCTTGACTGAGCATAAACAGATTTTAAAGTTGTAACATTGTATTTTATATTTAGCATTTGCTCCCAAAAGCTGGTAATAGTTAATTATGTCGGAGAATATGATAAATTAATTTTGTTATTATTTACAGAGTGGAAGTCAGACTTTGTTTGGGTAGATTGATTTATTGTGAATATTGGGTATGAGAGAAATGTGAAAAGCATAGAATATACCATGAATATTTATTTAGATAGTTAAGGTTATTGAGGTTTTTGAAAATAAAAATATATTCCATGTATGAAATTTCAATAGATCTTTTAAAAATAGGTATGTAAAAATATCCATAAAATAAAAATATAAACTTTTATAACTTTTAAAATATCTTCATAAAACTATTTTGAGCAAGACAAGAGTTTATTAAACAATAGTATTTGTTAAATTTGAATTAAATAATTAGTAAAATAATGCTAATGCTTACATTAAAACTTGTCTTTTCTATTCCACTTGTGGGTGAGATCTCGGTTTTATTGCATTCAAAACAATGCAGATAATACATTAATTTTAGATTCTTAACAAACAAGGATTAAATAATACATCATACATTAATGTGTGGATTTGGTGTTTTACTTTGTGAATACTTTTAATTTTGACATATTTTTTATTGCACCGATTTTTTAGAAATTTTAATATTCGGCCAAATATTCGGCTTCGGCGTATTCGACTATTCGGCCAAATCACTATTTGTTACATCCCTAGTTTCTATGCAGAAAAGGAAAAAAAATTAAAAGCAATTAATTGTGTTCTTTTGAGTATATAAAGAGTTATATGCAAAGAACAAAAATTACACAGGACATTGCCAATATTATTGGAAGTACAACCATTCCTTTGATTTTTTTAAAATTATGTCTGAGAAGATTTTCATATTCTGAGGAGTTGTTTACTATGTTTTACTATGTTATGTATACTGTCCCACAGTGGACCAGAAACTTGGTAGAGGTAGAAACTTGGTTCCCGCAGAACACCGAAAGTGAAGCAACATTGACTGAGGTCAGTGTTTCAGAGGGTGACAACCTCTCGCGGCTGGTAGCTGCAGTCCGTTTACGCTAAAAGGAGCTGGCGCACCCTAAATAAGTCATGGCTCCAATGTCCTCCTAGTGAAACGATACCTCTTGGGGTGCCAATGCCAGGTGACGGTCTCTCATCTGGGAGCTGGTTCAAAAAATTGAGACCTTTCAAAGGGCTGGAAATCGAACCCATGCCTACAATGGCCCCATTACACTTGGGGGGGGGGAGGGCAGCGAACCCATTCTTCCTTGCCACGAGCGAGAACACGCTAGCAAGAACATTCATTTATTCTCTATTTCGTATTTTTTGCTTCCATATTTGTTTGGTTTTTATTCCCTCTGTTATACCTCATAACTTATTTTTTATGGTTTAGCTTTTTTTTCTTTTAATTTTTGGGTACACATAGTTCATTTTTATTAGTTTTTCTTTTGTGTCTGCAGCCTTTTTTCTTCCATTATTCGCCTTACTTGTCAATTCTATTTACCCCCCCCCCCCCCTCTCCACTTAATTTTATTGCCTATCCTATGTCTATTTTTCTTACTACAGTACAGCACCTCGCTATCCTGGATAACAGAATTTCCCGGTTTTTTGGATCACTAAAAAATGCCAGTATTCTTAGGTTTATTGCACCCAAATTACAATAACAAATGGTAATAATGCTTCAAAATAAGTAGAAAATAATAAAGAAATACAGTATGGGACCCCGAATTCGGAATCCCAAACTACGGAACTTTTTGGGGAAAAAAAGCGTTTGTTTTTTGAAGAAAAATCGGGAAATATTTCATACTGTTTTTTCTTTTGGAAATAGGCATTTTAAAAAGAAGGAAAATAAAATGTAATGAACATGTTTATTGTTCAGGATCGAAAATGTGCAGTTTTCAAAAAAGTTATTTCGTGATTTTCTGAAAAGCGTTCGTTTTTGCGATTAGAGTTCTTATTGATTGTTGCATTAATTATGATTTAATATCATTAACTCTCTCTTTTTTATTTCTTGTAGTTTTCATATTTATTTTTTTTTTTTTTAATGAGCTCAAATTTTTGTGCAATATAGAACATTTGCAAAAATTGAAATTTGGTCATCGTCAAATTTTCCGGAATGATCTTTTACTGCCATTAAAAGTCTTTAAAGTGGCTAGAAAACATTGAATCGTATCAGAATTTGACGGGATTCTTTTCTTTTATTGTTTAATTGAAGAGGTTAAAAAAAGATCGGGAAAAGTGTCTAGATTTATCAATGTTTTGCCTTGAATATAAGCAGAATCCAACTTCGTTTTTTGTGCTAAATTTCACGACTTACAAGAGAATTTATATACGATAATAAAAGTACTTTAAATGAAGAAAATGTTAATAAAAACTTCCAGAGCAAATTATATGGGCTCTGATGCTACTTACAAAATTTTTTGCATGATTACTCAAAATCCGAAAAATTCTGAAATCCGAAAACATCGTCTCCCTGAGCATTATTTATTAATACTTGATGAATTTTAAATACCTTCCGACGTAAACAGTGAATCAAAATTTATTAATAAATGAGACTAAATAATGTGAGTATTTAGTTTAGGGTTTTTTTTTTTTTTTCCTAACTTTTCAATAATTCTTTTGTTCTAAAAGATACTGAAAGTACTTCAGGTGAATTGATTCTTAAATGATTTGTATCCAATCACTGCATGTAAGTAACCAAAGAACGACTCTGAGAAAAACACGTTTCAAAGTTTGGATCTCATGGAAGTTTAAATGTTGATATTTTTCTAAATCATACTGGGAAGCAACACCTATTAGGGCTACTATTAACATATCTTGCCATAATATAGAATGGTTCTTTACCTATCATTTGCACTAGTTATGTCCAAATACTTGATCACTTACACTTTTGTCACTTACATACAGGCTTCTAAGTATGCAAATGATAATATATTTAAATACAAAGATGAATTCAAAAACAAAAAAACTTTATTTTAAAAATACAATTTGTTAATATTAGACAGAAAGTGCAAAAAACATATTAAATTGTAAAATCTGGTGCCCCTGTGTCATGGGAGCCAAATTTTAGGGATGCTAAAGTGACTCAGTGTATGGTCATTTTTTTTTTTTTTTTTTTTGTGTGTGTTTGTCGGGGGAGGGGGATAAATCCTGGTCTTGCCTCTGTTGGAAAATGACCTAGTTATGTCCCTGATGGCTACAAAACTGACATGAGGCCACTCTGGCTCTCCACAGCCCTGATGAAGACTTGTACAGTTCTCTTTCTAATCATTTGATGAAATTAATTACCATTCCATAAATATTTTGTTTTTCTAGAAAGAACTAGTTCATGTCTTCATAACTTAATTTTATGGATATTTAAAAAGAATGTATAAGCTTTGAATTGTAGTTGAGTTATTTATGTATTTTCCTCATGACTTTAGCAGTTCTATTGTCAATGTTGTGAACTTTAATTTAAATATTTTTAAATTTTTAATGTGAACTCATGTAATAAAACATTCAAAATACAACATTCAAAATATAGTTTTCACATTTCTATTTTTGTAACAAGTTTGCTAGTTTTTGAAACATGTTTTTTTATTTCAATCAGAATGAATTAGGACCTTTAACTGGATTAATAAATTGGACAAAGCCTTTTAAGATGAATCATGGTTTTGGAGCCCAAAGCTTTAAGTTATTGCTTCCAAACAAGAATCTTGACGTTCCTGGTGTACCATGGTGGATAATTGAACCAAAGCTTTCAAAATATTCAAGTCCATTGTCAAGTGAAAGGTACTTTCCACCAATTGTGGAGGAAAAGTATCACATCTTATTTGCCCTTCTCAGTCTTTTCCATCCTCAACCTTTTCTTTGGGGTCGTTTCAGTCCTCAAGGAACGATAGCTGTCTTGAGAGCTTTATCGGAAGACTTGTATGATATAATATTTAGGTAAAGCAAAAAGTAGTTTTTTTCTTTACTCAAAATTTTATCAGTTATATTGCTTTCCTAATCAAAAGAGACATATCTCAAAAACAACTTTCTGAATTTTTGTTTCTACTTTTAATATTTGCGTCATTTTGTTGATTGAAATTGATGTTTCTGTTGTTTATGCTTATTTAAGTCAATGTAATATCTTTATCTTGTAAGCCTGGTAAATGAACCATAGAGAAAGGAAATGTTTTTAAAAAATGAAATATGTCTTTCTTGCTTAGGAGAGCAGGATATACATTCGGACCTTTATTTCATGCAGTCGCAAAATCCAGCAAAAAAGTTTGTTAAATGGAGATTTACATTTTATAATACTTTGTGCTACATTAGGGCTCATTTTAAACTGATAAAAGCAATACTATCATGTAAAAATGATTAAATTACTTTTTAAAAATTGAGTTAAAGCATTTCACTAATTTTTCATCTTGAAAAAAGTAATTGCTACCTTTAAAAAAAGAAATGTTTATGTTCATTTTGCACTGTAATTATTATAGTGTGACTGAATATAAAATGCACCTTCATTTTCATAAAAAAAAAACATTTAATTTAGACAATCCGGGATAAGACATTGTCTCCAAACAACATTTGGAAAAAAAAAATCTGTACTCTAAGCCTTAAAAGGGGGGGGGGAGTAATTGGGTAATTTGCAGTGAACTTCGAATACACACCCCAAAAATTTTTAAATTTTGAGAGATTATCCAGATTCCTTATGATAATCTTCCATACTTTTGTGTAGAATTTTTTTTTTTTTTGAGAGGGGGGGGGGGGTGTAGAATCATCAACTGCAAAAGTGTTTTTAAAATATTCCTTTATTTATTTATTTATTTTTATCTAAATTGTTTCGCATTTTCCAAAACTCCCTTTTTTTTTAAATGCGAGTCAGCCTTACTCGCAGATTTTTAAGCCTAGAGCAAGCACTGGGGAAGCACATTAGCTATATCTACTTTAATCTGGCTTAGTATATGATCAGATAAAGCTATACAATTTTTAAATTTGTATTTGTTTAAAAATAAATGTAAAACTCATTAGGCACATATAAGAATGTATAATCACACAATACTTGAAAAGGGAATGATATAAAAATTAATAATTGCCCAAAATGGGTGTATGCGAAAATGATGATTAAAAAAAAGACACTTGAAATTTAAACAGAATCACTCCAAAAACATTTCACATTGAAACCAATGTTGCCCTCTAACAGCTTTTTTTTTTTTTTTGAGATTATGCATCCCTCAATTTGCTCGTGGGTAACCTCACAAATATCTTCTGTATCTGAGAATATGAAAAAATCTTTCGCTCCCACTCATTTATGAAGACAATTTACTGTCAATGTTTTGCCCAAAACACTTTCTTTTTTTGATCAAAAAATAGATTTTTACTCCCTGCCTAATTAACAAAAATATTCTATGCAAACAACAAAAGAAAAAAATTCTAATTTTGAATGCAATCCTATTCATCCCTTTTCTTTTATGAAATCCGAAACTGAAGAATTTAAAAAATCATAAAAAAACGTCCAGTGTATACTCATCACTAACCTTGCCCTAGCAGTGTTGCCGCTTTTAAAAGTAATATATGTAGTTGTTTTTTTTTTTTTTTTTAGTTTTTTAGCTAGGTCACCTTTGCACTATTGAAAGAATTTTAAACATACTTTAATCTGTTGATGTTTTATAAAAATTTAAGGAATTTTCTCCGAACTTGATCCTAATTACCCTGATTCTATTCCCCCCGTGTTTTACAGTACTGTATGATACTGTACTTTCAACAATAAATGTCTGTTTCATTTTGCAGTAATTTTTCTGGTTGTTCAACGTATTGTATTTTTGGCTTAAAATCTTGTTTCTTCAAGGGTGCATGCAGAATTTCAGTTGAATAAACCACCTCTTCACCCTTTTTGGTTTACACCATCGCAATTTAATGGACGAATAATCATCAATGAAGATGCATCTGTAGTTAAGTTTTTCCATATGGAAGTGCCAAATAAACGATTAAATGTGGGTATGTTTTAACATTCTTTTTAACTGAACTTGATTTCTTCGTTTGATTCACAAATGCTAATTAGGAAATCTCGTATATGATTTTTTGTAAAATTGCCAAAAAATTTTATTAATTATAAAAGTAAAATTTTAACCCTTAGATTTTCTAAAGAAAATAATTTAATATTCTTTAAAATTATTTCACTAATGCTTAAAATTATAGTTTTTATTTTTATTAATAAGTCCCTAAAAAAATCTTTTCTTTTTTTCTCTAGAAACTATTCACATTCTTTTGAATGTAATTCTGATGAGTGTTTTCATTAACTAGAACTTTGATACCTTTCATGGCATTGCAATAAAATTGTAGTTAAATATTCATACGTGAAATCATAATACAATAAAGCTGAATTAATGGCTTTATTTTACTTTCTTATGCACATAAAAGTACAAATGATTTTGCAATGTAAACAGAATCCTTTGTTACTCCATTTCTTACCATTTACTACTTTTAACTAACTATGTGCCACTTTTATTCCCAGTTTAGCCTTTTCCCTATGGCAATGGTAGAACTGTTCTACCTACCAGTAAAAATTGTCTTTCTACCACCAGGCAAACTTCATAGAGCATCCAAGGGAAATTTTTCCCTTTAGTGTTATGGCTATATTGATATAGTTTTTGTTTTATAAAATTACATAGCTTAAGTCCTTACAGTAACTATTATATAATAGCATAAATAAATGCTAACAATTCATTTTGTTCCTTGAGTGTGTGCCGTAGCGAAAAGGTTAATTTTAAAACCTTCATTTCTGTTTTTAAAAAAAGTTGAAACACAATCTGTAGATCAGAACTGGTGAACCTTATTTGATAAGTGTGTCAGTTAAATTATGGTGCAACATTTTCAGGTGCCCAGTGTGCCACTGTATATATATATATATACAGTCAAACTATGCTTTCACGACACCCGGATGACAAGTCACTCCGGATGTCACGTCACTTTTTCAAAATCCCGACTTGCAACATATAATTTTAATGTTAAATAACTCCGCAATTCACTACTTATTTATTGTACCACTTTGTTTATGACGACACGTCAAATTATTAAAATGGGCTTGATTTGATTTTTTTTAACTTGAAACTTTCAGTAAAGATTTCACGAAAAGTTTGTCCTGCAATTCCTGAAAATGGATTAATGACAAGTGTTATCAACTCCCTAGAGAAAATCCCCAGCCCTCTCAAACCTAACAATCGCGAGCCAGCAAGGCATGCACCAGTGTCATACCTAGACCCGGATTTTTGGGTCTTTGGGAGAAGTGAGCTAACTTCATTGTTTTACAAGAAAAACTGGTCAAGTTCTAGACAATCTTTACCATTCATTGGGGGGGGGGGGGGGTGTTATCCCCAAAAACTACCCTCTTATCTATGCAAAGCACAGTAGGCTTTGAAAGCGACAGGTGGAAACACGGCCACAGGCCCTGGGTGGAAGGATAAAGTTGTGTTGCAGGTTTACTTGAACTTCTCCGAATTAGGGATTTGAAATACAGAAAGAATTTTACAGCTGTCAACATTGACAGGTATAAGAAATAAGTGACAAGTTTCATTTGCATTGCTCGTAGGATTAAATCTCTACTCAGCGCTACTTCAGAAAAGGATAAAAAGGACCAAGAGAAAGAAAGAATCCATTTTGAAACTTGAATTTTGTTTCCGAAATTCATTGGCGCACACATACTTTAATTTTCAGTCAGAAAGAGTTCAGGAAGTCAGGGCAGAGGAGAATCACTATGGCTATTCAACTCATGTTGAAGGTGAATGGTCATTGTAACTGAGCTTCTAAGAATAAGTGCTATCATATTAAGATCTTTGTTCAAAAAAAAGGAATTTACTTTCACGGTCCAGTCAGATAGTGGTCAAAAGTAAAGGGGTTTTACAGTTGGGGGAGAACCTTTTAAGTAAATCAGATGCATTGCGCTGCATTGCATTGATGTCGTAGAAAAATACCTTTCTTCGATTGAAGAAGTTAAACAGGAAAATTTTGCCTTTTTGTACAAAATGCACAGAAAATTTTAAATTGTAAATCAAGAAGCAAACATTTATTGGAGAATTTTGTTTCTTCTCAAGTTCCTAAGTAAAGGCCTTATTACACGGAGAAATTTCGTTGCTGCAACTACACAGCGATTTCCCCGCCCTCTCGCAGGTTTGCTGTGTGCAGTAGTGGTTCGCTGAGTTTTGTCGTTCCAGATTAGGTAAATTATCGCTAAACTGGTGCTAGATTATCGCTGAACGGACACATGCTACCACGTTTCAAAGCTATTTTCATAAACGTGTATGCATGTGTGTTTTTTTTTTTTTTTTTTCAGAATTTCACAAAAATGTTTGCAAATTCTAGAAACCGAAGAACCAAAATGGCACATTTAGCAATGTTACTAGCTTTATCTGCAGCAGAAGATTTGCAGAAGAAAAAAAGAAAAATATGGGTTCGAAAATGGCTGCAAAGAAAGCATCTTGGATGCTACGAAAATATTGAAAAAATCTTAATAGTTGTCCTTTAAGCAGGGGTGCTCCTTTCCTGAGAGCGATGGGACCCCCCCCCCCTCACAAACAACAACAACAAAAAAAAGCTGTGGGTCCCCCCAAAGCCCATGCATTGGGAACTGTCTATGAATGACGTCAGTTTTTCCTATATTTTTGTCCCCCTCCCCACTTTTGGGATAAAGCCTCACACTTCCCTATTCCACTTCTTATGTGACATGTCATGCTAAAATGGTCCAGGGGGGATTGAAATTAAAAATAAATAAATATAATGATGGAATGCGTGTGTTAAAATTTAAAAAGAAATGACAAAATGCTCCTGTTATAATGAAAATAATAATAATAGTAATATTAAAAAAAGACAAAAAAGAGTATACCTGTTGCATTAAAATGCATCCTTCAAAATTTTTATTTCAGATTCAGAAAAAACTGTCAGCTCATTGAGATATTTTTACTAATCATTCCAAAAGTTCTGGAACATTGCATTTTATTTCATGTACACACATTTCATTGTAACTAAATTTTTTTTTCTTAAAATCTGTTTTTTAAAAATTCTATTGAGAAAAACTTCATTGCATATGGAAAATAGATAAAAACAAAATAACACATAAACACATTAAATTTATTTTTAAAACATCAAAAAAAAATTACAAAAAAATATAATGTTACATTATATATATATAAAAACAATTAGTCATTCTCCTCAGGATACATCCTTTCAAATATTAAATTTGTTATGTCCTTCATCAGAAGGTCTCTAGTTTTAGTGTTTTCTAATTTTTCCAGTAGTTTGGCAACATATGTGCCAAATGCACTAGTGATGGTAACTTCTTCCTCTTTTTCAGTTAGAGCCTTGTGGGCAAGGTCAATGGCCATGGAAATTTTTGATGTTGGGTCATTCTTTTTTGTTCTCTTCGATGGTGGCTGTGATTTTTCCATCCGCTGTGGGGCTGCTGGGGCCACATTTTCTAAATCCTCTACAATGGCAAAGGAATCGTCTAAGGACTAAAAAAAATATATAATAAATAATCTAACAATACATTTAATATTTGAATTACATGTTTGGTAATTTTTTATGTAGTCAGTTCAATTATGAGAACACTTTGTGCTTGAGCTATTTACCAAAATTTGGTTACAAAAACAGTAGGAAACCAAAAATTAATTAAAATACTGAACATTCTGCTTCTATCTATATTATTCCCCCGCCTCAAACTGAAATGAGAATGAATTAATGGAACAAACAAAAACAAGGTAGAAAGAAAGAAAACATGGTTAACCCTTTGACGGTTAGGAAATTGAGCAGTTTTCGTATACTTAACTCGCAATTATATAAATAATAATAGCGAACGAGCTCAGCTCGTCAGTGAAAAAATGTCACTACACTAGTAGTGCTCGTTGCAACCATTTTGGTGGAAATCTTGCTCCAGAGTAATTGAAACATCACAAGTTAAAAATGGAAAGTAATAAAATATTTTCTTCTCAATAAAAACTAACTTACAAAAAAAAGAAACTTTTTTTTAAAAAATTCATTAATTATTCTAAATGCTTTTAGTAAAATTTGTTTTATACAACGCAAATATGTATAAAATACAATAATACTACAAAATATTAACATAAAATAAATACACGAGCTACAAACTTAGTACAGTTCCTTTGTACAGACAGTATAAAATACTTTCCCATGGGGAAAAAGGAGCAAAATCTACAATCATTTGCAAATGCTGTTCATTAACAAAATTGTTTTATCGTACTTATCGGTAAATAGCCGCATCATTGTATAGTCCGCAGCAAGAAAAATTCGTGATAAAAAAATCAAGTTTGGTGTGTAACGGTGCGAGAGGGGCTGAGAAGCGCCGGGAGTTGAACCAAGATCTTTTTGGTGGTAGCCGCATTCTTTACCGCTTTCCCAAAAGGCGCGCCCCCTGGGCAGGAGCGAAGAGGGCTATTTGAAGGACTGAACTCGCACCGCTACAGGTGTATAGCCTGCACCCTGGATCATCTTTTCGAAACCTATCACTTATTTCTTTGAATTTAATAATCAATTTAATTTTCTTTTTAATAATAATTATTTTTTAAATTCCGTGTATTGCCCGCAGTTAGTAAAAAAAGGAGTTTTTTCGTAGATAGCCCTCGGGCTATGCACAGATAATTACGGTAATCATTATACACGGAAAATTACATAGAGTTACCAAAAAGGAATACTTACATAATTTAAATTATCTTCCAAAGCCATTGTAGTTGGAATATTGGTGAGGCTTTTCTCAGCCTCGTTGACTTCCTCTAGAAAAGCCATCTGGCTGTAATTGGCCCACCTCGATGTGAAAGGGACCCCAGCAGACCCACTCGGCGGACTCCTTATTTTGTTAGATTCTTTCACATAATAAGTCCTCATATTTCTGAACTTTTTCTTCACTGATTCTGGAAAAAATAAAAATTCACCCAATCATTAAAAATTATAATATTAATCATAGCTGTAAATAACATTTAAGCCATAGAAGCAAAGGGATGTAAGTGACAAAATTGAAAATTTGGAGATAACAAGAGCAAATGATAGAGAAAGCAACCTTCTATATTGCCCGCAAAAGATGTTAGTTATCGCTTTAACAGGTGCTTCAGCCCATCGTGATTTAGAAAAATATTGATATTAAAGGTCCCATAAGATCCAAACTTTTAATGTGGTTTTCTCAGAATCGTTTTTTGATCGCTTACATCCCTTTGCTTCTCACTGCCTCATTTGTTTTTATTGAGTGGAAAATCATCGTGACTCACTTTATTGTATTTTACAAAGTCGACTGTTCTCTAATATTTTCCAATCATTAAACATAATTTTTAGAAAGCTCAGAATTTTGTCTCTATGTGAATCAAAGAAAATTGAATGTGCTGCAAAACCCAAGCAATACATTCATGTAAGACATTTTTTTTTACTAAAATGACATATGATTAGGACTGGTGCTACTCGCTAATATGTACATTAAAATTTTCAGACATGATTTATACAAGAAAAAAAATCAAATGAGAATGATTTGAATTTAAATATCCGCTGGCATTGTTCCTTCAACAAATGGAAATTTGGTTTGTTTACTAAAGAGGAAGGCGGAGGGGGAAAAGCTCAAAAGCTGACGTCAAGCTCTCAAAGAGTTCTCATTGGCTTAAACCTGCAACTTTTTCCTGTTGACTCGAAAACATCGCCCGCTGTCGCCAGCATCGCTGCAATTTTCTCTCCCGTACAAAGAACCGGAGTTGCAGCGAGAAGTTGCAGCGAATCGCCTCGTGTAATAAGGCCTTTAGTCTATTTATATTGTTTGATTACATGAGATTGGAGTTAAGTGTTATGTTTGTTATTAGTAATAATTTCTTAGACATTTTTTTAGTAGCAAATGTTATTTAGGTTCAATGATTTTTAATTTATTTTATTTTTTTTCATAATGTGATAAAATTTATTGTAGTCTTATGTTTTTATGTGCTTGGTTGTAAAACAATAAAGAATTATGTGTTTAGCTACTTTTTAAAAACTAATATTATATACCTATTATACAGTGAATACAGGGAATACAACTAAACTTAGTCTGGTCTGCCCTTACCCCCATGTCCAAAGTACCCTGACTATGGGGCAGTTTGGACTAAACATATAGCTTTTTTCAAAAAATCAGCAAAAAAAGAAATTACAAATAAATGATTGAAAAAAAAACATGGCTCATCGCTAGGGAAAGGGTAAATTATATTCTTAATACTTTCATGTTGCAATTTTGACATTTTTATGGCATCACCAGCTGTCTTTGGGCAAACATGACCAAGCTGCCCCACCTTCCCTTATATCTAAAGCGCCGTGTAAAAATTTCAGAAAGCAAACTTTTCTCATAGCAGAAAAACGTTTTTAATCCCCTGTAGTAATGTATTTAGAATGTTTTTTTTTAATGATGTGTTAAACATGTTTGATTTATCACTTTGAGGTGGTATTATATTTTAAAAATTAATGAACTTGAAACATAATTATAATTGAAAACAAATCTTGGCCAGATATCCGACCTTATCATTTATATCCAGCAGTGCATGTATCCAGTGAATTTGGATATCCGTCCCGAACATCCAAATCTGGCAGACAAGAGGTACAGGATATCTAGTGTCTAGCTAAATCACTATCCAGTGCATCCCTATTTTTCACATTTTAATATTTATCTTTTTAGATATGGAGTGGCTTAATGGTCCTAAGCAAGAGAATATGGAAGTTGACATAGGACATATTCCCCAAATGTCTCTGATATCTTCTGCCATATCTGCAGCACCTGATAACAAAAAAGGAGCTAACCAGAACATATCAACTATAAAGTGGGAAAAAGAAATTGGTATAGATGAAGCTCTACACATCTTAGAATTAGAATTTTTCCCATTTAAAAAAGTAAGTATTTAAATAGAATAGTAATATTTATTTTTTTATATAAGCATAATTGATTAGCATTTTTATTTTTACTTATTCATTTTTTATTTATTTATTTATTTAACAAAACAGTTCAATTGACTACAATGTTAGATCTCATAGGTTTGCTAGCTAAAATATGGGCTTAATTTACTTATACATTATATGTTTAAATAAAACAAAGAAACAAAAAACAAAAATTTTTTGGATTAAACTTGCTGCAAAATAATTTTTTTTCGAATCAACATATATATTCTTATGATTTAAGATCCTATGTTGCATGCTCAGATAATTAGGTGATTAGATCACTAGCTGGGGGGGGGGGGAGTACAAAACTATTTCTAAGTGAAGATTAAAACCTTTAAGTTGAATCATATGGATTAACGACGACTGTCCAAAATATATAGGATGTCTGTAAACTTATGGTATGAAGACATCCTGTATATCTAAAAGCTTATCTGTTAGAGGCTGATACAGGATAACTAAACAAGCACCATGGCCTATGCATTCATTTTGCCTATATTATGCATTTATTTTGATAGGAATATTAAGTATAATTTTATTTGTAAGAGCACTGTGTGTTTTTGACATTGGAGTACTATGTAATTCCTTTTCCTGTTTAGAAGACAAACAAATATATAGATAGCTAATATGTTACAATTTAGCCCTCTCATGCATGCATTTATTTATTTGTGTTATAACGAAAAGTTTCATATGCTAGAAACTAATTTAGTATCTCAGGATTGTTGTGTAATAATTTATTTTCGGAAATTTTGCCCTGTATAATCAAAATTTCGTGTTCTTGTATGAAGAGGTTTTATGCTTTTTTGCCATATTTATTCAATACAATAACAAAAATTGGCAAAACTGAATATTCAAACTTCATTCATAATGAATAATAAGCTGTAAAATAATGACAAACTTCCCAGTAACGTAATACACGCTTCAAAATAAATAAACAGAATTTGATTAGAAACTGAGATTTTCTCTTCTTTCTTGAATCCTCCATGGACTCCCAAAGATATCTTAACTTTTTAATTATCTTGAATACCCTATGAAACGTTTTGTGGTTTCCAAAAACTGTTTAGAGTCTCCAGATGAAGACTACATGAAAATTGCAGCACAAAAACGAATCTGCATAAAAAGTTTAAAGCAAAAATTTATGTCACCTCATATGAGGCTTTCATGCATGAGAGGGTTAGACAGGTAGTATGTAAGGATTTATACAGGCATGGTTGAAACTAAACAAAAAAAGGGGAAAAAACATTATTGTAAAATATTTTACTTGCAAATATAAACTTTTTTTTTTTTTTTTGAAAGTGTCCCACGGTGGCCTAAAAATATCCACCTTAATATCTGTATAAATAAAACAGAGTTTGGATGTCTTTGTGTGCATTTGACGATTGTCTCCTGAAAAGATTCAAAAGTGGGAAATTTTGGTTATAGGTACCTTAGACCAAGTCCTGATATACCTCAAAGTGTTTTTAAGAAAATTCCAAGTTTTTGAAAATTTTAAATAAATACATAAATTTGTTGGTGGTTTTAAGGCAAAGAAAGTTTTGCACATTTACAGGTTTTGTACCTTTCAAAAGAGTGGAATTTTTCCAGTCATATAAATTTTGCTACGTTTTTCTAAGTTCATTAGGGCAGGAATTATAGCGGATTTAGAACAGCCGATTTGACTGGATAAAGGTGCTATATTAGTTTATCTTTATGTAGTATTATTACCGAATAAATCCTAATACTAATTTCATTTTTTGGAAAACTTTGAGGATTATTAATTTGCAGTGGCCAATTATCAATTACTTTATCTCGCATTTTGACTCTTCCTTCTTTTCTGGTGATTAAATATCTATTTATTCACCATTATTATTACATACACTATTCTATTTCAATTTTTAGGGACTTCATGTTGTAAGGTTTTTTTTTGGGTTAATATTTGTTTTTGAATAAAAATAAAATGGGCCCACTAAAAGAAGTTATCCAAATCATCCAGATATTTATGCTACATATGCAGAGAATTCACATTAAAAAAAAAAAAAAAACAGAAAAGCTGTTAGTGACTTATTCAAAAGAGCTTATGTTAGATACTTTGGTGTTAGGCTTGGTAATCAGGATAAAACTTGGGCACCATTCAGGTCTGTAAAACTTGTACAGAACATTTACAGCAGTGGGCCAGGAAAGAAAAGGCTTAAAATTTGGCATAATGATTTGGAGAACCACAAGACTATTTTGATTGTCTGTTGTTTTGGCCTGGTTAATATTTAATAATTACATTAACAAAAACTTCATATTTACTTCCTTTTATTTGACACATGGATTTAACATTAAGTAGTGTTACATATATTTCACAAAAATGTCATATCTTAGAAATTTGAGCTATGAAGCAAAAACTGTCATACTTGAATTCAGAGCATCAAATTGATATGAAAACAGCTCAATACTTCTGCACCAAAACAGTTGCTGGCCTGTGGGTTTCTTGTGTTTTCTTGAAAAAACGTTTTTTGCTTTATTTAGTTGCTAGTTTTTGCATTTTCAATATTTTGTTTTTATTTCTTCCCCCTTTTTTCTTTTTTAAAAAAATAATTGTTTAATGGTTTTTGTTTTTGCCTGCTTTAGGTGAAATACTACAATATAATCGAAGCCTTCCAAATTGCCATGTATGAATCAAAATTAGTTCATGGCATAATTTTGTGGGGAAATCTGGATGATCAGTCATGCTGAGGATCAGGGCGGACTTTGCGAGAAACTGCACTCACAAGTCCGCCCATAATAAATCTTCTTCAGACTCAGTTTGTTAGTTTTTGGTCGCTTGTTGCTGATCTTGAGGTATGTAAATGTCTCAAAAAGAGTCACTGTGCAAGATGGCTCTTTTTTTAATGGTGTCATAAGAAATTATTTACATTATAATAAATATTATTATTATATTTTGTACATGATCAAATTTCATTTTCCTTTTTCTAGTGGAAAGTTATGCCTTTAGCACTTGAACAAATTATTACATATTTCTGTATGTTTGATGATTGATTTTATAAATTTTTGAACAACACAAAATGTTTCTAAAAATCAAAAAGCACCAAAAACTTGGTATTGTATATGATATGTGTATTTTCTATTTAAGTTACATGGAAGAAAAAGATTTTCTTTATAGCTTAACTTGGAAACATGCTTTCGGATCATGAGGCCATTGTTGACAGACAGAGATCCAGTTTATCTCTTTGGATTAATAAAAGCAATGTAAGAAGAAGATAAAATTACAGTAGAAGTGAACGGGGATTATATTTCTCTCGGAGTTCTTGTCTCTACTGCTAAAATTCTTAAGAGCTTCAACCTTTATCTTGTGTTCAGAAGAAAAAGAAAATGAATTAATTAAATAAAAATTGTTTTATTGGAAAAATTTTTGGAACTAGTAATTTGTAAAATTTTGAGTTTTCGTAAGTTAGAAGTTTGTAAAACCAACTATATAATGTGTATTATATACATACATAGTCACAGACAAATGGATTAGTTCATCCCCAACCAACTCTTAAGTGTTCACTGATCATGTTTTTCTTTTATAACAAATGTGGTAGTTTTATCTTGCCATTCACTACATTATTATCATTGGAGTGAACACAAAACCTAATACAAGTGAAAATGCATCAATGATTAAAATATTTGTTTCTATGATGAGAGCTTTTCATATTAAATATGTTATTGTATTTTATTCCATATAAAAACTTTAAGGCTGCATTTGTGTCATGCTTTGCCATGGATAATATGCACCCCTCCCCCAGATTAATTTGTTCAAAACATTCCATTTTCAAAAAATGAAAGATGTCACTGTGTTAGTATAATAATACCTTTATATATATATTTATTTATTTATTTATTTTTTTTTTGAAAAAAATAATTATTTTTTAGTAATAAATCTAGCTTCCACTGAAGATGTTACATTTTTCTTCAAAATGGCTAAATACTAGTTTTACCTTTAATAAATAACCTTTAATAAGTAACTTTAAAAAAGAGCCAAATAAAACATCTAATTATTTTATTTACTAAAAGATACTTACTAATACTGTTTAAAAAAGCTTTTAATCTCATAAAATGATTAACTTTTAATTTTACTTGGAATATACAGACTGCAAAAATGTTTTCTGTTGGATTTACTAATAATTAAGACAGGTATTGGCTTAACCACCATGGACCAAAGCTAGGGATGAGTTCTTTCAACTAATAATGTCAAGTCCAGTACTTTTTTTTCTTAGAAAAACTTTCAGGTAAAAAAAGCTATTTTAATTAAGATATTTGTGTGAGAAGAAGAAGTGTAGGAATAGTAAGTTAAACTTCAAAAAGAGTTGCATAGGGGCCCATAAATGCTATCAATAGACCTGGCCTCATCTCTCTCATAATTTGGACTGCATTCTGTGTGTGAGATATTAACCCTTTGAAGCATGAGGTTTTTTTTCTGAAAAACTGGTAAAAAATGATAGTTGTTTTTTTTACCGAAAATGAATATATAGGTATAGTATAAATTGTTTTTGGCAATTTCATTTGTAAGGGATGTCTAGAGAGCGAGGGGTAGGGTAAAAGTTATATAAAAAAAGTATTATACAAAAAAAAGTGCAAACAGGTCTCAGACAGGCATTGGAAATAAAATAACTCAATATACAAGATAGCCTGTGTGAGACACGGGCATGTGCAAATTTGTCGGTAACGGTCAGACACGGGCAAATGCGTTAAGTGGTTAATGACTTTCCTAATATTACATTTCTGTTGCATTACAATAACTTGATTGTGCATACGCAGATACAGTGCACTCCCGAATATCCGGGTTAATCACCGGGAAGGTTGCACGGACAATAATAGAAAATCATGGATAATCCGAAAACTCCTTTTTATTAAAGAAAAAATCAACATCAGTACAAAAATATAAAAATTACTTACATTTGTATGCTGTATAACATCAAACTGGGAATTTTCCTTTTAACATTTATTGCTTAAAAAAAAAATTTTAATAAGTCTTTGCTTCTGCTGTTTGTTCATCTATTGCCGTATATTGACATATATTTTACGAACCATAGCGATGTCACCTTAATCAAATACTCGTTGTCCCACATAATCTAATAAAGTTTCTACAGATTGTAGAGCAGCAGAATAAGAAATTGTATTCCCCTCATTTGCTACATCTTCTGGATCAGTACTATCATCACTATTTGGTTTAACAACACAGTCAATATAGATACATTAAGATAAATTAAATGCCTACACTATCAGCTAAACCAGACAAGATTCTAATTCACATCAACATTGATTTTACATGCATGATAATCTTGAAAATGTTTCTCTTTAAATATTTTTGTGACTCCAGAATAAGCACGGATAATCCGCAAACCAGATAATCCGTGCATGGATAATCGAGAGTGTACTCTATATATGGAAAACAATAATTTTGTAATGGTATTCTAAAAATGCTACTACTTTTTTAAGGCAGTATACATAAAGCAACAAATAGTCATTTATGTATTGCAATCTAATGTTATGTTTATTAAATTTATTTAGGATTATCTTCATTATGCTGATCCCAGAATTTCGAGGCTTGCACGTACTTGCTTGGATGTTTACGAATTCCCAGTTGAGTCTGTAATTTTTCATCCCAATGGCAGTGTTATTCATCATGCCAATGCTAATAATTTGATTGATATAAATCAGAATGCTCATTCATTTTTTACTATGTAAGTACTGCTTTTTTATGTATATATTTACAAAAAATAATTAAATGTTTTATTTAAAATAAAATATATCATTGAGTAATTGATGTATTCCCAGTTAATGCAAGATTTTAGAAAGTTTAAAAATAGACTTTGTGTACCAAAAATGTTGGTTATTTTCAATGTATGTAAATGAGCACTTATGTTGCATGAGGGCTACAATTATTTCAAGTGTGGAAAAAATCTCTTCTGTAGTCTGTAAATACATCACGAAGAATGTTTTTAAAGTATAGCTCATTTTGATCTTTTGGTACACTAAGGAAAAATTACAATTTTCTAGTATATGCAGACTAATTAGATATGCTACAAAAACACTTATATTCATGCATGCACAAACACAGTCACATTCATGTATATGCATGTGTGTGTATGCAGAGGCGTAGCTAAGTGGGGGCAAGGAGGGACAGCTGTCCCCGGGCGCAGCGTCAAGGGGCGCCAAATGAATGTTAATTTATTTTATTTTAAAATGCGAATAGAAAATTATTTGAACTGAAGAGGTGTGAATACGTTCGGCAAAAACGTGGGAGCACCGTAAACCATATCGGGAATGACCAATGTAGAACAGGAGTGCGTGGGAAATCAGACAAATAATTTTACGAAGCCAGTGTCCCATTTTTCCCTTAGAAGTGAATGGTCGAGGAATAAAAATGAAAGTTAAAAGGGCTGCTTTTTAAAGCTATTTATCATTTAGGAAGCATAAATGTTTTTTCAGTTCCCTTTAGAGGCGACACTAGGCCTCCAGGGGCAGAGGCGTAGCTAGAGGGGGGGCAAGGAGGTACAGCTGTCCCCGGGCGCAGCGTCAAAGGGCGCCAAATTAACGCAAATTTTTTCTATTTTTAAATGCTAAAAGAAAATTATTTGATTTGAAGAGGACTGAATATGTTCGACAAAAAAGTGGGAGCACCACAAATAATATCGGGAATGACCAGTGTAGCACAAGAGTGCGTGGGAAATCAGACAAATAATTTTGCAAATCCAAAGTGTCCCAGTTTTCCCTTAAAAGTGAATGGCCGCTTATAAAAATGGAAGTTAAAAGGGCTGCTTTTTAGAGCTAGTTATCATTTAGGAAGTATAAAAGTTTTTTTTTTTTTTAAATTTCTTTTAGTGGCATGAGGGGGGGGGCACAAAATCTTCAGTTGTCCCCAGGCGCAGAAAACCCTAGCTACGCCTCTGTGTGTATGGCTGTGTTATATATATATACACACACACGGACCTAAAAAATATTATTCATACCATCACAAAATTAAATTTCGGTGGTCTGTGAGACCTTTAGTTGATCGTAATAAATTGAGCCATTTCATATTATATTTCATTTCAATCATTTTATTTTATATATATATATATATATATATATATATAAAACAAAGTAATTTCTCAGAATTTATATTTGGGTTTTTTTTTTTAATGCAAGATCAGCTCGATTCAGCATTTTTAACAGGATCCAATTTTTGTGAATAAAAAAAAAGAATTTGAAAATCAACTTTTTTTGTGAACATTCAAAATTCAAACATACAGGGATAAAAAAAAAAAGTGCGGGTGCGCTTTTATGCTGCAAGTGAAGAGGAGAGGGGGTGCACAAACAAGTCAAGTTAAGCCACTTTTGCACCCCGGACCTCCCCCTTTCTTCAAAAAAAGTTCAGCTACGCCTCTACGTAATGGTATTTCACTGTTCAACAAATGTATGTAGTTGTATATTATATATATATTTCTAGAAGCTGCATTTGTACATTTAAATTGTGTAGTTATAATAAAAGTAACTTGTTGATATGTTATAACAGTTGTTAAAGAAAAAATCTCTAAATGTATAAACTTTTTATAGAATAACTTAGCCAACATTGTTCACCCTGTTAAAACTCACAAGTTAGATAATTATTTACAAATTAACCTTTAAAAACATTTAAATGCATTAAAACATTTTATCTTCTTCAAAGATTTTCAAAAACATATTTTACTCTTTCTTGGGGAAAATAAAGTGTGTTGTGCGTTCCGTATATAATGAACTTTGGCAGTTAAGTACTTACATTGTAAGAATATTTAAGCTTGAATTTATACTGTGTTTTAGTTAATTGATGTGTTACTAATTCATGTGTGTGTACAAGAAAATCTCGTTTAAATGTTCAAATGCATATCCTGAAAAAAAATTAAAGAAAAAAGACTACATACATTTACTGACAGCGAACCACAACCCTCCAAATGATACTCTTCTCGCATAGGGGTATCAAGGAGGACCAGGTTCACACAGCAAGAATTAGTTAGGTGTGCTCTGTGTTAGGTTTGCAAGAATTAGTTAGGTTAGCACAGCCTAGCTCACTGCGATAATGAGCGTTTGTCGGATTTCACTTCCCCATGCCCAGACCCTAAGGTCTCGTGCTAAGAGGGAAATAAGGTGGAGTAGAGAGAACATACATTTACTGAAGTTAAGCATATTCCATTATAACTGTAATATCAATCTTATGTATGAATACTAATTCAAACAAATAGGTGATTTTTGCCTATCTTTATTAATGAAAATTGCTGTTAAATAAACAAATGTTAGCCTATTTGTTTGTTTTTTTCTTACCCAATTGCAATGAATATAGTAATTATCATTCTCTACCTTTATGGACAAAAAAAGAAAGGAAGAAACTACGAGTTAATGCACCCCACAGATCGCTGAGTTTCCGTGTCCCTAAATGGTTGCATCATTTTAAACACTTGCAATTGGTCCCTTTGGATTGGGGCCTTGCCTCCTCTGACTTCGAGAGAATGAACTCGTCATATCAGACAAGGGTAGATTACTCCAAGGGTGGGGTGGGGAAAAGCCGGTACTCCTTGTCGGTACCAGAACAATCGTCCTGAATTGAAACAAAAATTTTAACATTTGTTCTGATTCATCCATGCGTGCCAAAATTGGAGTATCAAAACAATACCAAAGCTTACACTCAAAAACAGTTTAAAAAATTGTTAGTTGATTCTTTACCCTCAAAGTTGAAAAATGTTTTCATTCACCCTATTTTATGGTACATAGTTTTAAGCATCCCAAAGCCTCTTAATATATTGTAAGTTTTTAATTTACATACATTTTAAAACATGCTAATTAATTAAAATTTAAGAATCAAATATGACATGCCAAATAACAGGGTGTTTGGCAATAATTTAGTCCGGTGGTCGGATCAGATTCTGCAAATCTAAAAATTGGCAGATTCCAGATATTCAATTCTTTCCGGAGTGGGACCGGTCCCATTCATACTTCCCTGTCGGTATACATATTTTATTCAACTTAATTGAACAAGAAAAGGGAAGTGTTGAATTTAACAAGCATGTTTATTTTGACTTTAAGT
Organism: Octonoba sinensis; assembly: GCA_038502835.1. Classification (NCBI taxonomy): domain Eukaryota; kingdom Metazoa; phylum Arthropoda; class Arachnida; order Araneae; family Uloboridae; genus Octonoba; species Octonoba sinensis. Next base: position 108,345,604 of record CM076602.1, on the reverse strand, counting down.
TTTGAAGCATTCAGTCCATTTTTTTTTTTTTTTTTTTTTTTTTTTTGTAGTGTTTTAAAAGTTCAAATTCATGTAAAAGGAGCCATGTAATACTTCTGATTAGCCTTATTTTTGATAAATTACCCATATTTCAATACAAAATTTGCAATAGCAGTCCTTTGCAGTATCTGGGAATAAGGCTGTTGTGTGTACTGTGTCTGTACTGTGTAGTTAGGGCAATGAAGATAAGTAATAATTTAAACTTCGCAATTTTAAGACAATGTTAAAATTTTGCTGAGGACAACCCATTGTTTGTTTTAGTAATTTATATATATATATATAAGAGTTACATTATTGATTAAGGTCTTTAGCAAAATTTGTTGCACCAAAACTTTAAAAACTATCGTAGCTTCTTAATGAAAACTAAATCTGTTTTTTTTTTTTGGGTCATTTAAATAATCTGCATATATTATTTCCCACCGTGTTTTTTATCGCTCCATAAGATCCTCCTTATTTCTTTATCAAATTCCATGATTTTCATCTCATTTTAAAGCTTATCGTGTCGGCTAATGACGAAAAATAGACTCACGGTCTAAAAATGTACCTCTTCTCTTAAATTTCAGATTTAAAATCATCTAGGTCCTTTAATGGATGCAAAATTAGTGCTGTGTATTGTGGCGACATCTGTAATCAAGTAAACAAACAAGAAATTCTTCTGTTTATTGTGTAGAAAATTGGACAGTTTTAGCTGCGTCTGTGTGAAACTTATTCAGTCGTTAGACTCTACACATTCATTTATATTATGAATGTGTAGAGCTTAATCAACCAACCAACAGTACCTATATTTTAAGTAATGGAACTGTATTTTAATGCTATGTATACTAATAATTAAAATAATTATTTTTATTGTGATTATTTTATTTTTCATATGTAAATAATAGTGAAAAAAATTGTAACAGCTATTTATACTGATGTGTTTGTTCAGTTACATGTCTTCTTTTGTACAAACATCCATTTTCTTTTTTCTATTCTTCATCATAATGTCCTTTCTCCCAAATTAGTGCGGCATTCCGCACAGGTCGACTAGTTTATTGAGTTCCTCTAAGCATTGCATGTATAAAATAAAATTCAACGACTGAGAGGACCAACTTTCTTCCAAGCACAAATTTAGGATCTGAATAGAGAATTCATAAAGTTTATAGAATTTATAAAATTGTTTATTTTTATTACTTTTGAAATTGCTACCTTCGGCTGCAGACTTTAATCAAAAGGATTCCATTTTGATTCAAAACACTGCTTATTGAAGAGCTGCTAAAAATTAGTTATGAAATAGTTTTGTTAAGAAGTCACTGTGTTATATCTATATCAGAAAAGTTAACTAGTAACTAAATACAAATTGCACCATTTCTTAAAATTCACTTTTCTTTATATTTATGAAATTTGCTTTTAGGTTCAGTGATCCTGTTGAAAGCAATTATCAAGATTTTCTTGAAAAAGGGCTAAAAATCAGTAAAGCTACGAAAAGTAATGAATTTTGAATTTCTGTAAACTTTTTTAATATATTATGATTGCAGTTATATCATTAATTGCAAATTGTTAATCTATTTGTGAAAATCTCTTTGAATTGTCATGTTATATGTTATTCATGCATTTAAATCAACATGAACATTTCTTCATGTAACTGTGATATTTTCCCATGTTGTTGTACAAAACTCTGTCCGATATCCACCATTCGGTATTGGTTTTCATTCATGTAAAAATTTAATAGTTATTTTATTTTTGCTTAAATAAATATTCTGCTAGAGTTATTTTCTACTAATTACCCTGCTGCTATAAATTTAGCTGAACTTTGAATATTCTGTAATTTTAATATTGTCCAGAATTTCAAAATTTGCTCAAGATTTATAATAATTTTCAGCCTATTGCTGTTAAGCATAACTTGTATTTATCCTGTTACTGTTTCACTATTTTTGCTACATATAGTTTAATACTATATAAATGCTTTTTATAAATTTTATATATTGTATGAAATATTGTTAAATTTATTAAAATAGTGATATGAAATCCATGGTTTACAAAGGTATCAAAGCGGTATTTTCTATCATTATTTTATCGCTTAAAAATTTTATCTTACACTGCAACATTTTACCTGCTGCTTTTTACTAGTGCTTCTTTGTAAAGTGCAATTTGTTAGAATTTTTTGTAGCAAAGCATTGCATGACATTATTACTATAAAGGGCTCTTTAAAATTAATTAGCCTTTGAAGAATTCTGTTTGTAATTACACTATGTCTTTGATTTACATGGCAATTAAGATACATGATTCTATAAAACAATGCTCTTCTCTAAAATATTTTGTTGAGTAAAAATATGGACACAAATGCAATTCATACAAACTATTTGAAGGAGAAAAAATGCATGTGGATATTTTAGTCCTGAATGAATAGTAGTAAAACAGAAAAAAAAGAATTTAATATTTTATTACATTTTAAAGAATAAGCATTAAAGCAAGTTACGTCAGAAAAGTTTTTGCAGTTGTTTTCTGGAATCTAAAGTAACTACATTCAAACAATATTTTGCCGGATATCGTATCTCTGCTGTCCTTTTCATGACATGTCCTTACTGAATAACCTATTCTGATGTTTGAAAGTAATCAGTTGTTGACTGGCAAATTTATACATATTTTAAAACATCCCAAAGAGCTTCCAAGTACATAAGTTTTAATTTATATTTATTTTCAAAGAATGCTAAATAATTAAATTTTGAAAATCAAATTGGACATGCCAGATAAAGGTGCAATGGCCATATTGGGTTCTGAATGTTTAAAAGAAAGTCAAATGCCAGATATAAAATACATTTTGAGGTGGGTACTGAACTTGTTCGTCCACCCCTTGGTGCGCTCCTGCTCACAAACTCACACACACACATGTATGTGTGGGAGTTTATGAGTAAGGTAGTTTAATTGTTAATCACTTTTGAATCCTTTATTTAAGGCATAGTGTCTTTTTATTCTTCTTATAAAAGCACCTACTCACCTGGTAAATATTTTCTTACAAACAATGTTCAGAGAAAATTATTTCTGATGAAAATTACCATTATAATTTGGAATTCCAAAAGTAATTTTATACTCAGGTTTTGATCATGATAAATGATTGTTATTTCATATTTTATTTACAATTTTTCATTTTCTTTTAAGAAAAGGAATTCTCAATTATTCTCACACATTTCAATTGCAGAAGAATATTTCAGAATGTCTTGTTCTCAGGGAATATTCTTGTTTCACATCTCTAATGTGTGTGTATATATATCTTTTTTATTTTAAAGAAAATGAATTGAAATTACACTTGTAACGTATGCGGCCTGTGATTGATAAGAAGTAGCGTGTGGATCCTCACAAGGTCCAACGTACAGACTACAGTCGAAATATTTACTTTTTTTATCTGATTTATTTTTGGACTAATTCAATATTTCTATCTACAATATATACAATATACTGTTCCTGACAATAGCTTCCAGATTGTCCGTCCCTCCGGATTCCGGCAGGAACACTCGTTATAAGTCCGATGCAAGAAACATCAACTCAATCGAGGCGTTGCACCTTCGACTTTTCCGGCCCGGGGCGAGCCCAACATACAGAATCCCTCTCCAGGAGCGTGCCCTCCTCTCTCCAAAACCTCTCACACCACACAACACACTCAAGTTCCAGGCTGTCGTCCTTTTTGCTAAAGGGGCGGGGGTACATAAGCGCCCCTAAATTTCTTATTCGTGGAAAATTGTAAACGTTCCACGGGATTGGTTTGGGTCCGGCGCCGAAATTCTTGGGCCTCTCCTTCTCGTCTCGAGTCGCGGCGGCTTGCAGCAAAGAAGGCGCGCCGATCGGTGCTCGACCCGCTTGTCGTTTTTAATTCGCAGAAGTGTCCAACTCGGCGCCACAGCGTCTGGCCGTATTGTACAGCCGTGCTGTCCCCACTTGCTGGACAATGGTTGAAAAGGCGGTCGGCGGTTCTTCTCCGCAGAGGGGGTCCCGGCGAACTACGCGGCTCTCGTGAGAGGAGAGGGAATTTGTCACACACTACTCCAAACTACGCAGAATTTTCAGGAAGCCTCTCTGCCATGTAAATCTAAAATCAAGTGTTTCTAAATGTATGTAAATTTCATTGCAATATATTTCCGCAATTTGAATGTTTATTATTGCATACTTCTTTTGTAAAACTTAAAATGATTTTTAAAGGTGCAATAAAATTTTCTCTACACATTTAAGATATTTGTGTACTGCACATGTAGGGTAGAGATCAAATAGAAGCATTCAAGCCATTATTCTAAAAAAAAGTCTGTACATTGTATTAGAGTATTAAATTTTTTAGCTTTATCATGCATATTAATATAAAAAATGTCAATCTTTATTTCGTACATTTTTATATGTTTTTATTTTATATAAATTTAAAAACAAGAAAGCTGGATTTTATGTTGTATTTAGAAAGTTGATTTTTTTTATCCATGCATATTGGTAAAAAAATTATGCAATGTCATTATGATACTACATTCTTAAAACACATTGCTGATTGGTGTAGTGGATATTCAAATTGCATATTAAGTTTTAATATGTATGGATAAATCAAAGGGGATTTAAATGAATTAAAAGTTCTCTTTTTTTTTTCTTTTTTTTTTTTTTTTTTTTGCTATTTTTAATTTAATTATACGATTTTATTTCTTCATGGATTAAATACAATATGCTCATTAGCAAACAAATTTCTCCCCCTTTATTTCCTACAAAAGAGAAAGCTAAGCACTTTGAAATGAAAGAGAAGGGAGGGGAGGGGGTAAAAAATTCACAAACATCTGTTAAAAGTTATTTTAAATATTACTTATTTTGTGAATGTTTAAAATGTTATATGAATTTCAGTCAGTTCATTCCTTAAAAGGATTTTTATATTATATTTCTTCACTTCCTGCATATTGAAGGGGTGGATCTATTTCTCTCCTGTACTTTTCTTTTTTAGAGAAGAGAAATTTCTGAAACTTAGAAAAAAGGTAAAGAAAGGAAAGGAAAAGAGAAGAAAACATATTAAATCCCATCCTTAAAAGTAATTTCCAAACACAATAATTATCTGTTATTAAGTACGAGCTTAATTAACCTAGTTATTTTTTCAAAAGATCTTTTTTTCAGAAACAGTTTCAGTATATTTATTCAAGGGAGAAAAAGACTTCTTGCATTCTCCCCTCCCTCTCCTCATATCAATGCATAGATTCCCATTCATTTGCAGTCTTATCAAAGTACAGTAGAACCATGTTACAATGCATTAACTGGGCCAACTGGCATTTAAGTGTGTTCTAATATAAATGCAGTTAGTCAAAAACTAGGTTTTTTTTTTACTTTGAAACTTTAATTGTAATAGTACCATACTGTATGGTGCCAATAAACATGTTATTAAAACACAATTTTGAAATAGCATCATTTATTTATGTATGTATAGAATATTTTAATACGCTTCACTTAAATAAAAATACACTCAAAAGAACACTAATTTTTGCCTACACATAACAAAAACTCTTACTGAAAGACATGTAGAGTACATTTTCCCGGAAGAGCTTGAAAGGCAGAAGTAAGTATCACGTATAAAAATAGTTAGATGTATGGGACTATGTTATTTCTTAAATGAAGGAAAACTGGCCAGGTCCAGCGCAAGTGGTGCCACAAGGCAGCAAAATATTTTCCGCCCTTTTTATATGTGTTTTGGAAAGTGTGGCGACTAAAATATTGTCACTAAATACGTAAGTAACTAACATCAACTATCCATAGAACAGATCCCAGGACAAGACGATAGTCTTATTTGTTAACAGTATAATGCTACTTACTAAATTAATTAAATGATAACAGCTGCCGCTGCCTCCCGCCGGCCCAGCATTGGCAGCAAGGGTTTTACTGTATCTTAATTCACTGCAAACTAATATTTTTTAGCTTTTTGTCTCATTGTAAAGTATTGAATGTTTCATGAAAGAGAATTTTGAAAAATGACGTACTGCAAATTTGGAATACAAACATGAAATTAAGATTTTTTTTAAATTTTGGATATTTAAATGTATACTCTATAATTTTAATAAAGATCGAAAGACTTCTTATTGTTTTCAAACTCATGAGTATAAAGCAAATTGAAATATTTTAATTACCTCCTGTTAAAAATATTGAAACTCATTGGAAATAGTTTTTTTTTTTTTAAGTTAGTAAAATTTTTTGTAGCTTTGAGGGAAAATTTTTTATGAATTTTCTTGTAGTAAAATATCTTCTGTTAGTTGTACATTACACAGTTTGATTTTTTATTTCTATTACTTATATGCAATAAACATCTTTTATCAATACATCGTAGTGCACTTTTATAAAAATTTTTATTCACTGAGCATTTTGTGTTATTTTCCATGAAGTAACAATTTGACGATCTTCATTTTCGCATTTAAATCTCAGTGTTTTTAGTTTTCTTTTATATTTTGCATAATGATTTAACATTTTAATAATTTCAACTGTAGAGTTTAAAATTTTTATTTATAATTGAATTTTGGAGTTTAAAGAAAATTTGTTTTCTGTACGTGTCATAAATTTGTTTCTTTTATCTTCAATGAATCTAAAGCTATAAAACAACATTCTGTTGGGCGCGATGTGGTTTTTTCTTTTAATATATAAATCATATTGGTGCTTTAACAAAGATTCCTATATTAAGACAATCAAATTTTAATGCTTAATAATTTTCTAACGCAACCTGTATGTGACAAATATCATGATAAATAATTTGTTTGATAAGAAAAAACTTTTTTTTCCATTGTTAATGAAGATTTATCTGATGTAAAAACAACAAGAGGTACAAATTTTCTATGGGAATTGTATTGATATTCTCCTGCCATGAAGCACTGAGACTATATACAGTAATCTCTGACTTATGCATTGTTATTAGTGCACCAACCAAAGAACTACACAATTCATGTATCAGTGAGAGATTTCTGTATGCATATATATATTTGGGTATACAGTACACTATTGATTATCCATGCGCGGATTAGGGGAGGCTGGGGCTAGAGGGGACAAATTCAGGTTTTCTTTTATTTTCTATAAAACTTTCACAATTGAAATTATTGTTTCTAAAAGAGTTTATAAAGCATTTCATTGTCTACTATAAAAATATAGTAACAAAGACGTTACGCCAATAATTTGTTCAGTACAATGAATTACGGTAGGGTAATCCTCTGTCCCTTTCTGCCCCATCATCGGGGTTGAAAGGGACATATGATGGGGATGAAAGAGACACAACAAATAACAATACCTAATGTTGCAGCACAATTTTAGTTGTGTGAAAATACTTTCCTAAACAGCATATTCAATGTCATATAAAAGAACAAATATGAAAATTATTTAATTAACAAATTTCTAATTTCTAATGAACAAATATGAAAATTATTTAACATTAAATGAACTAATATCGATTGGAAATTGAAATTGTGCATTCATCCTTGCTGTGCCACCGAATTTCAAAGGCGGCTTCAACTTTGAAACAACATCATTCATATCTACTTCTTCAAGTTTCTCATAGAATATTCTGACATTTGAAGCATTGAAACTTGTTGCTCGTGACAGACTAATTGGCTCAGGACTACGGAGAGAGAAATCCCCACTTCGTTTCAGAAATCCCTTCAGCCAGTCATAGTCTGTTTGCTTTGCTCTTTTCCAAACATCTGGAATCTGTGGCGATTCTATAAGCAAAGCATTTTCATAAGCAAGTTTCCTGGTTTGCACAGCAGTTAATCCATGACTAATTTTTGAAGCTTTAACTAAATAAGAAGCTAATTCAGTTTCTTGTTCAGAAGTAAACACTCTTCTATTGCCAATGTTTGGCTTGTGAGTAAATTCTTTAACTTCTCCAATCTCTTTATACATTTTGATTTTTCTTACTATATATGATTTAGCAATCCCATATGGTTTAGAAACTGATCTAATTGATTGTCCTTGAACTAGAACTTCATTTACAGCTGTTTCCATCTCAGATCCAATCTTTCTGACTCTGTCTTCCTTTTGTAGTTACGTACCAAATTTGCAACTGAAAAAAAAAGTTGTAAAATTTGTATTTCTTAATTTGATTTTATTAAATATACCTACAGTTTAAAGTTATTTAAATTATACATTAACAAAGCATTTTTTCATAATTTATTAGTAAAATTTTAATCTATAATTAATTATTGAAATTATTTTTTAAAAAACGAAAATGAATAACCCTAATTTAAGACAAAATATACATTTGAGATTAATATTTTTTAAGTTAAAAATTTAATATCTTCTTAATTTATATATTTTAAAATTTCAGCTAATCTACAACATATTACTGCTCTATGCTATTATTGCATAAAATATATTACATACTGCAGCAATTATTTTCAGCAATAATAACATAGGACAATAGGCAATGTAGGGAAGCCTAAATTTAAAAATAAATAAATAAAAAATTCATATTATTTTAATATGGAAATATGTGTTTTAATAATATAATTTTCACATTATAATCATATTCCTCTAACATATTTTTATAAAAAAATATATATTTTAAATGTTGTAACAATTGCTTAAAATTTTAAACATAAGCATAATTTTTCTGGGGTTGAAAGGGACATGTCCCTTTCAGCCCCAGATTCATATATTACATACACCACATGGCTGCTAAGCCTAACTTTCTTTCATGTGAAAATTGCTTATCACATATTTTTAGGTATTTAATGTACTTTTAATTAACACACAAAGATTATTTCTATAACTAAATACACTTTAGTTCTGAAACAAAATATAAATGGAAGTATAACTTATTTTTTGATGATGAAAATTAACTTCAGTATTTGCAGATAAAAATAATTGTTATGTTGACAAATTGGCTTGGTCTACCAACTATAAACATCTGGCTCTCTGTGTTGGCAATAAATGAAAACTTTTATTTATATCAGGTTTTAAGAAATATATGTTGTCCCTTTCAGCCCCACTTTGCCCAATCTGTGCCCATTGCAAAAAAAAATTTAAAGAGCAGCATTTTCAAGATTATCATGCATGTCAAATCAATATTGATGTGAATTAGAATCTTGTCCGGTTTAACCGATAGTGCAGGCATTTAATTTATCTTAATCTACATTGATTGTGTTGTTAAATCAAATAGAGATGATAGCACTGATGCAGAGGCTGTAGTAAATGAGGGAAATACAATTTCTCATTCTGCTGCTCTACAATCTGTAGAAACTTTATTAGATTATATGGGACAACAAGGATTTGATTACGGTGACATTACTGTGGTTCGTAAAATACGTGTCAATATACAGCAAGAGATGAACAAACATCAGAAGCAAAGACACAATACACATTTTTTTAAGCAGTAAATGTTTAAAAAAAAATTCCGAGTTTGATGTTATACAGCCTGCAAATGTAAGTAATTTTTATATTTCTTGTGCTGATGTTTATTTTTTCTTTAATAAAAAGTAGTTTTCGGATTATCCGTGTTTTTCTATTTTCCGTGCGACCCGTCCCGGTGATTAACCCGGATAATTGGGAGTGCTCTGTACTTATCAATGTATGCATGTACTTTTGTGTTATTCGTGACGCCACTCCCCAGTTTCATAGCTAGCATGGTTGACACCCGGGGTGGTATTGATAGTATCACCCCATGGAAAAGATTAAACCAAAAAAAGAATCCTGTAAGCATGAAGTATGCATTTTAATGTAAAATATTTTTAAAAATTGCAGCTTTGAAAGAAGTAAAAAAAAAAAAAAAAACAATTTGTATCATGGATGTCAATAGTGTGTTTAACAGTTAAAAAACATTTTCATTATATTTTTGAAAATAAATGCTTTGCTCAATTAAAAATAGAAAAGAAAATACACAGTTTTGTTTGTTCTATGAAGCTTTTAAAGGGTTTTTTTTCCTGTCGAAACAAGGTGTCACCCCGCCGGGGCGGACTGTCCCTACTCAGCTAGGTCCCTGCCCCTTTCCCAAAAACAACTTCTTACTATGCTGCAATTTGGAGTTTATAAAGATTCTTTTCACCTCATAGCCTGAAGTTATGGGCACAAAAACTCATCATAGTAAACTTCCAGTTACATGAAAGTTCTTTGTTTCTCTAAAATAGATGTACGTAATTCTCATTCAAGTTTTCCTAAATGTATTGTTTTTTCCAAACCTACTGTTGGCATAAATGTAATTATGTAAAAAATTATGTATTTATGTAAAAGACTGACTAATAAAATAAAATCTTTTAATACAGTGAAATACACTAGAGTGAATTAATTGTTTTTATTTAAAACTTTTCCATCATGTAGCAATTACGAAACAGGTAAAATTTATTGATTTTTCAAGGAATGACCGTTAACACATAAAATTATGATACAAATTTATATTATTTATTGCACTGAATGTTCTATTTTATTTAAACCATTTTTTCATCAGTTAGTTATTCCTGAGCCCAAGTAGGGATTTTTTCATGATTTTGTGGAGGAAGACCATTTTGTGATTTCCCTTATCTCCCCTTAAAATTTGTTCCAATGGGAAAAATTACACAGTTATACATTACAAAATTACACATTATGCATATAATCTTTAATGATACTTAACTCTCGAGGAAGTGCCTGTGTTGGCACATTAATAACAGTGATATTCAACTTGTGCTCCACCAAATTTTTGTGGACAGATTACAAATGAAGAAAATAACCTGTGATGTTTTTTTGTTTTTTTTCAATTTTGTACACTGTAAATCACTTTTTTTCCATTTGTGAGCAAATACAGTTATTAGGCATAATATATATAGAGTTGTTTCTATACTTTAAAAAAGGAAGTGCGCTAAAATCTACGGACAAACAATATAATGATAAAAGAAGGTATCCAAAAAGGACACTTTCATGAAAAGGGAATACTCTTAGGGTTGAGAATATAGATAGTATATACTAGCGCGCACACAAAGGTATAAAATACCAATTTTGGCTGATCCTTTTATACCAAGTGGCACCTGTTATTGTAACCGTAAGATAAATGAGCATGAAAAAGCCACAAGCTAAAGCTTGCGGCTGTTCCATGGCTCGCAAATTGCCGACGCAATTCCTAAAGACGTGTTTTTGAAGCATTGTTGCAATCATCATCATATAATACCACTGGTTTGCGCAATGGTAACTATAAAAATAACCATCCTAATTTTTGTGGTTAGAGGACATGGCACACCTTTTTTCTCCTCTTCCCAGGGAGTAAAAATCAATTAAGTGAGCCAACTCAGATCATTAGTTTTACATTGATCATGCAATGGTATTTCTAAGCTTGCACCGATGGACTGTCATTTATTTCCATGATTAAAAATAATTTTCATTCAGAGAGCTATAATTTATTAGTCTGTGTGCAATGTATGGGTTCTCCTACTCTTGGCGACCTTTTTTGCTATAATTAGACAAATTTCTTCTGTATTCGCCATAAATATTAAAATCATTAGTTTATAGATGAACAAAGTTGTCATATCAAGAAGCAATAAAGTATCAAATCTTACAACATAGCAATTCTAAGCATGTCGAAGATCCCACCGAACGTGACACAATGAGCAAAGTGGGTCCGATCAATATAGCCTCCATTTAATATATCTCAATGGTAGAAACATACAACAATCACATGTTTTTTCATTACAAATAAATCCGATACATGGTATCTTTTTTTTCCCGAAAATTGCATAAAATAATATAACTATTAACGTTTTTAGAAATTAATTTTTAATTTACCGAAAATTGATGGGCTCCGAGATGCACAACTACAGCAAAAACTACATTGGTGTACAGACGCATCATTTCAAACGAAAAAGGGACAAAGGATATATTTTCAACGCGTATTACAGGTAAAAAACAAAATACACTTTAAAAAGTTTAAATTCAATGTATATTCAAAAAGTTAAGGAGGATATTGAACGGGGGGTTTAATGTACCATTAGGCCCATAATTTGGGCAATTGGGGTGGGGGTCCCTAATTACTCAAATTATGGACGCAATGGTACATAGAATTTCTTCTTTCTAGGCAGTACCATATTCCCGGGACACGCTCACAAACTCTTTTATTACCTTCTTTACATCCCTACATAAAATAAAATAAAGAATTTGTGTGCAGTTCTGGAGGCAGAGGCAGCGAAGCTCTTTTTGTCATCTTTGCACCTCGGTGCACAAATTTTGATATTTAAATTTTAAAATTTTTTCTTTATTATTTGTTATTTTTAGCAAAAAGAGTGCTACCATCTATTATCAGTTTTTAATTAACAAACATGTTATTTTTGTACCTTGCAACAATGTTTACATGAGTTGCGTAAGCAAGCGCCGAAATCGTGTTGTGTGGGCCGAAGGCGCCACTAGTCGCATGAAACAAAATAAAGTGTGTGTGTGCGTTTGAGACGCGGCTTCCTGAAGAAGTGGTTAAGCTTAGAACGTTTAAATTTAGATAGAGGTGTAGTTTTTGCCGTATATAGTTTGTGCACCTCGAAGCCCAAATTTTGCTAAGTAAAGTTTTAAAAACTTTATTATTTTATGCAATTTTTAGGGGGGGGGGAATGCGCTGCCATCTATCGCATTTAATTGTAACTAATTAATAGATTATTGTTGCATGTTTAAATATGCAACATTGGTTTCAGAAATTGTGTAAGCAACCACTGAAATCGTGTTTGTGCGTGTAAAAGGCGCCAGCCACAGGCTTTTACCTTAGCAATCGCCGAAATGACTTTGGAGGTGCAGCTTCATGTTATTCAATAACCACAGAGTCCTAGTACATGTATATTATATACTCCAAAGGAAGTACTTCTTAATGTTGCAGGCTCCCTTAAAAAAAATTCTATTTCATTTTTTTATTTGTTTAATAAAAGCTGCGTTCAAGTTTCATTGATTTTTCTCTTCAAAAGGAAAAAAAGAGGGGGAGAAGTGAATTTAGTTATATTACATCAAGTATTTCCAACGCATCTTTAAGGAATGAAATTAGTGCAAAACGCAAAGAGTTTTCCAGTTTCGTATTTATTTTTACTGCGAAGGGGAGTACCATGGATGGTACTCCTGCGCTAGCACTGGTGTCGCCCATATGCACGCCTTATCAATATTTATATAAAGTGAAAATCCTGCTTTAAAAACCAGAAACCCCCTCGCCCCTTGAAACAATTCTCTTTCAATTTTGGGAATGACCATACGGTCATTTCCTTTTTCCATGCTTTTTCCTCATACTCCGTGCTAGATTTGTTTCGAAGAAATTAGCTTTACCGATATGGCAACTTATCAAATATCATCAATCTCAAAAATGACGTGTTTGGGTCTTGGGTGTTAAATAAATGATTTTATAATTAAAAATTTAAATCAGTTGAATTGTCGGTATGTCTTGATTATAATTAGTTTGAAATATTTTGTTTATTTTTCACAGTTTGTATATTTTCCACTTACAATGGGCCTTTGTAAATGCTCCAAGAAGAAAGTGACAAATCAATTTTGTTTCGAACATCGTGTCAATGTTTGTGAACATTGTATGGTCTCAAACCATTCCAAAGTAAGTGAAAATTTTTCAATATGTAGTCGAAGTTCTAAAACGTAACGTATATTATTGAAAAGTGCAAATCTATTTCCTAAAACATATTTTTTCTTCTTCTTTCAATACAGTTTGCGTAGTTGGGAAATATCACCATAGCCTGCATTAAATTTACGTAGTATATAATTCACCGAATCGGAATCTCCCTTCTCTTAAAAGCGTAAAACTCTTTCTATATAATTATGAGTATTTATTGTAAAGTTTTACCGCTTCAAAATTCATTTGATTGGCAAGTTCTTTACATTATACATTGCATCCATAAAACAAAGTAAAAAAAAAACTAATTTTTCGAGAAAGCGATTTCTAGGGAAAATTTCCTTATAGCAGGGTTGCCACAGGCGACTAAAAAGCAACTATTTGCTACTATTTTCAGCATCAGGCGACTATGGCAACTATTTTCTTCGAAATCGGGCGAAAAAGGAACTAATTTTTCCAAGAGGCAACTATTAGGCGACTTTTTTTTGCCTCTCTTGGAATTTTTTTATTCAAATGTACCAAAAAATATTTTTTAGAAAAAAAATTTCTTTTATTTTACAGAAAATCGTCAATCGTGATATAATTTTTCAAACTTCCATCTTGGCCCAAGCGACTGCCTACGCTTCATATTGACCTTAAAGCAATTGCCAATGAAGCCGACACTGCTGTCAATGAAAGGGATTAGTTTACTTTTTTCATGGATGATTTGGTAGTCAACACAGAAGCTGCGCCGTGTGCACTCGATGTGCATTTCAATATCGCTATATGCGCCTTTTCTCTTTATTTTTCTGTAACCCTTACCTTTTCTCTCGAACACTGGCAACCAATGGCAGTGGTGCTTGACCACAATATCCACTGTGTTGCACGGCGAAGGATTGCAACGATATGTCCGAAACACCCAATCGTCACATAAACAGACATGTGTTTTTTCTGTATTTTTGGAAAGTAAGAATTTCGTTTCCACGAAAATCCCTTTTTTCTTTTCAATGAAAAATTTTGAAAGTAGCCTAGCCTGCCAATTTTTACAAACTATGAGTAAAATTTATTTTTTCTGTTTATCGCTCTTTAAAGGCTCGGTCTTGATTTTGTACGCATTTCGAATTCCGATTGCATCGGCTTCGGAAAAACTTCCTAGTGCTCATTTACAATCAGATTCTGCATCTTGGAGCTCAATAACTTTGAACTTACCATAATTTTTAATCTTTGTTACATTTCAACTTCTGTAGTACAAACTTGCACGGGTGTCATTTTGTCACGCCCACTTGAAAAATTCGGCCGAAAATAAAATAATTTCTGTCAAAATTCTTGTAAGTTTTAGTGATCATACAAGTTAATTACAAGAATTAAATAATTCAGCCTTGTTAATAATCTAGTTTTAAAAAATATTTTTTCCAAAAATGTTTTTTTTTCTTTGCCATGTAATTTCAAATTGATTTTTTAAAATTTTTGATTATCTCTAGCAATTGTCTATTGGGTGATTTTTCCAATGTTATAAAATAATTGTTAAATTTGAAAAAAAGTAAACTTAATATTTTTGATAGTGTCTCCTCTTGGTCTTAGAATTTCATTAATCAAGTAGCTCAATATCATACATGTATCTAAATAAAAGATCAGCTATTGTGTGTTTAAATCTCAAGTATGTTTATTTTCTATTAATAATCTTGCTCTTCTCATATTGCAATCTTTTTTTTTACTTCACTCCTTATTCATTGATATTTTTAATCTTTGGTAGATAAGAAATAGTTATTTCAGTTTAAAAAGTTAATGCTCGGAAACGTGTTTATTTCATATAAAAATGCAATTGCTTTTTTATAAATTACACTGTATTCATAGCAACTCTTTATGTATAAATATAAGATCCGAATGTAATAAGTAAATACCCATCACTGAACAAGTTAATTAAGACTTGTTTGTCATTGAGCCATGGCTACTATTTAAGCTACTATTTTTGTGCTTTTATGCTACTAAAGCAACTATTTTTGTTCCATTTCTTCTGTGGCAACCCTGTTATAGATAAGTTACAATGGTTACATCTGAAAAATTCATGACTAACTATCATGTTTAATAGGCTTTCAGAACAGGAGTTCCCGAACTGGGTGCCACATAAGATGAAGGGTGTCCAGTATATCCAATGTTGGGCCGTGGTAGCCTAGTGGTTAGCACGTCGGACTTCCACCTGGAAGGTCGCGCGTTCGATACCCACTGAAGACCACCATGTATACTTGGGGATATGTGCATGTAAAATCCGTAGACCCCACTACCTCTCCCCGTGCGTAAGCAATCCTAAGGCCTCGGCTAACAGGGCTGGTGGAGAAAAGTATATCCAATGTTTTGCAGGGTTATCAGCATTTGTGATTATAAAGACAAAATATCACTAGAGTTCAGTGGATCCTTGCCCATGTGTGTATCGAGGGTAATGAGTGCCAAGGGCGGATCTAGAAAATCTTCAAGGGGGGGGTGATTTTGGAAATCTCGGGGTTCAATGTAAGGATGGATGGAGGAGATTCTTCATTCCTTTTCAACAGTCCCCCCCCCCCCCTTTTTTTTCAAACAGCAGGAACAACAAAAAAAATGCTAGTGTAGTGCTATTTAAAATTTTACTAGCACATTTTTTAAATGCATATACGTTTATTCAAAGCCCTTATAAAAGGAACACAAGCTGACGTTTTTTTGCTTTCGCAAATCTGTCTATAATTTTTTCAACGTCCAATGTAATATCTTTATGGATATGCAATAACGCTAATTCAGTGAGTCTATCATCACTCATTCTGCTTCTTAGCCAAGTTTTAACCGAGTTAGGATTTCCTTCAAGCTTTCTCAAGAAAAATGTAGGCTTGTAAATACATTTTCTAAATTTGAGTTGATATGTCTAAATTACAAAATAATAGCAATTATTAGTAATATATTTTCTAAAATTTTCAAAATGTAATACTAAATATGTACTAAAAAAACCATCAATGAGTATGTGCAATTTATATAAACGTCTGTAATTATGAACTTTCAATGAAATGTTTCAGACTCCAGGTTTTAGCGTAAATGCTGCAGGAATTTACACCACGTGCTAAGGGTTGGCTAGCTGTCACCAGTTTGATAGGTAGAAGAAAAGAGCAGGGAATCTCTTTCCCATTACTTCGAGGATTAGCAACTCAGCAATACTAAAGGACAAAGGAACAGGCGGAAAGCATAGAACTTGAAGGGCGTTTAGGCTGGGATTCCAAGAACATAAAAAATGGATGGTCCCGGGGCACAAAGAGTAAAAACTCACTTAGGAGTGTCGTTGTAGTATCCACTTGAATCAGCCCAAGAGGGGGGGGGGGGCGATCGCCCCATCGCGCCCCCCCCCCCCCCCTAGATCCGCCGTTGATGAGTGCTGACTCATTTGCTAAGGAGGCTCGAGATTTGGATCAGCCTCTCATCGTCACGTCAGAGGATGCAAACACGGTTGCCAAGCGTAAAATTTTTGATCAACCTTTTAAAAAGTTCACTGTACCCGATTTAAACTGCCTTAAAAATCTAACATCTATAATAACAAGACTTCATACAGGATATTTTAAAGGCATGCAAAATATCTCCAGATAACTCAAGATCTTACCCATTCTGCAGAAATTGCCCAAACACCCAGTTAACACCAGATCATCTGTTTGACTGCCAAGCAATTGCTGCTACTCTTTTTGGGCTTGGCGCACCACCTCAGCACATACTATACAGCCCCAGAGGCGTAACTAGGGATTTTAGCGCCCGGGGACAACTGAAGATTTTGCGCCCCCCCCCCCCCCCCTCGTGCCCCTGGGGGCCTAGAGGCGCTCCTACAGGAAATTTAAAAAAAACTTTTATACTTCCTAAATGATAAATAGCTCTAATAAGCAGATCTTTTAACTTTCATGTTTATTAGCGACCATTCACTTCTGAAATGGAGAAGGATTATTCTTTTATTAGGGAAAAAATGGGACCACCAGAGTTATGTTGAATGTATGTGATCATTCACATACATTCAATAACGGGCTCATACCACCACTGCACATGGAAATTTAGTTAAAAGTATTATAGACTAAATGTGGAGTTAATGTTTCAGCTTAAGATAAAAATGAGACAAAGCTTTGACATGTGGGTGCTGTAATAGAACAAAAAAGCATTATTTGTTCAAAAAAAAAGAAAAAATCGTTCAACTCGGCAAAGCTATGCTAGAAGAATTTCATCTGGCAATTTTCAGTGCATAGCACCTCAAGAAAAATGCTTTCCTGAAGGTAACTCCCACATGTGCACATGAAATGCAAGGAAAATCAGAAACTTGAATATTATTATAATTTGTACTTTAGTAATGTTAGTAAAAAAAGTTATATTTATTTTACTTTATTTTTTTAGTGTGTTGTGCAGTCATATCTTCAATGGTTACAAGATAGTGACTATGATCCTAATTGTCATTTGTGTAAAACAGAACTTGCCGAGGGAGACTGTATAAGGCTGACATGCTATCGTATGTGTTTACTGATTTGCTTATTATAAACTTTTAGTTTCTCAGATTTTTATTGTAATTTTACAATTTTTTTGTATTCGTAATCAAAATGGTGTTGTGCAAAATTTTGAAAATGTCGTTTTAATTTCTTGACTTCATTTCAAAAATTGATAGCTCTAAGTGCATATTTCTGACTTGTGAGTAGGAATGCACCCATTATTTTCCAATAATTAGTAATTGGCCCCTTTGCTGGTTATATAAGCGATAAAAAAAGATAAATTAAAAATCGGCTGTGCCTCAAAATGCTAAAAACATTGTGAAGAGAGTTTTATTTAGAAAATATTCAGATAGACAGAATTTCAACATTCAAATAAAATAAAAAGTGAATGCTTTATCAATTGTCTGGAGAAAATAAAATTAAAGTTAATTACCTTGAAAAAATTATTTCGCACTACAGCAAAAAACGTTTATAACTTCCTTTCTAGTTAATTTAGAGGCTTCGAATTTTAACACATATTGCAACACTCTTTCTGGGAGTTTTTTACATTATTTTCAACAGTGTGAAGCTCAACTCGATGCATTAATTTCCTCCTATAGAAGAGGATCATTTTATGCACTTTTCGGGTATAAATTGGAATAAAAAAAGAAAAAATTTGAATTTTAGAAAAGCTCTTTGAGTTTCACACCCCCACATTCCAAACAAATTTTGTGACACATTTCAGGAAAACTTGCCAAATGGCCTTGGCCCTATGCCGGACACAGACGGATAGAAAGACACACACACATACTTGCTGCTTTATCATTAGTAGAGATATGCTATTGTTAGGGTAATAAAATGATCATTAATTAATCATACTTTATTGTTCATTCCTTTAATATCATCAACAAATGGCCTCATCATCGCCTCTATGAATGTAATAGTTTCTTTAAAGTAATCAGCTTACTTTAAACCTTTAATTTTAATTCTGAAAAACTTCTTAAAAGTCAAAATTTGCGCTTATGTTAATGCTTCTAGAGAAACCGATTCATACAAACATTCATACGAATTGATTCAAACAAATCAATTCTGTTTCCAACTTTATGTCAATCATAAGTGAAAGTCTTCTGTCTATAGACGAAATTCCGTCTTTTTTTATAAATCACTAGCTGTACCCGGCCACGTGTTGCTGTGGCTCAGTCTGGTTTGATGGAAAAGCAAGAAAAAGCACATATTTCTAAAATGTTTCATTTGACAATACTTGTTGTTTCATTGTCTGAAAATATAGATTGTCTGGTTTGCTCATTCTAGAACACGCAATATATAATTGTACACATGAGAAGATTGCTCATGTGTACAATTACACTGCTCAATTTGATTGATTGGTCTTCAGCTTTACGTTTTTTCACAATACTTGCGGGCATTTTTTCTTTCGTTCCATTGTCAGTGAAGCTTTTGATATTGTCTGGCTCAGCACATTGAAAAATTCCAACATAAGCCTTATCCAAACAGAGGAAACACAAACACAAAAATTCTAAATTAAAAAATTGCTGTTAAAAATAAATAATCTGTGTTTTAAAGTTCCCTTAATCATTAAGTTCAAAAATATTAAAAAAATACTTCAACACAAACAGAAAAAACACAAAATTTTAACATCAGAATGAAAATAGCAAAATGAAACTGTTGACATTCAAAATAAGTAATCTTTGTTTTAAAGTTCCATTTAACCTTTGAGTGCAAAAATACAAACAAATACGTTAATACAAACAGAAAAAAAGCACAAAATTTTTAAATCGAAATGAAAATAGCTAAATTAAACTGTTGCCATTCAAAATAAGTAATCTTTGTTTTAAAGTTCCCCTTAATCTTCGCATGCAAAAATACTTCAATATAAACAGAATTTTTTTAAAATCAAAATCAAAATAGCTGTACCCTGCCAATATGCAGTGGCTCAATCTCCTTAATAAAATATTAAAAACGAAATAATTAAATCAAAGTTGAAATAAATTAAAAGTGATATATAAAAACACATGTTCTGATAAAATTTAAAAGCAGTTGGTGAAGTACTTACGGAGATTTGAGGTTATGAACCAAGTCTGAACTTGATCGTACCTGTAAATTGAATAAAGTTCAGCCTTGTATGAACAAAAGAACACTTACTTTTTATTTATATAGCTTTTATTACCCGCAGTTGAGAAAACTGCTAATTATTATTTTTGGATCAAGCAGGGTGCGTACGTGGCCTGGAAAACCTTAAAAGTCCTGTAAATTTGGAATAATGTAAAAAAATATCTAGAAAGTCCTTGATTTTCTTATTTTTACTATTTCTTTGCAACTTATCAACAGGAAAATTCACCTTTCTTCAAATTCCTACCTGCAGACATGTGATTTTTCCGTATTTTGACGGAATTCCGTAGTTTTGGTAATTTTGAAAATTAATAAATTTCGCTTCCGCAAAAATTCGTAATTTGGATTTCTTTTTCTCTATTTTTTTAAAACCCTATGAACATTTTTGAAAGTAGCCTGCATACACTCCTGCGAAGTTTCACAAATTACGAGTAAAATTTATATTCGATTCGTTTTTGTCGCTTTTAAGTGTCAATCCCGATTTTTTTTCAGCACTTCGAAATCTGATTGCATCGGCTTCGGCAAAACTTCCTAATTCTCGTTTAATATCGGATTCTTCCACTTAGACATCAATAAATTTGAGCTTATCATTATTTTTAATCTTTCCTAAGTTTTAGCTTCTGTAAAGAACTTGCAGAAACGTCATTTTGCCACGCCCACTCTAAATGTCGCCGATAATCAAGGAAGTTTTAGCTTAAAAGTTTTAGTGATGGATCTGTTGATTATAATTATTAAATATTAGAACCTTATTGCAGGGCTCCCACGGGTGCTTATAAGTGCTTAATTTGATCTTTCGTTTCTAAAAGCCCTTAGAAGTACTTATTTTCAATCAAAGGTCCTTAGAAGTGCTTTTTTTTTAATACAAAAGTCGATTTCTAAATTACCATATTTTTTTACGCAATTTCTGATCAGTTTTTTATGTGATTTTTTTCAACAAAGATTCAGAAAGTGAAAAATTATGGAGGGTACTAAGAATTTTGTTGATTTTATCGCACGGTCAAACGACTGTAGAACGTGACTTTAGTGTAAATAAGTCATTAGAAGTGGAAAATTTGAAAGAAGAATCTTATATTGCTCAGAGGCTCATTTTTGAGAATGCCAATAATTGTAATGAAATTCATGAAACTATCATTAGGAAAGAAATGAGAAAATTTGTCTCTTCAAATATATGCTTTATTTGGAAAAGCAAAAAAAAAAAACGAAATTGAAAATAAAAAAAGAAAAAAAAGAAGAGTTAAATTATTTAAAATCAAAAAAAGCTTTTCTTCAAGATGTCACAGCTATGGAAAATTCAGCAGAACTGTGTAATAAGGCAGAGTCATCCAAAAACATTTCACTTTTTAACCGAATTCACAAAGGAAGGAGGTTATACATTCATACTGTATGTATGTCGTTTTTTTTTATGAAAGCCAATTCACTTTGTAGGGATATTAAAGAAAAAGCATCTGAAATTAAAGAATTAGACATTCAGATTTCTGAAAAAGAAAAAGAAGTTAATTGAAATGTAAATGTTTTTTAAGTATTATCTGCGAAGTTTTTGATGTATTTTTAATTGACCATTTATTCATTCATAAAATTTTTAACTAACTATTTTTCTTTCATATAATTGCAGATTTTTAAATTTTTTTTAACCTTGGATCAAAAAGTTCAAGTTCATGGGTAATTCCACTGACATTAAAATTTAATTATGTTTCTAACTTTTAAAATTGCCTCTTTTTCTGAAATTGAGTGAATTTATTATAATAGAGTTATAATAATGGTACCCTACTTCTTTTTTGGCAAAAGATTTTTTGTGTGAAATTAAGGGGATTTATAAAGCTTACTGGTGACTGGCAAAAGTAACCTCAGTCACATTTTTAAATTCTAACCCCCCCCCCCCCCTCCCCAAGCTTCTAATGCCTGACAACATGTGACGGTAGTGTTATTTTACTTTATTATTACAGTCGACGCTCTTTATAATGACCACACATTATAAAGACCATTCCATTATAACGACCAATGGTAAAAGTCCAAACTTTATCCCTATGAACTCTATGTTAATTTGCATGCGGTATAGCGACCTTTCTGAATCGTCTAATCTAGAGGTCTTCAACCAGTGGCCCGCCAAAGGTATTTTAGTAGCCCGCCAAGCCTTTTTAATAAGTTAAAAACGAAAATGTTTAAAAAAGAATAAATAAATAAAAAAATAAAATAAAACTGAAAAGAAAGCGGCTGATTGCTATAGCAGTTTAACAAAAAGACACTTCACACATGCGCTAGGGGAAAAACAGTATTGAGAGTAAACTTTGCATATATTTCTTGTTTAAAAACTGACTCTTCATTTATGAGGGTCAGTGCGGCTTTGAGAATATCACATTAATTCATAGCTGCGCGTGTATTTTGTTGGCTCTTTGGGTCTGGGATACCACCATCTATCCCCTCTTCTAAAAATTTAATTAAAAAAAGTTAAGGTATTTTCCTCTTGTAATATTGAAATATAAATCATGCTATGCTCAAAAGGTACAATAGCTTTTTTTTACAAAAAGGGGTGTGAAGGCGTGGCTCTGCGATAGGGGTGTTAGTAAGAAGGGGAGGGGGGCCTGCCCCCAAGATTAAAAAAATGCTTATTTTGTTCTGCCTTGTTATGAGTAAAAGCATTTAAATCTTAAAAAGTTTTTGTTTGCTTTTCCTTTCCTAATATTGTTGCGATCCCAAATGCGTCTCCAGAGGTCTCAAAATTCACCAGTTTGCATATAGTTTACAAAATTTTCCCGGGAGAGAATCTCCTTCGACTGTCAGAATTTCGTATCTCCAGTTTGGGAGGGACTCTTCATATGGCTCTACCCCCTAATGTAGAGCTGAAAGGGCCCCGCCGTGGAAACATTAATTATAGTTTTATGGATTTATCCATGCCATAGCCCACAAGTTAAAAAACCTCAAAAATGGCCAGCGAATAAAAGTTTATGAATAAGGAACAATAATTGGGTGGAAGGACATATATAGGATATATGATACGGGGAGGGCTTTTTAAAGTTTTGTCCCACCACAGAAAACCCCAAGATCTGGCACTGGGGAGGGTTGGGTCAGACGCCTAATTGTTCTTGTTTTTTTAAATTCATCGTGTATAATTTTTGAAGAAACTTTTGTGTGAAGTTCAGAATTATTTTTAACTGAGAATGCCGTATGGTGTGGCGCTCCGATCTTCTCGAGCTAATGGATGTGGCGCTCGGACGTAAAAGGTTGAAGACCCCTAGTCTAATCCAATACAGCGACCGTACCAGGTGTCATGTCAACTCAGAAGTTCTGTTTCCAGAAATGTGAATGTAATTTTTCCCCCTATATTTTCTACTTTAAAATCTGTTTAATATTTTGTTATAATATTTTGCATTGATAATTTTTTTAAATTCCGCTGATAAAAAATAATTTATTTGGAATCTTTTAAAAACTACTAATTTAAATGGAAATACTGAATATGCATGATGCAGGTATATATTTTTTAAAGAAAATTCCACCTCTTATAGCTACCACTCGTTATAAAGACTTTTTTTATGTGGGACGCGGAGGGTCGTTATATCGAGCGTCGACTTTATAATAATTTAGATCCATTTCAGAAAAAAAACAACAATAAGATGGTCACCATGGAATGACTCTCATGCAAATATTTGTTCTGTTTTTAAAATATTTTTTTGATAATTAAAAAATGAAAAAAACAAGAGTACAAACAAAATAAGTCTAGCATTCAAGTAATATCATTACGTATTAAGTCAATATTTTTTAGTGTTTAAACCTTGAAGATTGTAGTAAGTTTCCATTTTTCTTGATATCTCTATTCTAATATTTCTTTACATATTACTTATCTGTATACACAATATGCATATTTGTAAAAGTGAGACTGGGTTTATGTGTTTTTATGTACAATGTTTGGGAAGATACACTTATATATTAAAATTTTTAAGTTTAACTTATCTGTAAGAACATTCAACTTGATCAAAATGGATTATCATCCATTAAAATGTATTGTGTGTGCTCCACGATATTTTATTCAAAGTCTTAGAAAGTGCTTATTTTTAGTTATAAAAAAAAAGTGGGAACCCTGTATTAAAAATCTGTTTTAAAAATATTTTGCCAAAAATGTTTTGTTTTTTAAATTGTTTTTTGTTTTTTTTTTTTTTGCATGTAATTTAAAGTGTGTTTAAATTTTAGATTGTCTTTAGCATTAGGGTAATCTCCCCTTTCAAGTACTCATTTTATATTGTTACAAAATAAATAAATAATATTTCTTTCTATTTTAATTCAATATATAAAACCATGTAAACATTTCTTCACACCTAATTTTGAAGTTATTTCATTAAAATTTTTATAATTATAAAGTATGAAATAGTTATTTCAGTTTAAGAAGCTATTGCTGAGAAACATGTTTATTTCTTTAAAAAATGCCATGCCACTTCCACACCTTATTTTGGTTAGACATAATGCCCCAATCATTTTTTTTATATTAAATTAATGAGTTGACTTGCTTAGTATTTAATAATTCTATTGCATAGTAATTTATGCTTGTAATATACTTTTTAATAAGCTTTTACAAAGCGTTATGTCGTGATTTTTCAGTATTTTTTCTTCTCAGTGAGGCACATGTCTGACCTGACAAGCAATTAAGCTATGGCTCGTTACATACACAGCCAATACAACACATAAATCTAATTAATGTGCAATCTGATAGATTTTTATAGTATTGAATATGAAGTTATTTTATTACAGTAAGAGTGCTCTAAATTAAATAGTATTAAATAAATATTTCTGGCTTGTAATGTAACTTGCATTCGAAGTGGTTAGATTTACTTCATTTGAAACACTTGGTTTTTGCTATGAAGATTCCTAGAAAGTGCTTGATTTTTACTCAGAGAATAGTGTACGCACCCTGATCAAGGTAAGCCTTAAGAAATCAAACTAAAAAGCTTATAAGTGATGTTCTTATTGACTTAGAAACTTCGAACAAATTTCATCTTGTGCAGAAAAATCAGCGCTTTCGATCAATGTATTATATTATTATGTGCAAGGTTTATTTCAGCCACATATTGGTGAATTTGTGGGGAAATTTGCGTAAAATTGGAATAAAAAAGGGAACCACCTGTCGGATTTTTTTCTAACGGGTCTATAAACCATCCTCTTGAGTCACTCTGTCTACTGGCAAAATTTCAAAGCAATCGGTGAAGTACTTTCGGAGATTTGCGGCTATGCACAAACGAACACTTACATTTTTATTTTTATAGATTAGACGGGAACAAATGGAATATTCTGAGCTTAATGATTTATAACAGATTTAAATGTGTTATAAATGTTTTTCAATCTTGCTTCATTTAAAATCATAATATGTGATAATGCTGCTAATTATAAAAAGATTAATAATTTTTGTTGAAACACTTAAGTTATATCAGAAATATTCAACTTTAGTTCCCACCTTAATTATTAAAAAATTGTTTTTTCTAATGTTAATCTCATTATTATGAGAAATTTAAAAGCTAAATTATTAATACATGCAATATATCATAAACCCTTGTTGTATCGCTCATTCGGATATATCGCGCTTTTTCTATGTCTCCCAAAATTTTAAGTTTGAGTTCTTGAAAGTAAAAATATTGCCTTTCTCAGTAAAGCCCTTTTCCTCCCATTAAACAAAGCCATCAAACACAGGAATGTTTTCGTTTCTTCTGAGTATGCTGCAGTTAAAAGCTGAAACAATTCTCCTCCCACTCCCCAACTTATATGCCTACAGGATGATTCTACTCGAACCAGTTGACGTTTTACTTGACATTTCTTTTTGTATTGATCCTAACACCCTTAGAATAAACGAGGCGGATGTCTATTGCCAAGGATTTTTTTATTAAGAAAGTTGTCATTATGCAAGATTAAATTGATTTTTTTACATTGACACTCAATTTACAATGTACTTTTTGAGTTAATTCTAACAGCATTGGTTATATCGCGCATTTGGATATTTCGCACTTTTCGCTGTCCCCCGACAAACGCGATATAACGAGGGGCTACTGTATTAAGATAAATTTTTGGTAATGCACATTTTTTGAAGTTAAGGAAAAAATTCAAACTTGTATCCTTTGACATTTTTTTACTTTCACCCATTATGGAGTCAGTGTTTTGAACATTGCATGGTCACAGGCCATTTCAAAATTCAAAGTAAAGAATATCCAGTATTTTAGTTATAGTTCTTAAATGATCATATTCAAATGAAAAATTCAAAAATATGTGTACTACTGCCCTTTTATGCTCATGTTTTGTTTTTTTTTTTCAAATTATTGTTCCATTTTTGCTTTAAATCCTGTATGGGGACTTAATAACAAAAAATGAATTGAATAATCAAACTGAGGATGATATCACTAATAAAACCTCTTTATTTGTTGGTCTGTTCCTTGAATAAATAACTGCTACATATGTACTTAAGGAGAGGAATTTTTTTTTTCATTCTTTGAAATAGATTTGTTTTTGTTTTTAATGTAATTTCTATTTTTAATGTAATCTTTTAAGAGACAAAATAGTGTTTTTTGGAAACAGATATATACATTCTTTGTATACTGAAATGTTATTCAATAATTTTCTGTAGTGATTTATAGGACTTTGATATTTTCTTTCAGATGTTTTTCACTGGGAATGTATAAACAAATATGCTAATAGCTTACATCCACAAACACCATCGTCAGGGTATGCATGTCCTATTTGCAATGTTTGCATATTCCCTCAGCCAAATGCTGTGTCTCCTGTTACAGATGCATTGAAAACTGCTCTTCTTAGAGTTAGCTGGGCCAAGATAGGACTGGACTATCCTACTGTAAGTAGAATGGTGTAATTAATGCTCTAATTGTAGCATTTCTCGCTTATTTTCCCACATATTTTAGAGGGACTTAATCGCATTAAAATACTTGTGGGCTATTGCAGTTATGGATTAGTTTGTAACATCCGTGTACAATTCTATATTTTGTTCTTTACATACAAGAAAAAATTAAAGGATTTTTGAATTGTTATTAAAGGTCTATCCACCTTTTTTTAACAGGGTTCATTTTTTGTGAATTTTAAAGAGATTTTTCTAAAAGATCAAATTATTTGAAAGTTTTTAACATTTAGTTATTAAGTATTTTATTATTATTGCCACTTTTTTAATAAATAATTTTGTGAAAGGTATGATTTGGAAGCTTAGAATTTTATGAAGGGTCCGTTCTGATTTATTTCAATTTTGTGATATTTGTATTTTGTGATTTATTTGAATTTCTGATTGATTGAATTTCTGATTTATTTAAAGTCTACAAAAAGAACCATAATTTCCTCTGCCACGACCCATGGTTATAGTGATCACTTGAAAAATAGTCAATTTCCATTAGCTGGAACTTATTGTGAGCAAATAAATAAAGTTCAAAATAACTTTTCAAGATGCTTAATGTGGAAAAAAAATTGTCAGGACACTGTTCTAGAACCAGGGTGTCAACTGAACCGGGAAATCAGGGAAAAGTCGGGGAATTTTATCGATCGGGAAAAGTCAGGGAATTTCGAAAAAATAGCAAAATTTCAGGGAAAAGTTATCAAATGAAAAAAAAACTTGTAAATCTGAGTAATTTTCGCCAAAAAGGCAATATTTCGGCTAATAAGGAATAAGAAAAAAATCGGGCATTTGCCGCCGGCATTTTTTAAACTGAAATTCAAGCAAATTTTTTTTTCTGCTATTGTTTATAATTAACTCCACATTTCTGACGATAATGCCAGTAGTTATTACTGTTGATTATTATACCCCTAGTAAAATGCAATCTTGAGGTTATTCTACTTAAAGAAAATCTTTTATATTCCGTCTTTGCATTTAATGCTTTCATTACAAAAAAAATGCAATCTTTTTGCATCTGCTGTTAGAATTGGAATTTTTCCACTATTGATGTTTATTAAACTTTATTAAAAGGCAAATGGAATAAATTCCTTTTTATTTTTTTTTAAATTTTGATTTGAAATTTTTGAAACGAAATTCTGTGCTTGTTAGGAGTGTGAGCTCTCACATGTCAAAAAGTTAAATGCTGAATTCAGGTTTATTTTTATTTTTGTGTCATTTATTTCGACTTTTGTAATGCATATATATGCTACCAAATCATACTTTTTGAAAAATTATTTATTAAATAATAACAAAATTTTTTAGCACTTTATGTTTAAATTTTGAATTTTCACAAAAATGTTTTAAAACCACAAAAGAAACGGACCTTGTTTTAAAGAAAAAGCTGGATTGACACCTGCACATCTTTATTAATAAGAATGTTAAATCTTATAATCAGCTCTCTTTGTATAGATTAGGAGATTTGCTTATTACAGCCCATTAAATGCTTTTCCATATTTACTAGCATACACAATTTTCATTAATTTCACAATACTGAGTTTTTAACAGCATAAGTCTTTTTTTTTTTTTTTCAAAATTACCTAAATCAGATTTGGAAATTTGGTCCCTGCTAGTATAAAAGTTAGAGGGACTTTAAGACTGTCTTAAGGGCTAAGAAATATATAACACCTGTTCATAAAAGTAATGAACATGACAAGCCCTTTTATTCTTAAAAAGCTCAGGCATCTTTTCATGAACGTACTTAAAATCACTCTTAAATATATTTTGAACTGTATTATGCTGCTTTACTTGTATTTGAAATTTTTAAGTATATTAACAACAATTGCATTGAAAAGTAAAATCTAAATTTTTTATTGCCCTCCTGAATTCTTGATCAGAAACCTCCTACATTTCAATTCTAGCATGTTGGCACATCTGGAAGTGCCCCCACTAGTCAGAGCTATATAATTGCTAAACGTCTCACCAGTGACCCATTGTTACCGGCAAACTTAGCATTTTTTTATTCAGTGGCTCAGGAGTTTGAAAGTTTTTTAAGGGTATATCAAGATGACATGGCCCTTGCTCCATTTCTTCATGAAGTTTTATAAAGTCTTGTATTAAGAATTTTAAGGCGATACATTGTCAAAGAAGTACTGATGGAAGGGAATATTTTAAATGTGGACTTAGATGCGAAAACTTTTCTTCCTTTTACAAAAGTCGATGTTGGAATTTCGGCATTATGCCACATAAAGAAAGCTAAAGCTTCTGAAGGGCAGGTGAGCGTTTTTTTAAAAGATTGTTTAAAGTTTTTGATAGTGTGTGTTAAGCTGCAAGAGAGATCCCCATTGAAATATGCTCTAAGAAAAGCAGTTTCATGTTTTAACCCTACTATTTCTATTATTGAAGCATTGTTTGATAAGAGACACACAGAAATTGTTACTAATTTTATGCAAAAAAAATTGGCTGAATTCAATTGTAGCAGATAGAGCAAAAAACCAACTGAAAGAAATCTGTTCAAAACCTTCTAATGTGGCAAAACTTAAAATGTATAACAAAGCAGAAAAACTTGATGCATTTTGGCATGAAATGCTATCAAGCCAAACAAAACCTTGCAATGATGCATTATCATTAAAAGGGCAGATTTGTTTTTTCTTCATTTTTAATAACAGCTGAAAACATTTATAATGCTATATTTAATATAAACATACTATAGTTTTCAAGGGGGGGCAAAGGGGAAATTCTTATCATTAGTAACGTAAATCAGGGAAATTCGGTGAGCTTGATCAGGGAAATCAGAGAAAAGTCAGGGAATTTTTATTCTCAACTCCTGTAGACCCCTGTAGAATCGGTGTTTCAGTGATGTTGCAAAAAAAAAAGTGGTACATCCAGGGCTCGAAAATTACACTGTCCGACATGCCCGGAGCATGTGAAAATTCCGATTGGGCATGAATCTTCTACCCTTACATGCCCGGTAGGGCATGTAATTTTTTAATCAAACATTTCTTTCCAGTACTTGATTATTTCAGTGACTTATTATAAAATATTTCTGTGTAATGTAATTTTTTAATGATTTAGAGTAACGTTAAAATAGTTCTTTATTCAGATATAAAGCTGTTAATTTAATTTTTTTATCTGATTAATACTATACGACAAATTCAAATGTTTTTATTAATATGCAATAAAACAACTTCTGGGCATATAAAAATTAGGTTCGGGCATGTATTTTTTAGACAAATTTGTCCGGCAGGGCATGTAAAACTTTTGAAATTTTTCTAACCCTGACACATACAGATGTGACCATAAGTTATTGAAATTGAATACGACTGTTCTGTTAAAAGTTGGGTGGTTGTGTTAAAATAAAGTGGAAGGACACTATCTTCTGTCATTCCCTCTCATCTACATCACTGTTAAACAGAGTACTTGTAGAATGTTTTGAATAATTAGTTACAGAATTATTAAAATAGCCACATTAAGAAACATTCCACTTTAAATATCAAAGAAGAAAAATTTCAAAACAAAAATATTTTGATCTTCAATAAAACAAACTTATTGCATGATTGAAAAATCATCATTCCTATGTTATATAAATTGCAGAATGCAGACAATAAGAAAAAGTGTTATTTTGTCATGATGACATCACTAGTTCGACGGCATTGGCGATGGATATCGTTGAGATAGTTGCTCAATCAGAGGTTAAGTGATTCTGACAATTGAATAATTAGCAATTGAGTGAATATTTTGATCGATTTCATTATTGAATGAACATCTTGAGGTCTGTTCACAAATATCATTGCAAGAGGGAGAGGTGAGTTCAGGAAATTGACAATTTGTGACAAGAAAGAGGAAGGTGGTTATAAGAAGTTTGACATTACCCACACATTTTGGTTTAAAATAGAAAAAATTATAATCTGCAGCCTAAATATTTTTATATCGTTTGTTTTATGTTTTTCATTTGCTGCTGTATTTCACAGATTTATTCAAATTCTATATGTGCTCAATTAAATTAAATACAAAATTTGCTAAAAAAAATTCAGTCAGAGAAACTTTAATGCAATGTTATACATAAGATAGTTACAGGAAGACATTAGATATTCAATCTATGCTCATCTAGTGCTTAAAATTCCAAGCAATTTTCTTTGTGTACTTCGCAAATCTTCCCTGCTGAAATTAGATAGTCATTATATATCATAACTTTTTTAATGTGCGAGGTGGAGCAAATAACTTTATGGCTGGAATAAAATTCTTCTTTTAGGTGACACTATTAATGTTTTAGAAATTTTTTATAAATTATATATTAAACATCTGAGTTTGAAATTATATTGGTGACTAAATTAAACTGTTTTTATTTTATAACAAAATATTGCGTTGCAATGTATTTGAATTGATTTCTTGGTTTTGTAGAATACGTTCTTTTCAAACGTTAAGTATTCTAACTTTACTGATTCTTGTTCTTCCCCAGAATGAAAATAGCGTAGCCAAAGAAAACTCAGCAGCAAATAATGTCCAGCTTACACCAGTAAGGACTAAAAGTGCTTTAGATTTCAACAGTGAAAATAAAACTTCTCCTGTCAACATTAGTGCTGTTCCAAGTCGTTCAGAATTAAATAACCCTAGACCAGAACCATATGGAGCTTCTTATCCAAGTATTGCACATTTTTTCCCATTGTTTTCCGTGTGATCTTTGAGCTGAATTTTGATGTACAGTACCAAATCCCAAATGGCACTTTTTCCGAAAATTTCCGATTTTTTTTTTTTTCTTTTTTTTTTTTTTTTGTAAATTTAGAAAAATATTAATCTAAAAAGCTGTTAAATTAACAAACACTAGTAAATTTTAATACAAGTAAATGCAATCTTGTAGATATATTTCTGCTTTACATGAACTAAACTCGGGAAACCAAAAAACCGTACTGCGTTAACAAATTAAAATTGGTTTCTTAGGTGCAGTTAAGTATCTTTTTTCTCTATAAAATGATTTTTTTTTTCCAAATTCTTAAAAGTCTGTTTTTCAAGTTTTATTCCTTTAAAAAAGGAGAGAGAGAGAGAGAAAGAAAGAAAAAGGAATTTGCTCTGTTTGTTTCTCTGTGGTTATAAATGGCACCCAGTAACCTTGCAAATTGTACTAATGCCTAGCGTTTCGGTTTAATTTATCTGCTAATACTTTTTTAGGTGTAGCTTTTTTTTCTTTTGGATGCAATCGGAAATTATAGTGATATAAAGAACTATCACGTGGGTATGGTTTATTTTTGTTGAACTGCAGTAGCGGATCCAGAAAAAAAATTCTGGGGGGGGGGGGCACAATGTGGCTGACGTGCCTGGTTTTAGCTTAAAAACAAAATAGAGGGGGGGGGGGACACAACTCCAGAAACTGTGATCCGTTTTTATTTCTAAATATAATTTAATTAATTATTCCCTAATTAAATAAAAAAACATAATTTTTTTTTCAACTGGACATATATTACAAAGGAATAAATACCGTGAAAGCACTTATTTTCTTGAGCACTTTTTCTTTTTCGCCTCAACTAGTAAAAAAAATTTAGAAAAGGAAATTTCTTCATGTTTCTATATTTAGGTACTTTTGGAATTTTTTAACTTTTCGTTTTGTTCATATAAAATTCGCGAAATTTTCAGCTTGCAAAATCACTGATAACTTCAGTTTCGCGAAAATAACGGCTCGCGAAAATAAGTGCTTTTACAGTAACTAAAGAATGTCAATTAGAAATGTAATTTAATCAATTTCTTTATAGAATTTAGATCTCTCCCTAACTGAGGTTTTGGATGATGGAGAGTAATAAATTAAAATATTAAATACTTGAATTTACCCAAATTTATCTTTATTATTAAACCTTACACTGATATTACTAGCTACTTAAAGTTTTTATTTAACACATACACAAAAAAACTGTAATGCTTAAGTTTGAATAGGTAAAAATCTATAAATTCTTCAAATCGTAATACTGGATTTTTAAATTTTTTTTTGTATCTACTTCTATCAGTGGAGTTTTATTTTTATTTTAAATTACTTATTCATTTGAATAAAAGTATATAATAGTAATAGTCACCTTAAAGCATTAAATTTTGGACTACAATTTGCGCATAAAAAATAAACTAAATAGCAAAAATCATCACAACTTATTATTTAAAACCTTAAAAAAAACTGTACATGCATTTCAAACATAATTTTTTTTTAAATTTCATCGAAAACACTTCTAAGTCTTCCTCTGCTGTGAATTGTATATTTCTGTTTATATTCATTACAGCTAAACTATTAAGGCGATTCTCCTTCATTGTACTGCATAGATAGGTTTTTATGCGCCGTAATGCTGAAAAGGAACGTTCTGCTGTGCTTGTTGTCACAGGAAGAATTGCAAACATTTGCAAAAGAATTTTGATTTTGGGTAAATTTGAAGCACTTTTATACGCCTCTAAAGAGAACCATTTTTAGCGTAAAGGAAGAAAAAAAGCGGATTCTTTCTAGTCCCTACCTGAAGCGTCTGCGTGAGGCACGAACGCCCGTGCCACCCCCACCCCCACCCCCCGCTGGATCCGCCACTGTTGAACTGTGTGTGGTAATTTGGAGCGTTTTATTAAGATCTATGCATAAGTTATTTTTTTGTTTGCTGAAAATGTATTAACTTATATTAACTTTTCAGAAAAAATTACTTATTTATGTACCAGTTAAGAAAACTGCAATTTGCAGTAAAAATGCATATATCAGCTTTGATATGTAAATCCGCCATTTTGGATCGGGTTTCGAAATTCGACAAATTCCGAAATCTGGCATAGAGCCGGGCCCGAGCATGCAGAATTTTGGGTTTGGTACTGTCTCTTTTAATGCTTTTTCGATTTCCCAATATCAATATTCTATTGTTCCTTAAGAGTAATTTTGAAAATTAAAAAAAAAGAAAAATATGAAGGAAAAACAAAATACTTCAGATATTTGTACTTTAGTTGTACCAAAAATTGTAAACATATTGTGTTTTCAATATTTTCCAAGATTAAGGGGATGCTTAATTATGCTTTTACATTGCTGATAACTTTAATATTTTAAAGTTCATATTTCTGTTCTGTTATTTCCGCTGGGGAACTGCTTTTATCGATCCACTGAAGGGATAAAGGTCTGCATCAACGCTGCCCAACCTGAAGAAATGAAACCCGAACCTGATAGCCCAGAGCACTACCACTCAGCCATTGGGCCTCTAAATTTGAATTAAGTCATTTGTAAATAACCTACTTCTTAAAAATCAAAATCAATGTTAAATGCACAATAATAGCTCTAAGAATTTCTGAAACATGTTTCAGAGCTACCAGTATTCATGATTTACCTTTAACCTTTTCCCTACGGCACTGGTACAACTGTTGTACCAGTAAAAATTGTCTTTTGGCCACCAGGCTAACTACGTAGATAGAGCATCCAAGGGAGATTTTTCCCTTTGGTATTCTATGTTGGTATAGATATTGTTTTATAAAATTACATAGCTGAAGTCCTTACTGTAACTATTATATAATAGAATAAACATATGCTAAGAGTTCGTTTTGCTCCTCGAGTGCTTGCCATAGCGAAAAGGTTAATGAATGATATGTTTCATTAATTTCATGATACGGATTTTTTTTATGTTTGCGTAATATTTTTAGTTTTTATCATTTATTTTATATCAATGTTGATTTCAAGTAAATCAATAAAATGTTAAGTTAATAAGCTCACTAATGAGTTTCTGCTATATATTCAACTAACTGAAAATATATATTGAATAAAATTCTTTTGAATTTGAGGATACAGAAAAATCTTATTGATAAAATTGATCCTTTGTAGCCCCTGAAAGAGCTGTATTTCTCCACTGATTTATGCTTTACTTGTTGATTAATGAATTTGCATTCCTATTTTTCAATTAATAAAATATGACTATCAAAGCATTAAATTGGCACTGCAAAAAAATGCATTTGGTTTAATGAAAATAGCAATAATAATAATAATAAAAGTTATGCTTAGTGCAGTTTTAAAAGTACTTTCATAACATTAGTTAATAAGGTGGAAATTAAAGGCAACAGAAAAAAATCCTATTTTTGTTTTTTTGTATAGGTTCTTACACAAGTCCTCGTAAGTTGTATGATGCAACAGAACATGGACACTTCAGGCCTGCAATGGTTGACCATGATGAAGATAAATATAAAAGACGTTCTGCCCTTGAATTATTAAGCAGATGGTTCAGGTAAAGTTCCTTCAGAATAAATTTTCGTTTAATTTTACTATTTATTTATCTTTTTATGGTAAAACTTCTGAATTGCACGGGCACGGGTCTAACTTTTGCCCAGCATTATGAGGTGCCACTTTTAGAGAATGATTTTAAGAATTTGTTGATTGAACTCAATTTTTACAGTGAGGAGGGAATCCACAAAAGGGTGAAATAGTCAATAATATTGCTACTTTTTTCTCGCTCCAAAACATTTTGATCCCCTCCAAACATGGAGCTTGGAGGGGTTTACTCCCCTTAAGCAATTTAAATATAGCCCCTGCAATTGTACAAAAAAGCTGTTGGTATTCAGCAATAAAAGTTATGACTGACATTTTTACTTGTGCTACATTTTTAATGATGCCCTTGTTATTTCCATGATTTATGCTGTTTGGTTGTTTCTTATGATTTTTTTTAGTCAAATGATATTTTTAAAGAAATAGTCAAATAATATTGCTTTTTTCCTCCCATCCAAAAAGCTGCAATCCCCTCCATATATAAAGCTTGGAGGGATACTCCCCTCCACTTGATAATTTGAATTTTAGCCCTTATAATCTATCATAGATGGGCTGATTCTCATGGGATCATTCATTTTAAATGATAGAAATGAAAAACAACGAATATGGGTCTGCTTAAAAAAGGACGATGCATGCATAAGCGTGCACTGAGCTTGGTAATAGGGGTACCAATGTTAGTGGATTACATCTAAATAAGATGGGTGTCTCAGGTGCACTGCACATCTATGGACACTTGATGAGTTAAGCAAAAATAAGCTTTTCTAATGCATTTGAGGTCTAGAATTAATGAATCTACATACTTGTCAACTCTACTGTTTTTAACAGGAAAACCACTATTTTTTGAGTCTGTCTCCTGATCAATCATGATTTTCTTCCATTTTTCCTCGTAGTTAGCCGGTAGTGTAATGGGATTACTAAAAGGTGTTTTGTGATCCACCTACCGCTGATGTGATGCACTTACTGCATTACTTTACACATTGAGCGTACATCTCTCCCGGAGCTGATTGTGTTCCAGTTATACAACAGAATCCCAGTATTTTTTCTCATCTTGATACCAGAAATTCTATATTTTCAAAAATGACCAAAAATAAGATTTTTTTTTCATAATTTTTAATTTACTCCAAAGTTCTGATGCCTTTAATTACACTATTGATCATTATAGTCCTAGTAAAGTGTAATCCCCTGAAGTTATTCTACTTATAGAAATTCTTTTATTTTCCATCTTTATGTTTTGATGCCTTCATTTAAAAAAGATGTAATCCTTTTGCATCCACTGTTAGAATTGGCATTTTTTCAATACTGTTTGTGTTCCCTTGTAACCAGAAACCATTCAATAAGGAATAATGAATAATTTTATGAATATGAGGTTTTTTACTCCCTCCCTTTTGAAGCAAACTAAAGAATAAATGTGGTTTTTTTCTCACTATGTTAAGAATTTTAAAAAAGGTGAATTGAAAATTGATATTTAAAAATTTAATGGAATTATTAAAATACTTATATGTTAAGTAGTAAGTGCTTTAATTAATCTAATATAACATTGTCTTTTTAGTACATGTTTACTACAGCTATATAATAGATACTAAAAGATAGATCTATAGAAATAGATACTAAACAGAAAGGGCCCATGTTATGATTCTTACTATGCAAAATGAACATTGATATAAGAATATTAAGAAAAGCGGAAGATATAAAGCTTTGATTTCATTTGTTACTTTAAAGGAAAAACCATAATATTTAATTTAAATTTTTTCACATGAAAAATTTCCAAAATTAAACATACTAAATGTTTTATTAAATATAAATACTAAGGTTAGTTAAAATTGCTATTAAAAAGAAGAATGCATGCATATTACATTTACAAATAAAACTACACTAAATAGCACTAAATTCAAAAGTTTTACATTAAAAATGTGTAGATATCTATTATAATCTTACAGATACGATATACACAGTAGATAATTTCTATTTACATTATTCCGAGATTTACTATTTGATTATATCTGTTGGATTTTATAAATATCAACATGCTTTTAATATTACAAATTATGTTTCATACTTGCATTAAAAAATTAAAAATATCTACTTTTCTGGTACTACTAGAGAAAAGCAAAAATAACTGCCTTAATTGGTGGTGTTAATTAAAAAAACACACAGTAAACTGAAAGTGTTGTTTGAAACTGAGAATATTGAAAGATTTGGAGTATAATATGATATTATATAAATCTTAAAGCTCAATATGTGCAGCAGCCAGAGCTTTGGACGAAGCTTCGGTTATTTGGCCCTTTGGCCAAACTGCTTCGCACCATCACTAATTTTCAGTAAAGTGAAAGAAAAAAAATAGAACTGAGTTTCGTTCAATGCTCTCCAATGAAAATCTAGAGAACATATTGCTAATAAAAAAATGTTTTGATCGAACATTCAGCGATAAATTTATATTAAAAAATCAGCGATAGCTGTAATGAACGCAAAAAAAAAAAAAAATCTCTGTAGGACAGCTTAATTGTTGGTTTTGTATGTAGGAAGGAGGGGAGGATCATCAGAAAAATATCCCGCATTTTCTCTCTCTAAGTGTCACAAGAATGAATCTAAAATGCAAAAAGCTTGTCAGTGTCATATTAGCATTTGTTTTTATGTGCCACGGTACCCCTGGTACCACTTGTACCCACTCCTATAAATACATGCAAGAAAATAATCGATGAGGAAAAGATGTATAAAGTTTCTTTTGTTTATACTAGGGGGTTCCAGCCCCCTGCTCGCTATCGCTTACCAAAAGCCAGAGCTGCTTACGCAGCTCCTTCCGATCGCTTAGCAAGTTTGAGCTTGTTTCACTTGCTCATTACGAACTAAACTATTTTAGAGTAGCTTTATGGAAAGAATCTGTTCTCTGTCAGAAATAACGTTCTAAATTGCACACAACTCTTAGGAATAAACAATATATATCTTGTAACATAATGTGCTTAGATTTTACACAGTATCAAAAGCTTAGCGAAATTCCGAATATATTTCGCTGTTAATACCTACAATGGAAGTTGTGTATAAAGTTACGAAGTAATATACTCACTTGGAAATTTAAAATAAAGCTAATCATATCCTAAGGTCAAAATTCTGAATTCTAAAAGCAATGTACTTATACTTTTGCGTACACGTTTTATTTATTGTTATGACTCTTAACAATGACAGGAAGAAATTTAGTACTCAACCCTTTATTGTATATTTTAAGATTTGTGTAAAGATGTTTTCATATTTGGCAACTAAGAAATCACTTTAAAGCTTGTAGAAATGTTATGTTTTCCTGGGCGAAAAAATTTTAAAAATATGATTTCGTGAGAAAAAGTTAGTGCCGAAAGTCTGTTTTTGAAATATCCTCAAAAGTGTTTCCTCTTTAGATATTTTACTGTAAATGTAGTTTAAATAACTCAAATAGAAGAAACAAATAACCATCGTTTCAGTTGTAAGTACACAGGTAAAACAACATAAAAAGCACAAATTCAAAATAAAAGATATCGCAAATAGCTATTTCGAAGCTACAATGGAACCTCTTCATCAGTGCAGAAAAGAAGCGCTCGACACACAACTAGAAAGCTGTGAGTGAACAGGCAAGAACCACCACCACTTTCTGCTACCAGAAAGACAACAAAGTTGTCTTTCTGGTAGCTTTGAAATAGCTATTTGCAATACTTTTTATCCTGAATTTGCTTTTTTACGTTGTTTTATCTATTGTAGCACAAAGCATTTTGATCATTTATCTATAACATCGTTTCAGTTGTCAAGATAAGCTATTGTTTGAAATTTAAACTCCTGCACCGCTGATAATATTTTGCTTCTGATTGACTGCTGTTATCATTGTAGCTACAATTTTATTGGGTCTGCCATTACCATCATTAGATTTTTATATATATAAATATATGTATATAAACATGTATTTTATTTGTAATAATTATATACTTATTCTGTTAACTTGCAGTGAAAACTATTTTTATTCATGTATCTTTATATAGATCCAGAACATTTCAGCCAAAGCAACAGCACCACAAAAGAGATACTTTCAAAGAGAAAAGGATCATGTTTAAAAAGATGACAATTATTTTAGGTTTGTTCCTAATTGGTCTAATTACGTTGTGCATTTTTCTTCTAAAGTATGGGCGTGCCAGTGCTGATTCTGATCCGCTTCTCGATCCTCGTTTCAATCCAAACATTCGGGTAGAAGATGTTGAAGAAATTCACTCTGCTGGAAATCTTGAACCAAAACTAATTGATAAAAACAGCTTAGAAGGAAAAGTGAATGACTTATTACCTGCTTAGCAATAAGCAACTGTAGATCTAGAACTGAATGTATATTTGCCTGGACTAAAATTGTACATTCTTGCACTTTTATTGAAAACTAATTTTTTTTGTGAAATGTGTCCTTTAACTTATTTTCAAACAACGATCAAGTTTCCTGTTTTAAACATTGTTTCAAATCACATGTTTATTTTTATAACTAATTTATACTGTTAAAATTAAAAACACATGATGAAAGCAGAGAAAGTCTTCAAATATACTTTTATTGCTCAAGTCTACATATCTTTTGTACGGTTTTAGTGGCTGTAGAATTTTGGTTAACTAGATGAATTTATTTCTCTTTTTGCTTGCAAAATGATGTCATTTTAAAGATATAAATTTTTTTAAAGAGCTACAAAACTACTTTAATGTCTTTAATCCCTCCCCCCTTCCCCTTAAATCAACATCTTATTACTAATTAAGCAAGGGAGGGGGTGGGGAGTTTGAAGCTGGTTATATCGAGAAATTTCTGTTGAACTGTTAAAACTCCCAAAATCTAATTTTCATCTTGCAGTTTATTTTGGGGTTTGTGGTTTTAGCCTTAATATACTTGCAAAACTGTGTTATACACACCACAAAAACGGGCGATTGTGATCTGTATTTTCCATAGATTTTAGAAAGAGTTCCGAAAATTAAAAAAAGAAGAAGAAAGAACACAAGAGGGAAAAGAAAGCAGTAGGGGGTCCATTTGTGTTACAGCCTTTCCATTTACTTTCTTTCTCAAGCGCATTGCACGTAAATTTGCTTTTAGCTCACATATCTGGTTTCACAAGCACAAGGATGGCGTATATATGTTTCTTTATTAGTGGAAAATTTGTAATTCTGTAACTGGTTCTCAAAGGAAAATATTCCATTAATTTTCATTTAATGAAGTTTTATAAACTATAAATAACTTTTTGTGACACATCACAATGTAATTTAAGCTTTCATGATTTATTGCCATTATTTTTAGCACATTGTACACCAGGTTTAAATAACCTTCACTCGTACTTGCTCCTGATCATTTCAAGCAGCACCTTTAAAACCTGGTGATTCTCGGGACCGGTCTACAATGTGTTATCAGAGAGCAAAATAGTTGCACTGTAAATGTTTCGCTTGTTGGTTTTGGCAATAACTTCCACTGATTTTCGATGCAATTAGTTTCATTTTATACTATAATTAGCACAAGTATAATCATTTTCTGCATTGTATTTGAAGTACAATGGCAAATGAAAAATTATTCTTATATTTCTATACAGGTAAAGTGTTGGTCTTTTAAAATATTGTAAATATTGTGACATTAAGATATTGATCATATTTAAAAACTTAAACCTGAAAAGGTATTGAATTCAATAGCGGAAATTTTCTGATTTTCCTTTATTTTAACCCGTAAATGGTAATATTCGTCTGTGAGAGGGATATGGTTTAGTTTTTTAACGTTAGATGGCATAATTGTAGGTTTGAAGGCTTCTCCTTCAATTTATGCTTCAGTTGGTTCATAACCTTAAATGTGTTTGTAGTCTCATAGACAGATATTACTGGGAGTGTGAGTTGAAGAGATATTACCGCTTATAGGTATTACCATTTACGGGTTAATATTTATTTTTACCAAAATTTTTATTAACATTTGCAAGTAATAATCTATTTCTTAAAGATAATTGTAGGTTACATTATCAAAAACTTTGGAATTAACTGAAATATTCATTAAAATAAAATATACATTTATTTGAATAGTACTAGTTTTTAACTAGAATAGGCAAAATAAATAAAATTTAAAAATAAAAATGAATAAGAATTGTTGCTTTAGGATTGGTTAATGCAATATTTTTCAGTTTGCCCCTGCAGCTTTTCTTTTTTCCTGCAAGTTTTTTTTTTCTTTTTTCTGAGCAATATGTATTGAACTTTATGTAAGGCTTTAAGTAGGTCTGTTGGGAGCCAGAGTTAGGAAATTCATATATTTATAGAATCAAAAATTGCCTTAATTTGACTCAAGGTACACTATTGTAAAATGTAGTGCTTCTAAAAGAAGATCAGGCAGCTAATGTCCGTTATACATTTTGTGTTTATCGTTTTGTGGTATAAAGACTATCATGCTATGTTTAATGTAACAACATTTGTTATATAAAACTGATAGTTTAATATTTTATAACAATACACATTTGTTTGGAGGGCAACTGTCTTACGCCATATGCTTGATGAAACTTTGCAATAAGTCTCTGCCCAGAAGGCATGAAGAGTGGGGGAGGGGAGGGGTTGTAGGGGAACTAGACTTTTGATGGATGCACTCCATAGCTTTTGTAGGAATCAAAATCCTCCATCACTCTTGCGGCAGAGATGGGCATCCTTACAGAAGGGACTCAAATGACTCTAAAATTCATTTTTATTAGCATTCTGCAGCAATATCAGAATATCTTCAATCAAAGAGCCTTGAAATTGTAAAATATTCTAATGGTTTTGGTTTTTTTTCTATGATGTTTTTTTTTTTTATCAACAGAGGGAAATTAACTTCAAAAACATTACATGGATTGGAAGTTCATACCAAATATTTATCAAGATGTTACAAAAGATCATTTATACGAAGAGATCAGAATATCTTTTATTTTGATGTGCTGAAATATGCAAAAGAATAAGATGTAATGAATTAATCAGACATTTTTCTGATGTTAAAGCAAGTTAATGTTCTATGATAAATTAGAAGAAAAAAAGCTGAAATAATGAAATTGGGAATAATAAAATTAGTAAAGTTTCACTGCTTTTGAGGCTTTATTTTTTTTTTTAATTTATGTGATTTTTCAACAATGTTAATTATTTGTATAAATGTTTAAGTTCTAAAAGTAATTCCTTTGAATGCTTTAATGGAAGCTTTCCAATTTTATCTTCCTTTGGGGGCCCTTTATTTTCATTTTTGCTTCTTTTCCAACAAAAGCTAGATGTAGCCCTGCTTGTTTGAATGTTATTTAGTTTTAATTAAACCTTTTAATTGTGATATTAATTGTTATTTCTTTTGAAAATTTGAATAAATTACAACATGTACAATATATTTGGATTTCAAATCATTCAAGATTTTATTTGTTCTATTAAATTTAAAACTAGTCGAAACTGTCATGTATTGTTTATTATCTTGGTAAATTTTATAACTTACAATGCTTTTGAAATGAAATTGTGTATCTCATATGAAATTAAAATATATACTTTATTGTAAGTTTTTCTCTGTTAAAAAACTAAAATAGCTCGTTTTACTTTTTAACTGACTTCT
Source organism: Octonoba sinensis (assembly GCA_038502835.1). Classification (NCBI taxonomy): domain Eukaryota; kingdom Metazoa; phylum Arthropoda; class Arachnida; order Araneae; family Uloboridae; genus Octonoba; species Octonoba sinensis. Next base: position 108,302,863 of record CM076602.1, on the reverse strand, counting down.
ACAAGGCAGACGGTATCAGTTCATACCGTATGGTGTGTTTTTTTTTTTTTTTTTAATGTTTGTTCATCAATAACTTCTCACTTAATGAACCTGAACCGGTTTTGAAGATTCTTTTTTAATTGACTGAAGGGGGTCTCCCGCAGGTCCCGTACCATTATTGGACCTTATTCGGTAATTCAAAAAAAAGTTATGGGCAAAAATGTAGTGATTTTTTGTTTTTTGTTTTTTTATCCATAACTTTTGACTAAAAGAACCGATTGTTGATTTTTTTTTAAATCGATAGATGGTTATCTAACTCATCAGTGAACGCTACTGTGACAAAATTAAATTTATTGCAAAATATTGTCGGTAATGGAGAAGTTGACTTATTTTCCTCCCTACGGAGTTGATAACAAACTTGGGTTCGTAAGATTGACCCTGATACTCAGAAATGTATAACATCGTATTTTCAAGTAGGCTTGAAAAACTAATTTCCTGATTTAAACAAAATTATTGAATGGCAGGGAAATATCAGTTACGAAAGCATGCCTCCATACATTCTGACTTAAAAAAGTTTCATTTTGAACGGATAATGTATCCTGCAAAATGAAAAATGCGTTTGTTTGGAGCAAAAATATGTTGTGGGCATAATTAAGTACATTCAAAAGATATTGCAAAAAAAAAAAATGTACAGTTGATGCAGATATATTTTTCAGAAACTCTCAAATCCATTTTGGGAGTCACCCGGGACGGATCGTCCCCGCTCCCCCCTCCCTGCGGTGACGCTACTTTATATATATTATAGATAGAGTGAGATAGAGAATGATTGATAAAATTAAAAATAGCACGTTTGCAAAATGAGGTGCAATCTGTCACTCAAAGTTTTGAATCCCAAATGAATCGGAAAAATCAAAAATGCCGATTCTAGCTTTACCGGCAGGGTGAAGTTAGTCTTCGAGTCAGCAAAATGAGCTGTCCTTGAAGTGATAGGGTTCGTACGGTCCTTAAAGGTCCTTAGAAAGTCCTTAATGTTCATTTTCATTTTTAAGGTCTTAAATAGTCCTTATTTTTTATTCCAGGTGCTTATTTTTTTTTTTTGTTAAACTAAGAAGGTACCCATGCGCTCTATTTGTTTTGCTATGTTTTGTATTCTTCACAAGAATCAAACTTCTTTCATTTCAACTACTTAATCGAACCTCAAATTTGGTTTGCTCGGGGTCGGTACTATCGCGGCTTTCGGACAGACCCAAAACAGCGGATTGACAGGACTAAAAATGGCGGACTTACATAAACATCGTCGCATTTTTACTACAAATTTCAGTGCTTTCTCAACTGGTAAATAAATAAGTAACTCTTATTTCTTTTTTTGAAAAGTTATAAGTAAATTGATGTGTTATATATTTTGACAAAAAGAAAAGGTTCATGGATTTTGATAAAATGCTTCAAACTACAACACCCAATTCAGTTAAAATTTACTTGTACCCACCCACATGGCAGCTCCCAATTTGCTATTTCCTGCAATTGTATGAAAAAGAAAATCGAGCTACATCTAAAAAAAAAATTAAATATTAGTAAGAGAAGTGGAATCAAAACACAAGCATGTGTACAAAATGCAATGGTGCCCAGTAACTGGGTACCGTTTAAGACCACAGAAATATAAATCGCACAAGTTCCCTCATTTTGCTTTTAAAAGAGAAAAGAAAAATGAATAAAATTTGAAAAACGGACTTTTAAGGACTCGAGGGGAAAGTTTTTTATGAATAAACAAAAATCGGGAATTTTCGAAAAAGAGCCGAATTTCGGGATTTCAAACGTAGGATTCGATACTATTTATTAAATTTAATTTCAAAGTAAATAAGTATTTTTTTTTTTTTTTGCATGAAAATTGTTACTAAATCATCTACATTCTAAACAATTATCAATAAAGCAAGTGGGAGCAGCTCTTAACAGGTAATCAGTAAATAAATATTGCTTTTGAAACTTTTTTTTTTATTTAAGGGGCGGGGGGGGGGGGGGGGGTTAATACTTCAAAGATGCATATTGTTGACATCTAGCTCAATAAAAGAGATACATTTAACTAATATGTAGGCAAAAAAAAAAATGTCAGCTTTATTTTCGTTTGACCAATCGCATGTATGATTATCGCTTCTTTATACTGTTAAAGGTAAAAGAATGATTTATTTTTATTATCATTTTTCTTACACCTTACACTATAATAAGCGGCGAGCTACAACTCTCCCGATCGCTTTATAGCTGATCTTTCGCTAAACAGTTTGTTCTCCCATTGTTTTTTTTAAATCAAATAAAATATATATATCTAAAAAATTAATTTGTTTTAAAGTAATGTTTTAATATTTAGTAAATTTTTATCAAGCAATTTGGCTTCGCGATCTTTCGCTGTGGGGTTTTGTTGTGTGGGAGATGATGGATATTTGCTGTGTTAATCAAAATTTGTATCTCGTGAAATTTCTTAATTTGCAGTAAATTGAAGGAATCGACCTCTTCTTAAACCTATACACCGTAGTTGCCAAATGCTCCGTTTTCCCCTAGTTTTTCTGTTTTTTTTTTTTTTTTTTTTTTCTTTTGTGAACTTCAAAAATTTGATTTTTTGCAAAAAGATCCGATGTTTCAAGCTGATGTACAAGTATTTTTATCTAAAGGGATTGTACTACAAAACAAGAAAATTTTTGAAGAAACTTTTTAAAAAGACATGTATTAATTTACGTGCATTTTCATAATTTATAACGCGAAAATGTAAAAGCCTATTTTTCGGAAACTTGCTAACATCTAGCACATACTTCGCCGAAAATTGCACGCAGCTTTTGAGATTTGTATCTTTTTGCATCCTGTAAATATATCAATTATTTAAAAAGTTGACAGTTGTTTTAGTATTTGCAGCCTGTAGTCTGCTTGTTTTATTTTTTATTTAAAAATATTGTTCAATTTTTTTAAACTTTATTTTAGTTAAATTTTGGTAGTTACTATTTGAGGGTAATGTACAAAGTTTTAAGCGAATGAGCTCCATTTTTTATTTGTATGTTGTTTCCAAAATGAAATATTTTTCTCAAGTTGATAAAGTTTTTTCAGAATTTTTCTAAGCTCTTCTAAATAATTTTTAAAAATATTTATTTCAGAGATAAAAATTTAAGTAAGCCTAAATTGAGATGCTGGCAACATAAGTTAAGTAAATTAAACACAAATTCTCAAGACAAAGTGCAGCGTTTTCTTCAACATTTTTTTTTTTATTTAAATTGTTTTTCATTTAACTTGTATTTTATAGCATTAACCATTTTTGATATTTTTTCACCTGCTTATATATGATTAATACTTGTGCTGTGTGCTTCTTATTACTAGCTTCAATAATTATTCAACTCCCTGACTGTATTGGACATTAGAAAAGCAACAAGACAAAGAGAGCTCCATAAAACGCTTGTGTTGTGTTCCTAATAAAAATGCGATGTTAAATCAATTTCCTCTTTCAATAATGCTTCCTTTTGAAATAAACATAACAGTTTGTATATTGCGAAAAAATTTGTGAGGTCCTCAAAATTTTTTATAGCCCTTAAAAAGTCCTTAGAAAGTCCTTATTTTTGGTTTTGCCAAAAGCGTACGAACCCTGAATGAGCTTCGGGCATTGAGTCGTTATGAACATTGAACTGACGTCAATCTAAAAACAAATCAGTCGCACACTGTTGAGTTGAGCAAAATCTCGCCAATTCTGGTCCAACCTTGGCGGTTCTTTTTCTTGCTTGGCGGCCGTCCCAACTAACTGCAACCTTGGATCGCTACCGCGCGACTCGATGGCTTCTCTCTCCTGTTTTGTTGTCACGTGTGTTCTGTGTTTTTGTAATAGTTAATTTGTGTTTAAAAAATTAAAGGCGAATTTAACAGGTTTGCTACGCTACCTGGAAAACTCATGGAATTTTAATATTTTATCAAAAATCGGGGAATTTTAGGCAATGTTTGAAGCACTGACGCGGAAAGTCCAATATAAATAATGACATCAACTCTTTTGCTCCACTCAAAATACAACATTCAGAGGGACCTATGGAGAATTGTGCAATCTGATTCAACCATCGACTTGATCAGAAATTTTTTTCAACTCTTACGTTTAACTTTTAAATAGTTAAAAGTAACTCACATTTTATTATTGTTATTCAAATTTTTACACTAAGCAATTAATATAGTTTTTTTTTCCTCTCTCTCTCTCTCTCTCTCAAAAATTTTGTTAGCAATTAATTTTCTCGTCAAGAAACTGAGTTATTAGACCTTTAAAAAAATGCATTTTGTAAAGTACCTAGTTTTACTTTATGGAAATGTTTGTTCCCTTATATCACTTGGCTGGATACTGTTTCAAAGTTTTTCAGAAATTATTTTACGGTTAGCCATTCCTCCTATATGCTATTGTTTTAAACAGAATATTTTGGGGGCAAATGTATGTTTTGTATTGGTATGATCCTGTTGGTGTAAGACTGGAATTTTTAAAAAATATGTCTGGAAAACCTGGAAAAGTCGGGGAATTTCATTCTGCTGTTTGAGTAGCAACTATGATTTAAGTATAACTAATGCTGTTTTTTGCTCTGCTTTGCTATGCAATCACAACACACACGACGTGCCAAAACACAAATCCATTATTTATTTTTTCCTTTCGGTGTTTTACACGCACACACATATAAATATGTGTACTTATCATTTTTACTGGATGATATTATGAATCTGAAATAGGTTCCAAAAGTCAAAAAAGCCGATTTTATTTGAATTTGCCAGTGAACGAAATCACCAAATTATGATGCGAAATATTGAAGAGGGAGACCCGAAATTTCACTAAAAATAAAAAGAAATGTAAATTCATGTAAGTGGGTTGACCCCAGGCCCGTCGTTTCAAAATTTTGCAGGGGAGGGGGGAGACAAAGGGTATATTTTCAATGCGTATTGTAGGTAAAAAACAAATAAATACATAAAACACGCATAAATTATGTGTGTTTCTAATTAAAATTTCGAAGCACTAAACGTGCCGACTCTAGTTGATTTTGTTGACTGGATGAAGTCGTGGGAGGGGGGGGGGGGTGACGTCCCACTCACCCTCCCCGTTTGCGACGGCCCGGATTTTAATGTTCTATTTTAAAATTCACTGCTATGGGTCATTCTTAAAAGAAAAAGTTACTCTTTTTTTATCGCTTTATATTAATCTTGAACCCAAGCGTTGATACACGGGGGAGAGCAATGGGGACATTAGTTCCCCCCTTTAGAAGGTCAATATAAACGAGCTAAAACATGATAATGTTCCCACTTCGTTTCAAATTTTCCGGAGATGGTAAAATAAAAAAAAAAGCTTCCTCCTGAGCAAAATCCAGCATTTGCGCCCGCTTAAGATTTTAGATTGCAAATCTTATTCATCTTTTCAAATTTTCAAAATAAAACTACTAGTGTTAGTGCAAACAATGTTAAATTCACTTTTCGATTCGTTTACTTGTTTTCAGTAACTTTTACACTACCGCAGAACACCAATTTTTTCCTGATTTTCTTTTCTTTTTCTAACAATTATAATTTTCATTTCTGATCCTTCTTATTTTTGCCTACTGTGTTGATGTTTCTTGTAGCTTCCGCCACATTTTCTTTATTTTTCATAATTCCAACGTCCTTGCAAAAGGCTATTTAAAAAAGCAAAATAGATTTTGTGCTCCGAAATAAGTCTTTTTTTTTTTTAAAGAAAACCCTCAGAAGCAGAAGGACTAAACTTTCGTTTTTTGTATCCTTATCCCTCCTACTCCTGGCCCCACCATATAGTTCCGTAAAAAATTTTATGTCCAGAGATTTTCTCTTTAGAATCGGGATCTGTAGAGGTTCTAATACGAAACTGACTTGGGTGGACATCTTGGTTCCTGGGCGAAATAATTTTACAAGCCATCAAATATGGCGGCCATTTTGGTTCCTTGCCTCATTTGGCATTCAGCAGCCAATCAACATATTAACTTAATTTTGGTTTTTGGGCTCTAAGAATTCAAATAACATATTATTAAAGTCATTAAAGCAACCTTACTACCATTTTCAGTAGTTTGCGTGCAAATGTATCCGATAACTGTTGTTTAATATTCTGGTTGCAAAAATTGATACTAGAATAAAACAATTCTCAATAATACTAAGTTTCAACTCGTGTTTATTAGAATTATACGTTCCTTTTATTTAGTAGAATTATATAATAAAAGAAAAATATAAAATTCAGCAATAAAAAAAAAGGAATTAATAATTTGATTTTGCATTCCTTGGTGGTACATTTGACAAAAGTAGTGCACTTTACAACAGCATCTTTGTAAGCACATCTTTTGGAGACAGAAACCTAACATTTTCTCACACACAGGAGTTCCAGTGGCAGGAAGTTCAAAATTTTTTGGGGTCTCAGCACCCCGTTAATATTTTCCCAGCAAAAATCATGTGGATCATTTGAAAATTGTTTATTTTCAAGAAAACGAATAATAATGAAGGTAATTTGCCAAACATAAATTTTTGGTTGCAAATTATAGTTTATGACCTGTCATTTCGAACATTAACTTCATACCAGCTCCCTTTATTAATTGAAAAAAAAAAAAATACATGTGTATATCGTTGAATATATTATACGATATATAGATACGTATGGGTTAATTTTCTCTCAATCGAACTCTGGCGCAACAGCTGCTCCCATGGGAGCTAAGCACTGTTGTGCCCATCTCAGATTACGAGGCCGAATGTCTTGAAGAAGTAGTAGATGTCCGATGAACTACTTCTGAGATGTAGAAATAGATGTTCTGGTCAGGTAGTCGACCTGACTGGCTTTAATTCTTTCGGCTTGCGCACAAATTAATGCTTGAAGTAATATTAACTTTAAAAATTTACTATTTTCTACACACTGTAAATATTCTATAAAAGAGCATTGCAAAAGTTTTGGTCGGATAATATTTCATAAAAATTAAACGTAAAATGAATACAGATATCTACTTTCTACGAAGTGAAACTTGAATTTTTAGGTGTAATTTCCAGGCTCACTTAAAAGATTGTACTATAAAAGTAATTGAATAAACATATTGGCTAAAAATGTAATATACTTACTATGCTACATACACTTCATTAGATTAATAATAGCTTAAGCTAGTAACATAATCAAAAATGTTTGAAGATTAGTATTTTCAAATTAGCAAATGGTAGAATGAATATATATTTTTATATTTTAACAATAAAATGTACTTATAATATCATAATAATAATTTAATATTATAGTACTGTATTTTTATAGGAAATATTTGATATTTTTCCTAACAGAAATCACATAAATGGAAAAAACATATTCCCTACAAAATTGAAACAATGCACTTTTCTAAAATCGTTATAAACGTGTCAAAGTTATAGTTTCCAATTAAAAGTAGTTTATTTTCCCAAACATAACATTTGTAATAGTAACAAAGTCTCCTACTTTACATTTGATGATTTATTCTAATAATTTATTTAGGCTAATTTTTAGGCTTTATTTTTGCTTTATTTACTGAAAATTACATGTTTTGTAATTGATATTTCTCTATTACAAAACAGATAATTTGCTCTGAATTAAATGATCATTATAAATTAATATTGATATACTTGTTTTATAAACGTTTCCTTGAAAATGCTTCTAAAGGAACTGAACTCTTTAATTTTATTGTTATATTTTTAAAATCATTAATCTATTTTTTTTCCTCCATAAAATATTTCATGTCTGATATTATAGCGTAGAATTTATTCCTTGAATGGGAATACTCAGCATATTTATTTTAGATAAATTCTGCTTTTTTAATTTTTAATATCCAGTTTACTGAAAAAAAGTGGACGAAATGATATTTAATCCGACCGGTTTTTCCCGATGTAAAAAAACCCGGCAAACCCTGTTGTTAGCCGGAAAACTATCTGTCTTCCAAAAATTTTCTATTCAGTAAAGTATCATCACTAAAATCTGCTCTTGTTGTTGATTTCATGTCACAAGTTCTAATGGTAAAGTTAAAGAAAGTGAAAAATTTTGGAGAAGTCGTCAACAATGTTCTGCACGGATCGATGTCGGTATGATCGTTGCAGGAGCTTCATGTTGTATTTTAAAGTTATGTATAACATGCTATATTTTCCTTAGTTTATAGTCGTTCATTAGTTAATAATGAGTTGCAACCTGCAATTATGTTCTTCGTAGAAGTAAGGGAGGACATTAAAGAGCTTAATAACATGTTAGAGGAAGGAGTTTACGAATTACTCCACACATACACTGGGCTGTTTAACATGGTGCAAAACGAGTGATTGCACTTTCGAATGATACAGACGTGTAGTATTATTAATTCGATTTGCATCAACATGGATGTGCCAAGGAATATCTGAGTTCTGGATACTTTTCGGAATAGGAAGAAAATAGACGGTTCATTTCCATCAAACATTCTTATCAGAAAACTAAATCAATTGCTAGCCAAAGTACACTCGAAAGCTCACATTCTTAAAGGTAATGAAGAAATTTGCAAAATTGGGACAAAAGTTTCAGCTATAAAATCAAATCCCATTTCCTATTTGTCAGATTTTGCAGAGACAGAGGACGAGTGCGATTAGGAAAAAGTGGAGAAATACCTAGTGCGAGTCTGGAAAGCTCATTCAACACGTGAAACATTTGATGATCTACGATTTAATGAATACAAGAAGTCAGTGCCACTGATGAGTGAACTTCCACCGACACCGGTCAGTTAAAAGGAATATCCTAAGAGCGTTTTAGCGCATAAGACGGAATATCCGTCTTCTTGAAAATAAACAATTAATAGATGATAAGCACGATTTTGCTTGGAAAATATTAATGGGGTGCTGAGACCCTAAAAATTTTGAATTTCCTGCCACTGGAATGCCTGTGTGTGAGCAAATGGTAGGTTCCTGCCACTGGAATGCCTGTGTATGAGCAAATGTTAGGTTCCTGTCGCCAAAAGATGTGCTTACAAAACTGCTATTGTAAAGTGCACTACTTTTGTCAAATGCACCACCAAGGAATGCAAAATTAAATAGCATGTTTTTATTCATTCATTTTTTATTGCTTAATTTTATATTTTGCTTTTATTATATAGTTCTACCAATAAAAGGAATGGATAATTCTAATAAAGACGAGCTGAAACTTAGTATTATTGAGAATTGTTTTATTCTAGTTTCAATTTTTGCAACCAGAATATTAAACAGCAGCTATCGGATACATTTTCACCCAAATTACTGAAAAAAGTAGTAAGGTTGCTTTAGTGACTTAAATAATGTGTTATTTGAATTCTTAGACCTCAAAAACCAAAGTTTAAAAGCGAAATTAAGTTAATATGTTGACTGGTTGCTGAATGCCAAATGAGGCAAGGAACCAAAATGGCCGCCATATTTGATGGCCTGTAAAATTATTTCGCCCAGGAATCAAGATGTCTACCCAAGACAGTTTCGTATTAGAACCTCTACAGATCCCGATTCTAAAGAGAAAATCTCTGGACATAAAAATTTTTACGGGACTGGACTAATCTTGGTGACTGGAATATCCTCCTCCCTAGAGTTTCAACGATTATATCGTTAATTAGGCGACCCCTAGGTGAGATAAGATATATCAGAATGTTTCAATGAAACATGTTTTTCACTCTTTTTTTTTAACTGAAAAAAAAAAAAAAAACAACCCTGGAAACAGATTTTTATTTACGCATTTTAAACATTTTTAAATGGAAAATTTAAAAAACCCTTTTGAGGGGACCATAATAAATAACATCTAACCCATACACCTAACATTGTCTCTTGTAATACATTTTTTTCTGCACTCTTTTTTTTGTTCTGCGTTTTGCCTGCTTGTTTAGAACTCGAAAGTTAAGGTAGACGTAGCACTTATTAGTGCCAGCCAACTGATGTAGTGTTGAAATTAAGCGGATTAGTTTTGTGTATCAGCATATCATCAAGACTTTCATAAAGCCAATAATGCTCCTTTCAGAATGAGTTTGAAATCGCTTATATTTCCCCGAACCTAACATTTGAAGGTTGCAGAAGAAATCCTTGACTGCAATGATTTCCGCAGTCACTCACCGAAGAATATCGTTGCGTGAGTGTTTATGTTTACAACAGTTCTATCCCAGTTGGAACATTATTTTAGGTGTCACCAGTCACGGTTGCGAGTGTTTGTTATCTTTGTTTAATCGAGGCGAAGTTGAAATAGTCATGGCACGTTCGAATCATAAAATGGAAGCACCAGATAAAACTTAGATCCGTGGAAATGGTAAGTAATTGATTTTTTTTTTCTGTTAACGTTTGCTATTGTCATTTTCTTCTATTGCATGTGTTGAAGTTAAAAATTAAGAGAAACAAAATTACTTATCGATGAAATGCTAAAAAAGTAATAGCCAAGTAAATGATTTGGAAAGACAACCATTCACTTAAGGGATCATTCATAAATGCTGTTACGGTTCGAGGGGAAGGGGAGTTCACGAAATTGTGACAAACTGTGACGAAGGGAGGGGGTAACAAGGAGTGTGACATCATGCTTATGCACCATAGCGTGACAAAGGGGAAAGAGGGGGTCAAATATATGGGGAAAAAGCGTGACATTTATGAACGGTCCCTAAGTGTTTTCATAAAATGATTTTTTTTTTTTTCAAACATGCGCATTTTGTTCATTTAATTGTCATCGTTCTGTGATTTTACCTTAGATCCACATCTCTTGGAACATTTCTGGAGACAGATGATCTGTACTCATGGAGGCCTCACTTATGAAAAGATTGGTTCCTAAAAAAAACCTTTCATGTTGTAACATCTAATTTTAACAATGATTTTAATTCCGCTAGGGGGAAGCTGCGTACTCCCACAGGGGTAGCAAGGGTACCGTGGTACCCCCATTATCACGTAAAAATTAACTCTAATACGAAACTGTTTATTTATTTATTTACTTTTTTTTTTTGTGTTTTAGATTCACTAATTCCATACTTCAGATGCATTAAAAATGCTTCTTATTAAGGCTCGACCAATGCATCGGCGCCGATTGTTCAAAAAAGTTGCCATCGGCCATCGGCATCGGCGGCAGATGTTAACTTTTGAAAAACATCGGCCCATCGGCCTTAAAAAACATCTAAAAGCCGATGCAAGGCCGATGTTTTTCGCAGGGACAACTTTCCAGAAAACATTGTCTTTCACTTTCTTTTTTTCTCCACAGCTCAATTTCTATTTCCATACAATAACGGGTAGCACATAAGTTTAAAAAAAACCACAAAAATAATGTATTAACAATATATATTTACTACAATATTTATACTATAAAGTATTTGATAAAAAATTCGGAAAACTAGTTTAAGCGTTTGCTGCCCGAAAACCTTCATTATTAAAATAGTTCTCTTTGAGCAGAATGCTCGCGAAAAAGAATATGTTAAAATAAAAGACATAGAGACCTCTTATGAGTGCTATTTGTTTTTCGCACTAGGTTAGTTGCCTCATTTTTGTCCGTTTTTCTTTTAATAATGACTTAGTGCATTAGATGTCATTGTGCAATAATATTATACCGTCTGTAGTTTGTCATGTTTCTTATTATTCCGAAATTGTAAACAATAAAGAGTCAACTCAACCAAAGTACGATTATAATTTTAATTTTTACCAGCGTAAACTTTTTTCTCTTTGCGTTTTCTTCTTCGATCCCACGTTTTTCTGCAATTGTGCAGCAATCTTGTTGCATCTGCTTTTAGTGTACGGTTGTTCTCATTATTTCATTTTTAGTTTACAACATAGGAAAGATTGGTCAAAAATAAGAAAAAAATTTCCAGTATAAATATTTATTGATCGAAATTTTATGTGTCCAAGTGCGACTTGCAATTTTTAAAAATTAAATTCTTAAAATGCGAGTTCGCGCGACAGGGTTTAGTAACATCTTAATAAAAATGATAAAATTTCCTTATTTTCAAAGATTGATCAATGCATATTTTTTTTTTCAAAATACATCTTTCTATTTTTGATACGTTAATTATTTAAATTTTTTCCCCTTTATAGTTCGTTTTTTTAGCGCTTTTTTTTTGGCTTCTTTGATGGCACATGTTGGACAGTTGGCAGTTTTTCTGCTATAGTACAACAATCTCGTTGCATCTGCTTTCAGTTTAGAATATTTCTTGTACAACATAGAACATATTGATAAAAAATATGAATCAATTTGTCAGTATAAATGTTTATTGGTCGAAATTTTATGTGTCCAAGTTCGACCTGCAATTTTCAAAAATTTAATTCTTTAAAAACAAGTTTGGGATACAGGGTGGAACAATACCTTAATAAAAATGCTACAATTTCATAATTTTCAAAAATTGTCAACGTATATTTTAAAAATATATTTTTTTTTTCAAAATACATCCTAATTTTTATAAACGATCACGTGTTTTCAGAAGATTATTTGTCAACAGAAAACTGCTGGTGCTCAAAATATTGGTTTATTTCGGTGACCTCACATTGTGCTCATGAAAATATAAAGAACATGTCAAGTATTTCAGTGTAATTTTTCAACTCACAAGAAAAAAAAAATCTCATAAGATTAGTTCTTAAGACCCAGCATTCATTTGTAATGACAAAAAAATCTCACGTCTGTGTTTTTCAAGCAATATTCAGTATTTCTTGGTTATGAACAAGGGATATACTATACAAGGGATAATATTGCAAGCGAAATTTTTTTATATTTTATTTTTATTTCAGAAAAAGAGCTTAAAATAACTTTTTTAATGAAAAAAAAAAAAAAAACATGCAATCGTTCCCGCTTTTCTTTTAAAAACGGGGGGGGGGGGAGATCATGAAAAAAATCTGAGAGGAGTGGGTTGACAGTTTCGTTAAAAATACAAACCCACATTATTTGTTAGTCTGTGTCATAACATCTGCATTCCTCTCCATGAAAAAAATAAGAAAATAAAGGCAGCTGCACTTGGCATTTGCAGTGCAGGTGTTATAAAGAGAAAATGTTGAAGGAAGGAAATTAGACCTAAGCCGATTCAATAGTTGTTTAGAATTTTTTTTTTTTTTTTTGGAAAGATAAGAAAAAAGAATTGAAAATCCTCTGGATATAGCATTTTTTAATTTTTTTAACCTCCAAATAGTGTAATTATTTTACTAGAATCGGGAGTGATTCTTTCAGTTTTAATTATTATGTAAACTTCCCCCAAACAGTTTTACGGTGTTTGAATAATGCATTTATGCTTTTATAAACATAAAAATAAATAGTCAATGATTTAAATGACATTTGACAAGCATTCTACACGTTTTAATGGTTTAAAGCGACTTTTTTTTCCATCGGCCATCGGCCGATGGAAGTCGAGAATAATCGGCCATCGGCCGATCTCGGAACAATCGGCATCGGCCCATCGGCCAAAAAGTTCCATCGGTCGAGCCCTACTTCTTATCACTTAACTCATCTTACGTTTCCGTGGAGGTGCACTTGGCGCCCCCATATTATGGGTGCCATCTTAATACCCATCACATTGGTACCCCCACTGCTATATAAAAGCATCAATGTAACAGTCACGGGAGCAAAATTTCCCTTTTTTGAGAAATAAAGTATGTTTCATTTCCCTTCAAGTTTTAAAAAACGTTTAACATTTTTATCAAATATAGTGGATAAAATACTTCGATTCAACATCATAATTTCGAACCGCGGGGGGGGGGGGGGGGGGGATCGGGTTTCTGTGCCGCCCTTCTTGCTGTCGCATCGCTTAACAGGGGACACTCGATAGATACACCACTGGTTTCGTGATAAAAAGAAAAAGGGAAACGTTCGTGTAGGTAACCTTGACGATCTGTTCCATAATTCGCATGTAAGATTTCACTTTTTTTTATGTTCTTCCCTTCTAACGCAAAACATTGCTGTTATGTTTTTCTGTGTGACATCCTACTGGAAATAAATCAGGTGCAACTTGGATGTCATTCAAATTTTGTTCAGTTCAAGAACTAAATCAGAAGCTACACACTGATAAACATTTAAGGAGAGTTATTAATGGTAGTTGATCTACTGAATCAACCTACTTAAGAAAGCGTAAATCAACCTGAATTGAAAAACTGGGTCATGTGACAAAAAGGTCCCGAATTTCGCTCTGTATTTTTACCTTGCATTAAATCTGCTAGAAGGGTAAAACGATACTAGTGTTTTTCTCAAGAAACATTGTTTGTATTTAGCAGTTTGAAATGTGGGTTATTCAAACAAATTTTCCCATAATTGCTCTTTTATGCTTCTCCGTTGACCTCAGCGAGATGCTATTTTTTGTATTTATACCTTGTTTATTACTAGAAAACATATCTTCTGAAGGATGTTTTAGACATTACCCTATTCTTTAATGTTCGGCAGATCTCATGAGTCAAAGCATATTAAAATTCTAATGATTTGCTTATAAATTAAAATTGCCATTATTTTCCTCTTCATGATTTAAAATTTAATGGTACATCACGCAGGCCCGCGCCAAGACTGCTCAGGGCAGTCATGTGATTTTATACGAAACGCCTTTTTTGGGGGGCAGAAAAAAAAACCCAGGTTTTTCGTAAAACGCAACCTAATTGTTTTCGGGTTTTATCGTGTTTTTTTTAAAGGGCGCCTTTCGATTCGTCGCCTCGGCACATTTTTTTGAGAAGGCGCGGGCCTGATATCCCGTACTTATATCTTACGATGCATTCCTTCAAGATCTTGGAGGTCCCGACGCGCTCCTCATTGCTAATTATAATATGGAAAAATGATAAAAATTTCAAGCAATTTTTATGCTGTAAAATATAGATTTTTGCCGGGGAAACCTAACAAATTGTAACCCCTTTTATGATAAAGGTAGGAAAAATCGCAACAAATAGAAACTGGAAAATAGCTTCTAATAAATTTTTTAGTAGTTGCAGGAAAGGTTTATAGAGGGAACATTTTAAATATAGATAATGACTTCCTATCAGATAGAGTTTTATGGCAAAAAGGGAGAAAATAGGAAATATTTTTTTCTTTACCGGAATTTAGCTACTATTATCATTAAAAACCTTTGTTCTTCAGAAACATTTTTATTTGTTCATGAGAACGGTTTAATAGAGGCAGGATTGTATATCTTAGGAACTTCTTTCGAGAGGGGCCCAAGCCAAACATTAAGAGAACTTTCTAGATAAAATTTTCTAATTTCTAAATATTAAATTCCTTATTCAAAGCAGCTATTTTTGAATTTATTTCTTGCAGAGCCTGGGCCCTCCTTTAAAATACGCGCTCGCAACGAGGTTTTAAATTGTACAGAATAGTGTTAAAGCGAAGGGAGATTTGCATTGTAGTGTATGCGAATTCATGGTTACTGCAAAATATTTCCATTTCCAGGAGATTCAAACTGTGTATCGAATATTGTTAAATCTTCCTTTCCAATTTTCGTTGAGAGGAGTCCAAAAACCGGTTCCTGTATCAGTTATAATTATCGATGCACAATTAAAGCTTGAAGTAATAATCCTTCATGAAAATACTGTTTGTTAACGTATGCAGGAGAAAAAAAAAGAGAAACAACGGCAGACTTCTTTTGATTTGCTTATTACTATTATTTTTTAAATTTGCTTATTTATTTGCTTTTGTATTTCCTTATTTCTTAACCGACTTCACAAAGGAAGGAGGTTATACATGCGTATTGTATGTATGTCGTTTTTTTTTTTTGTTGTTGTTTGTCCACTTATAACTTCGCACCGGATGAACCGATTTTCATGATTTTTTTTTCAATCGATCAGGGGTGGTTTCCCATAGGTCCCGTACTTTCGTTTGACCATATTCGATAATTAGAACAAAAGTAATGGGCAGAAATGTAGTTTTTTTTTCTTTTTATCCATAACTTTTGACTAAATGAACCGATTTTGATGATTTTTTCTTTAACCAATAGAGGGTCGTCTAACTCAAATATTGCAAATCAATTTGCCTACATTTGTTTTTTAGAAAAAACGTTACGAGTAAAAAAATAGGTATTTTTTATTTTAATTGGAAAGGCTTGGCTTGATTTTTCTTTGTTGGGAAATCTATTAATAAATATAAAAGCATTGTTAAAAACATGTTTGTTGTCATGGGCTATAATATTAAAAGAAATTACAGCAAGAGTTTGACTGAAGGCTTCTCTGTGGCAAAAATTAATCCAATCAGTTTGTTTGATAAAATAGACTTCAAAAGGGAATTTATCATGCAAATGATTAGTTTTTAGTGCCATTAATTTAAAGAAGTTTTGCCCTTTGATATGGATTTTTTTAAAAAATAGAGTATTTATATACAAAATGTATTTACACTAAAACGAATAAAATAAAATAATTTTTATAAAAAAACAGAACCGACTTCAAATTAAAAATTGCGCTAAAAAGTAAAAAATAAGTTCATTCTTTAAACAACATCTATGTAGCTTTTAAACATAGTTTTAGAAGTCGGTGCAAAATTATGGGTCTAATTACCATTATACCATTTGCTACTTCATATTGGAACTGTTGCTAATTCTGTGGAAATATATATATTTGTAATTGATTCATGAATATAAAATATTTTATGTATCCTAATTTTGCACCGACTTCTAAAACTGTTTAAAAGTCACATCGATGTTGTTTAAAGAATGAATTTATTTTTTACTTTTTAGCGCAATTTTTAATTTGAAGTCGGTTCTGTTTTTTTATAAAAATTATTTTATTTAAGAGCGCAATGAATGCTAGTTGGATACTGTTCATATAGTAATTTTGAATGTAAAATCTAACCATGAACTTAATCCTTATGAAGTTAAGGGCTGTGTAAAAGGGTAATTTTGCAAATATTTTGTTATAACTTCATACAATTTAAAAGACTTGGGTTACTCTTGCTCTGGCTAGTGTATATAACTAACTCAACTCTCACATAATTTGATTGAAATAAGTTGAAATTAAGTTGCTTAAGGTGGGTTCTCAATCTCAGGTACGACGAGTCGAAATACGATGCTTGCGAAATAATTTGACTCGCTCTTGGAGAGTATTGCCGATCTGATTGGGGGTCTGATTCAAAAGAAAAGAAAGAAATTAATGAGTTTTTCTACGATATTTTTTACGTGAATGGCATAATTTCAGGAACATGAATATATAATTTTGTCTTTGAAAGAGTGTAAGGTGTAAGGTTTGAGGGAGTGTGTTGACATTCGTCTCTTGTTATTTGACGCATTACTTTTACTGTTATTTTAAACTAGACCGAATAATTTTTGGTTATTCTTTTTCCACTGTGATTTCTCTATAAGGTTTTTTTTACTTACTCTTTGGATTAAACATATAAATTCCATAGCTTTATATTTAAATATTATTGTAAATAAATAATATTATAAAGGTGTTAAAATTAACTTATGAAGTATCTTTTCTTTCTTTTTTAAAAATTTATCCGCTAAACATTTTTACAAATTTTACTATTTCGCGGATCAAAAAAGCTTAAGAAACTCTGCACTAGTCAAAAAAAAAAAAAAAAAAAAAAAAAAAAAATCCCTATGCATAATAAGTATTGGTTAACACATTTTTAATCTTATTTTCAGTTATGTTTGTACTCCTTACTTTGTGCGAAAAATCTTTCACATTTTTTTCCTTTTCCTTTCTTGCTTAAAAGAAAATAAATAATTTTTAAGTAAAAATTATAGTATTAATTAAAATTATTTTAAAAAAGAGGTAAATAAATAAATAAAATCACTAATAAAAGGTTTTATTTCTTGGTGAACTTCTTTATTCTCTTATAAATTAAGTACTTTTTATTGATTGAGTTATTTATTATTTTATTTTCCATTAAAATGGGAAAGAAGATAATAATAACTTCTGTGAAAAAATATTTTTTTCTTCTGAAGTATCTTACATCAATAAATAATATACCTATTACGTATTATTTAGCATCTCGATTAATATTCATAATGTAAACATCTTTTCAAGGTTACCGCAAATATATCTTTTTCTCTTGAGTTCTGTATATTTCTCTTATCTGGGCAGTCATGATCTGGGAATCTGGAAATTGCCGATATTATGTAACGCGACGTTATAATTAAGTCATGAGTGAACGAATAAATTGCTCACTCGTTTGTGGCGCCGTTCAATCACTAACCCAAAGGCGAAATTACGCTTTTCTCCTTATTTTGACACAATGATGCCTGCGATGTGGATGTTTGTGATTTTGAGGTGAAATCGCGGATCGCTGTAATAGTCTGAAGGTTATACGTACCCATACGGGTGTGGAATACCAAAGTGGCGAATTGGTCAGTCCAAAGATAAAAAGTGATATAATTCAATTGTATTGTAACAACAAGATGTTAATGTTACTACCAGGGAGCTGGAGCTAAAACATTTTTGAGTTGCTCCTCTCCGACGTCAAAATACTTGCACCAATTCCTGCTCCAGCTCCGATCTGTGCTCCGAATCGTTTCAAGAGGAATCATATCATTTATCATCTTTGTTTATTTGATTTAACAATTTTACTGATGTTCCCGCTATGAAACTAAAAACTATTTATGGATATTTATTTTTCAGTTAAAAAATCATTTTTTGTCCTGTGCCGTTGTTCGCTCAAAGCTAATTTTAGTGCGATAAACGGTGTAGTTGTAAAATTTTAATTGTAAAATTTGAACAGTGAAGCACGACAAATTTCCATGCTCCATTTTTGCTCCAAGCAGTAAAGCGTTACTTCAATGCTCCGCTCCAGATCTCTGGTTACTGAAGGATATAACATTTGATTTTCTGCTGACAGTAGACTTAGTTAATTCCAACGTAAGTAAGGCAGAAATTTGAAATGCACGCAAGTATTTCAGTACTCAAAACGGAACCCATTCAACAATTCAAGAAGCGTAAGAAATAGCTTCATTAGGTAAACATTACAAATAGAAATACAAAAGTGACGACCAGCAACAGGCTCAGGGCCCAGCTAGGCTGTTTCTAGTCGATTTAGCAGTCCCTAATGAACATCAAGAGCTTCCTTAAAAGTTTTTACCCCACTGCAATTAACAGTTGCCTCCGGTAAATTATTCCAATTTCCAACTGCCTACAGCCCTATTGAAGTAGTAATGTTTCCTAATTTTCAAGATTAGCCTGAGGTTTGAAAAGCTTAAAACAATGACCTCTGGTTCTACTTTCAGCAAATAACTGAAGCCCATCAAGATTTCCCATTTTAATGAATTTCAACAACTGAATCATGTCTCCTCTAACTCTCCTTTGCTTTAGACTATACATATTGAGCGTTTTAAGCCTAACCTCATAATCTTAAGTCTGAAAGACCACTTACCAACCTAGTAGCCCTCCTTTGAACCCCTTCCAATAAAGTTAAATCTTCTTTTGATCAGACCAGAACTGAACAGCATTACTCGAAATGAGGTCTTACAAAACTTCTGTATAAAGGCAATATAACTTCCTTAGATTTGTTCAAAATATCTCTATGAAAAAACCTAAGCATTCTGTTAGCTTTGTCGTGACTAATAATTAATACATCTATCAACAACGGCATCAGCTTCACTAATAACGGAACCTTGTAAATAATAGTTTTCACGTTTATTTCCAAGACCAAATTGAAGCATTTGCCATTTCCCTACAATAAAAGACATACCGCACGTAATATCATTAATAAAAATAATAAATAATAAAGGTTAAAACTGAACCTTGTGGAACACGTTTTAAGACATCAATCCACTAAGAATAATTGCTCTTAACTACTACTCTTTGTTTCCTCCCGGTCAGCCAATTTTTAACGCAAATTAATGCTTTTCCACCTATTCCAAAATAAGCAAGTTCGCTAAAAAGAGTGTCATGAGGTACTTTATCAAACGTTTTTTTAAATGCAATATATACAGCATTTGCACACATTTTTTTATCTAAAGCCGTGATAACCTTGTCATGGAAATGCAACAAATTAGTTGTACCCTTCCTAAAACCCGTCAATACACCATTAGTCTCCAGGAAATGCCTCAATCTTGATTTTGATCAGAGGTTCAGAAATTTTACAACTGACCGAAATAAAGCTACCCCCCACCACCTCAGGCCTATAATTTCCTGCCTTAGCTTTAGATCTTTTCTTGAAAAGCAGCGTTCCAATCTACTGGAACAGTCCCCGAGTTATATGAAGATATGAAAATAGTTAATATAACATCCACTAATTCTTCTGCACGTTCTACTAAAATTTTTGGGTAGACATTATCAGATCCTGGAATTTTATTTGCTTTAATCTTTTCTAAAACTAACATATCCTCTCTAGAAAATAAAAAATCTTGAAGCTGAATGTTAGCTTGCGTCTCGCTTAAGTTAACTGTTGAAATACAATTTCTCTTAAATGCACTGTGGGAAAAAATTATATCGATTTATTATAGCTTGTAGTAATCAAAAAGAAATTTATGAGAGGAAAATCCATGAGGAATCATAATGTTCCAATAGTATGAGCTCAATTAGAGCCAATAAGTAAGTAGAAAAATTGTTTGCCGGAGAAAAAAAATTATTTAAAAATCTTTGCATAACTTCTTTTGCGATTGAGAGCATCATTTAAAATAATTATTTAAAAGAAAATAAGTTTTTAAAAAGTTATTATTATTAATTTTAAAGTTTCTTGACTGATTCGTCACAAAACATATGCAATTTAGGTGAGCCTGTGTTTTCAGCCATGACTTTTCAAAAAAAAAAAAAGTGAAAAATAGTCAATCCTACTGCGAAAAACTTATGATTTTTTTTATTCGGCATATTTAGTCAGAGCAGAATATTCATTAAACCAGCCGAATGTTGAATACGAACCAAATATTAGTTACACATCACGTTTCTAGCATTTAAAATTTAACGTGTGTAGATAAATTATAATTTGAAAGTATGCTAATATGTACGTATTTGAAATATTTCGGGAAACTGTTGTCTTGTACAAAGCTAGTGTTAAATATCGCCTTGTTTGCATAGTCATATCACACAGAAGTGGAAAAAAGTGTTCTTATGACGCATTTAAAACTCATTCAATTCCGGCTGGCCATTTTGGTCTATTTTTACAAAACTGATGTAAGTAGGTGTTTTCTTCTGTATTTTTACCAACAGCGATGAAAAAGTCTCGGAAATACTTTTATCTGCAGTGTAGAATTCTCAGTAGACAGCCCCACTCAGTAGAAATTCTTATCTTCCGGAAATTCGAATCACAGAAAAAATTAACCCAAAAGCCATTATCATAAATCTTCCTAGATGAATGAAATTCTTGCTTCAGAACGTTCTATGAATCATTTACTAGGACAATATTTGTTTTCCGAGCTCCTTTTAAGATTGTCAGAAAAATGTGTGTTGTTGCGATTTAGAAAAGTTGTTTTTTTATATGTATAATCAATATGTTAACAAGCTTTTTTAATCTTTAAATCATATGAAATAATTAGTCTTTACATTTATAAAATTTCCGACACTTAGAAATCTCCAAAATTTTCGAAAATTTCGGTGTTCATTAATTTTCTTTTTTAAGTGATTGAAAGCAAGACGACAAAAGAGACATTGTATTACAAATAACTAGCAATGAAATCCAACTTTCTAGCTTTTTTATTCAATTGCTCTTTAAAATGTTCCGTCTGGATAGTTTCTGTATCCGATGTCCACTTAACTTAAATTTGAAATTCAAAATTACTTAATAAACAAGCTGTAGGTAAGAAACATTAGCGCGATATCACTTATATGTGCATTTTGCTGATTTTTTGAAAAACGCGTTTCTCTATAAACACATTAAATAATAATAATCTTGAAACTTTAGCATTCTTTCCAAGCCTTTATGCTTGTAGAAATTTTGAAAAGTCAAATTCCACCATTTATCATAAATATTTTCTTTAATTTTCTTTCCTTGCAGATTAGATCTTAAACTTTTTCCCTGATTTTAGTCTTTTTCACATTATATTCCTTTTTATTGAATGGCTGTAAACTGAATGCTTTAAAATTATGCTACTTTCGGAATAACTTGATTTTACCGTACTACGCACAAACGTCGTATCTGCACTTCTTCGTCGCTTATTTTACCTATTTACAATGTTTTGTGGTCATATGTAGAATAGAAAAAAAATTTTTTTTTTTTAAATTTCCGAAAAAAATGGTATTTGAATCAAGTACATGAAAGCGCAAATCATAAATTGTCAATATCACGGCAGTAATTCAGGATACCCAAAAAATGCTTCACAAGCTTACCGGTTGTTTCAGAGAGCGATTTGTCTGCCCCCTTTCTCGGCTAATGGATTATTATTGCTATTCTTCCATAGGAAATTTCACATTTTTTCATCGGCAGTTAGAATTTTCCTAGCTCAATTATAAACTTTTAACTGTTTTTTTTTTATTTATTTATAACTATACTATCTTTTTCAACTGTTTTTACTAATGTTTATGCTATAGGACTAACATGTGACCTTGACCAACGATCTTCCAGATCACCTAACACTTAGGATTTATGCATAATTGGTTGTTTAAATTACCCTTTTGTATGTAACCTCTCAAGCAGCTAATTTACTAAACAGAATAGCACATTCGAAGAAGAAATCATGATTTTTTCTGTAGCCGGAAACTTGTTTTTATAAACGATAAATATTACCGACTGCTAAAATAAACGAGTATGAACACTAAAGCTAAAGTTTTTGATTTTTAATTTCAATTTCCTTACGCGACCTTGTGCACTTTCCCTTATTAAAAACCATCACTGCTCTATTGTGTTAAAAACTACTTTTGGTTTTCTTGTTAGTTTTCACTTTTACTTTTATATTTTAGTTTATCTCAAGGATCTTCTAACCAGTTTGAATCCTGGGAAGCACTTTTTTTTTTTTGAAAATTTTCATAATTCACATTTAAATAAAGATAAAAATCTTGGCACTTACTTTAATACTTATTTTAGCATCAAGGACACTTGTGAACGTTAATTGAATACAGGAACGAGAAAATATTTTGTGAAAATAGAACGTTTTGACTGAGAAGGGGATATTCTCAATGATAAATATTACTAAGATATTTGCCCATTTTTATAACTGCATTTCGCAACTTGGGAAAGTTTCGGACACGTAGAAAGAAAAAAAATAGTTTTTGAAGAGTGAAGAAAAAGTTCACATGAAGGATGGTGCATTTTGACTAAAAATATTTAATTCTGCGAAAAAAAAAAGTTGTATACTTTTCACAATTTTAGCTTTTTCACAAATAATGATTTTTTGACTGGCTGAATGCAAAACATCATCTCTAGAAAAAAAAAATTCCAGATGCTTAAAAAGTTTTTGTAATAACGCTCCGAAGCTAATTCTGAGGAAAAACTAAAACTAAAAGGATGAAACAAATCCTAATTTTTGGCCCTGAAAGAGTTGATATATTACTAATTTTTGTGTTTTGAGTTTTTGTTAAATAGTGCGCTGGTTATCATGGGTGATTCTGACTCGATAATCTCTGCAATTTCCGAAAATTTTAGAGAACCTTTTTCGAAAGTTAAAACAATCGGGCAGTATTCACCTAACATATATATATATATATATATAGTATATCCCAACAAAGTGAAAAAAGAGGGCCAAGTTTGATAGAACAAAAACGGCCTTCAGAATAGTCGGTGTCAGCGATAAAATAATTGATATCTAACAGGTGCCAAGTTCCAAAGCAGATCCCTCAATCATAGCTGTAAGAGTACAATGTTCTTTAATTTATTTAAAATCTTCTTTTATCGGATTCCTCACTTGGCAAGTTTCAAAATATTTAACTTCAAATTACATTCAAAAAATTTAACTTCTTCAATTAGAAATTTTTAATGGTTAGTAAAGTCACGTGGCAAGCTATTATAGTTAATTTCTAATTGTGTTCTTATCGTCTTCTTAAACATAACTTATCTTAGTTAAAACTTGCCAAGTTAGGAATACGTGTGTGTTAATTCGTGGCGCATAATTTTTCCAAAGAAGTTCCGTTTTTTTTTTTTTTTTTTTTTTTGAGAATCACCCCTGGCTGGTTTAATTAATGTAAGTATTGGAATTGACCTTTCACTAGTTCATGGTTTGGAAGATGAAATAAAATCTCGCTCCACTTGAAACTGGAGCGGAGCCGTCGCAAGGAAATTTGTTCCATTTCCCATCCAAAACTCCATTGCTCGGATTTATTTTTATTACTTACATTCAAAACCTTAAATGGATGAATTTTTTTTTTCTTCATGGGGGAGTCAGGTTTCGTAAATTGTTTCGTATCATAGTGCAAAACATTATATAACGAATGATAAATAAGTAGTCTATAAATAGCTTTTTTTCTCACACATAACCAAAAGTAAAAGCGAAAATAATATGACATTAAAATTATTCGGAGCACGTAGCGGAGGCGGACCAAGATATTAGGAGTTGAAACGGAGCAGCTCAAAAAAAAAACTGGCTGCTCCAGCTCGTCTTTTTCCTTCTTTCTTTACTTTTTTTATTTATTTTCTTTTTTTTTTGCAAAGAAGAATGTAAATTAGTTTACTATTTAGGTAATTTTGTTTTAAATTATGTTTTTAATGTAAAAAAGTAATTTTTTTTAAAAATGAGTTTTTAAAAAATTCATCCTGAGAAGCAAATAGAAACATTAAAAAAAGTAATTCCGATCAAAATTCATATAAACGAAATTTAGCATTTGGTTTAAAAATAACTCAGTCTTTTTCAAATGAAAATAGCCGACACAACTACTTACTATATTAAGAAATTTTCTCAAGGTTTTCCAAACGTGAGCAGAATATAAAACAAACAATGAGTAATGAGTGAGACTAGCTTCACACGCAGTTTAAAACTTTTCCTTGCACTGACTATATTCTAAACTCTCCTTTCCTTTCCTTTTTTTTTTTTTTGCACTTATTCAATGTTGATATTTCACAGAATTTAAAATAATAAATAATTCAATTTAGTTCTTTTCTTCGAATTTTCCTTTTTGTTTCTTTTGAGGGAGTAAAAGCATATGATATCTTTATTTAATTTTTAGTATCACATGCAGATGCGATTTTTTTACCTTTTGTCATTTTACCTGTCATCCGGAAAGTTTGTTCCAAAGGGTGGCACAGTTTTATTCATATAATTTTTAGTGGAACTTGACTCTCAGGCTGGGCAATTACCATCATTTCCCCCTCTATCCGCGCCTTTTTATATCTGACATTACTTCAAACCTCGATTGTTAAATTTCCAACTAAATAGAAACCTTGCAAAAAGGACAATGACCTGTTTGTTTGGAAATAAATTACTACCCTCTTTCATATGAAATCGTGCAAATACTATTTGCTACTTCTTATCTGCCTATTTTATTATTACCTTTTTTTTATTTTTTTGCAATTAAAGAACAGTATTAATCCATTTAAATTTCCTCGCAATATGGAACACCTTCAAATGTTTGAATCCATTGTTAGGAACATACACCCAGCATTCTGCAGGATTTGCTATTGCTTTATTAAATATAGTTAATAAAAGCTGTTATTAGTTAAGTTATCTGCAATTGCTTTCGAGCATGTCGCCTTTTTTCCCCCTTTATATATTTTTGTTCTATGTGATTGCTTTTTAGCCTACTTTCCCGTAAAAGTAAAAAAAATAATAATAAAGCATGAAAGAAGGCTTAATGTATCGTGAAAATATCGTTAGAAATCAAGAAAAGTCAAAAATAAATTAAGTAATTAAATAAAGATTAAAAAATAAAAAATTTAAAAGTAGGGTTTTGAGATGGGGAAAAAGTGTGTCTGTCGGTCTGTCCCCCCCCCAATAACTTTTGAACGAATTGTCCGATTCGAAAAATTCTTTTTGCATTCGAAAGATCTCGGCGAGGACATTTCATTTCCATATTTTACTTTTTGATTTGAGCAATTTTTTGTTCAATTTTGAACAGTTTAAAAAATGTTAACATTAGCGCCTATGGGCGAAAATGAAGCAAATTATGTAAACTCTAGGTACAAGATCCAAGTTCCAATGAAAAAGCTCACTGGAAGAAGTTCTTAGCGTGAAATATTGATTTGAACAATTTTTGTTCATTTTTGAACAGTTCAAAAAAAAAATTAACATAGTGCCTATGGGGAAATTTCAATCCTATATAAATCCTGATCTAACGGGCCGATTTGCTTGGAACGAACTTTATCGGAAAGCTCTTATGACGTAGAACATGTACAAATAGAAAGTTCATCCAGAACTAACGAGCCTATTTTCTTATGAAATTTTTTGATCGGGATTTTCAAGAATATTTTTGAATTAATGAAAGATTAAATGAATAAACAAAATAATGAATGAATAAATGAGTGAATAAATACATGAATGACTTAATAAATGAATGATTGAATGAATATGTATTAACCGTTGAAAAAGGTATATTTGAAGCAATTAAGAACTAAAGCTAAACGAGAAAGAGAGAGAGATAGCTAGATTATAAATTTGAAGCTGGTGTATACGGGAAAGTAGGCTCGTATAGTTCTAGACGGAACTTCTTGTTCCTAATAATTTAATGAGTCTCTTCTTCTGAGTTTTGATAAGTTGGACAACGTTTCTTTTTCCCCAATCCTCCCAACAAATAAAACCATATGATCAGCAGCAACTGCAACCGCATCGAAAGTTTCTTCAAAGATATTCATTAAATTGAACTAAAGTATACTTTGTCTCTCATTTATTACTAGCCCTATCCGCAAGTCGATGCCTTTGCTAAGAGTTCAAAAGAAGTCTCATTCGGCTACATCAACTGCGCAGATGCTCATTTTATTCAATTTTTTAAAATAAAGTATTCTCGCCACGGAGTTGCACTTGGTAAACGCTTATATGCTCAAAGAACGTATTCCGCAACTCCATTAATCCACCCCCCAAAAATTTGCTCCTGCTAAGAGCTTAAAAGAAATATACCTTTCCGTCCAAAAAAAAAAAGCGCATTCTGCTTATTAAATTAAAATTAAGTATCGCCGTCATAGCCCATTGCCTGTGATAAATTGTCATGTACGCTGAAAACGTACGCCTGTCGCTATAGTGGATATTAAACCTTGCAAAATTTACAAACAAATTTATACAAAGCCCTTATGATAATAGGTTAATGCTTAAATCGCCATTCAATGAATCATTAAAGAAAAATATAGCTATGTTTCTTTAGATTGCCTGACAAAAGATGCAGTTTTTCTCTTTTTTTTTTTTTCAGGTTTAAGATAAGGAAAAAGAAAAGAAACACTATTTCAAAATTTTGTATTTTATGTTACTGATCAATTGTCAAATCATTAAATATTTAACTTGAAACATTAAAAGAAAGAAAGAAAGAAAAACAATAACAATAATAAATAAGAAACACCGAAAGTATGTAGATGTCAAATCGATTTAACAACCCTATTTTTGAGCCCTTTGAAACAAGATTTGTGTTATTTTTGTGTTTTTATTCAAAATTAGCAAGGAAAATGATAACAATAATAATGAAGAAAATATTTGAGTATTAGTGAAATCACTTGAAATAAATTTAGATCGTTCAGTGTTTAAAATAAAATGTTTTCTAACCTGCCATAAACGAATTTTCCTGCCTGAAACTGAGAAACTTCGCCGTTAAGATTTATTAACGACTTGAATGTATGCGTCAGCCAGTTTGGTCATGAAAGAAAAATTCATTCTTAATCTTGACTACTGTAAAGACTAATTTCTAAAAATCCTGAGTTGAAGTTTTGTTTATTATGGAGGCTAAGGGCAACATTCCGTTATCGCATCTCCAACTGTGACGTTATCGGGAAATTTCAGCGTGGCCCGAATTTCTGCCTTATCTCTCTTATCCAAGCATATAAGAACGCAGTCAGGACTCAGTGACTTATAGAACCAAACCATATTTTAAGAACTTTCTTGTCTAGTATTCTAAAACTATTTTGGTAAGTTTTCGAATGCATTTTCTTAAGTCCTACTTATGATTATTTGTTTCTTTTCTTTTGTGTTGTTTTCGCAAAATTTTGTAGTACTGCTGAGTATTATTTTCAAGGTAGAATATTTTATGAAATGTAAGATTCATTGTAATGCAATAGCAACATTTCAACTGCAACTCATAAAAAATTAAAACATAAATTTCATCCATGTTATAAGTTATATTATTCGTAGTAGGTTTACTTCATTTTAACTACAATTCATATCGAGTTAAAACACAAATTTCACTCAGATTTCAAAAGTAAATTAAGTATTTTATTTTCACGTATACTGTATACTGTAAAACAATAAATATATAAACGAGTTTGTGAGCTATATATGAATGGTTTTTAAATAGCTTTTAATCTTAATTTTTGATGTAATGTTTCCTACCGATGATATCCGATGTGTTGATAGAATTATACAACTTTGTACATAAAACTTAGTGTATGGTATATTTTTAACTGAATTTAATTTATATAAAGTTTAGTATGTTGTTTTAAAATGTCCAAAAATGTGAATTTCTTAAAAAAGCGGACTTATAATTACTGAAGGATATTGCAAGAAATATTCATCAAAATTACACAAAATAAATGCATTTGAATTAAGAATTTTTCACCAAAGAAAAATTCAAAATGAAAACGTTTTTATATTTACTAGTACATTATGCTTTTCATAAATCAAAAGTTAAGATGTTTAATCACATATAAAAGAGTGAAAAAATATTTCGTTTAGTTAACTGAACTACAAATGCATAAGAGTTCGATATTTGGAATATAACGTTGAAATATTTTAATACCGAGTTAATACAATGGATCGTAGCAAATTACGTTGACCAAGGTGAAAAGAACTATTTTGATACTCAAGGAATAAGTGTAATTATGAACTTCATATTTACTTCAATCTTAAAATTTATTAAACTTGAAGCGTTGACAAATTAAAATGTGTTTCAAAGCAGGGATTAATTTCACACATTTTTATATGTAAAAATGATGCTGTAAAAATCCAAACTTTGTTTAATCAATTGAGAACTTAATAAGGTCTCAAGATTAGTTTTATTCCATTAAGATTTTATCCTGTTTAAAGTTCTCCTCCAACGAAAAAATTATACAATATTTTAGGCTTCAGAGGATCGATGCCATTATGACTAAGGGTCAATGCGCAGTTTCCGCCAAAGAAATTTAAAAAATATGTATATAAATATAAATAAATACATAAATAAAATATTAATAAATAAATATGATTAATAAAATATCATTAAATAAAAAATATAAATAAATGCATAACGAATAGTTTAAATTTTTACAATCGTCTAAGTCTACCAATATCCATTCATTGCGTAACAACTAATTTAAAATATTTAAAAATTGTATGTAGAGGGTATTTCGTAGTTTAAAAGGTCAAATAATTGTTGAGACATCTCAGCTTTTTAAAATACTAAATAAAAAATATTTAAACGATGTAAAAAATATTTAAATGAGTACTTTGTTTTTTAGACTAAAATATGCTCGTAATTAGTGGGTTATCTTAACTTTTGAAAATACTAAATTAAAAATGTTCAAAAACTTCTATGTAGAGAGTATTTTGATTCGTAGTCTAAAGGAGTGTTCAAGTAATATTTGCGAAGTTTTTAGTCTTGTAAATATTAAACACTTTTTCTCTTTTTTCTTTCAAAAATTGTATGAAAAAGTGTATTGTAGTTTTTCAGTTGAGAATACAAGTAGTTGTTGCCATTTCTTACCTTTTAAACTTTAAGTTTATTATGAAACTGGGGATTAGCAATTAGTTGTCAAATTGAAAAAGTAAAGTTGTCACTTTCAGCATAAATTTAAATCATATATTAAAGCTCTGGTGCAGTGACAAAGCTATCACAAATGGGATGCAGGAACCAAAAAAAGTAAATAAATAAAGTAGACAATGGTAATATGCAGTTGGTCCACGATAGTATTCAAGGATTGCGGGAAATTTGTTACATTATTAAATTCGAATAAAAAGTAGCAAAGATTCATTAGTCTTGACTCGATTAATAAAATTAGTTGAAAACATTGGTTGATTTGAAATAAATATTATGTTGAGCGATGAGCGAGTTGATGACACTTATTGGATTTAAATTTTTAAACAATGAGGAGTATTTCAAAGACAAGTCTTCGGTTCCAAATTTATGAGAATTCTTTAAAAAAAAAAAAAAAAAAAACAGATTTTGTGATTTGGAAGAAAAAAAAAATCAGTAAATTTCTGTTAGTAAAAATAAGGTTTGCGTCTAATTTTTCCATTTCTGCAAGAAGACAAAAGATGAAAACACACACAGCTTTTGAAGAAAGCTATTTTATTGAATGAAAATTCTGCCTACTTTAATAAAAATCATGGTCTTTTGGGGTATTACGCTAAGTGGCAGAAAAAAAATCTCTTGAACCAAATTTAAAATATATTGGGTCATTTTTAACCCATATTGTATCAGAAATTAATGTAATTTAATTTTAACTGCTAACGATGTAAAAAGTATTTTCGGTTGTACCTATACCAGTGATTTTCAACCGTGCCGTGTCACTTTTGTGTACCGTCAAATTCTGGAAGTGTGCCGCCAAATTTTAGAAATGTATATAGTAAAAATTATAATGCTTTTTTATTACGAGAAAATTTTTTTTTAATTAAAGAAAAGTACACTAAAAAAAAACTGTGCGTGTGTGTTTTTTTTATTGTTGAACACCATTTTGAAAAAATTATTACAATTTTCTACATCTTATTTGTATGAATTCGGATCTTCAGTATAAACCAACATAAAAACGAAAAAAGAGATCGAGACTGTTACGAGGAAGAAGACGATATGAGAGTAGCATTGTCTTTTTTATATCCATATACAAATGAAATTAACAAAAAACATCAAGCTTAAATTTCTCATTAAAAGTATTATTATTACCTTGTAATTAATCCCTTCATAAATGTACTGTTGTTTTGTAGTGCGTCTGCGTATTATATTATTTTATGTTTCATTCAAAATTTTTATCAAAAACTATTTTGCACTGTGTCATAGGTAAGTAAACAACTTTTAAACTTATCTTTTTTCTTTGTGTGCGCTCTCCAAATTTTGAAATCGTTAAAAGTGTGCCGCGACAGAAGAAAGCTTGAGAATCACTGACCTAAACTAAATAATCATGACTTTTTCTTATTAAACTGCTTCCAGATTATTTATTTCATCATGAAAAATTACGCTTCAAATGCATATATATTTACAATTAGTCAATTTAATAATAAATTAAAGTAGCATGCATGTGTATGCTGTTTGGCGAAATATGAGACTCAACCCAAAAAATATAAATGAGTGGTTTCCTTCCCGCTACAAGCTGACACAAAATTTGTCTCAGAAGAGCGTGATAGAATACAGTAAAACCTGTAAAGTTGGCCACCTGTCTAAGTTGACCACTTTTGTCAAGAACGGAATTAGCTCTATATTATTTAATGTAGGGAAACCTTTGTAACTTGACCACCTAAGTTGACCACCTGTCTATATTGACCACTTTTGTACGCCAAATTTTGGTGGGAGTATTATGAAAAACCCTTATTAAGTTGACCGCGTAAAAATAACTATATTTATTAGTTTATCTATTTCTGCAAAGATGAAAAAAAAAAAACTTAAATAATTTCTCCAGGATATTTCTTGTGCTATAATGTTAGACCAGTATTTGTCTGGTTGGATGAAACATCTATATAAAGTTTGCCTAAACCTCCTTGTAAGTTAACCATATTGGAAAACTACTATGAGCACTCTTTTATTCTTTAAAAAGTTTCTTCTTTTTTCTTCTATCTGATGTAGCCATTTTGCAAAAATATGTATTTTTAGGAAATCTTTACTATCATATAAGTAACTTACATAATTAATAAGATATTTATCTTTATTTTAA
Organism: Octonoba sinensis; assembly: GCA_038502835.1. Taxonomy (NCBI): domain Eukaryota; kingdom Metazoa; phylum Arthropoda; class Arachnida; order Araneae; family Uloboridae; genus Octonoba; species Octonoba sinensis. The sequence continues at coordinate 108,271,197 of CM076602.1, read as the reverse complement.
CTAAGTTCTTTACCTTTAAAGTTGTATAGGATACATTGTAAGATATTTAGGTTAAATTAATCTAACGATATTTTAGATAATTGAAAAAAAAAATTACTATTGTAAAGTAACGTTAATACATGAAGCTGTATTTTACTTAGTTACAAATTAATAGATGCATAGTGTAAGAAGTGCCAAAAAGAAAAAAAAAATCCTCCACCCTCCATAAGTTGACCACCCGTCTAAGTTGACCACTAAATTGCAGAAGCTTCAACTTATACAGGTTTCACTGTATATAGATGCATGAATGTGTGAACTTTTTTTGTCGTAAAGAATACAGAAAGACAAGAATGCTTAATGAGTTCTCAACGGACGATGAAGCTTAATTTTTCATATTTTATGTGTCACCATGAACTCTCGTGCGTTAGATAAGATATATTTCTTTTTTAAGATATAAAAAGTTGTTTTATTAGTCATGCCAAGGTCAAGGCTTACCTTATTTACTAAGCTTCGAGAATGATCAAGAAGAAAAATCTAATAATAAAACACCAGGAGTAGCGAAATGCGTAGGACTCAGATTGAAAAGCTTGGGAATCTATGTTTATGCGTTTATAGCTTCAGTTTCTTAATATTTTACTATGTCTTCTAACTTTCTAAAATTATTTTTTTTTAAGTTTTTTATTGCATTAAATACTGTACATTCATAGTTTTCTATTTTTATAATTATTTAATGTAAAAATTTTGTGTTGTTAGCATTTTTGAGGAAACTCAGTTTCATGTTTCATATTTTTCTTATATTTATGCATTTGCACTGAAAAACTGCTGTGTATTGTAAATTTCTGTTTTAAAAAACTTGACTGAAACATAACTCCAAACAAATTGAAAGAACGAATTTAAAATCGTTTTCACAATGACTACTACAGTGGACGCCTTTTAATGTGATCACATCGGGACGAAAATGATTTGATAACAATAACCAAGTGATAATAACAACCGTTAAAATTTTATTCCTGGAAAAATCCGTACTTTTGCACATTAACAAATAAATACACTGTCTATTTTCGCAAACAACGTTAACTTACGTGTTGTTGAATATAAAACGTGTTCTTGAAAAGGTATTTAGCGAAGAAATAATTGTAACAAGAAAAATATAATAGGAATCAGTAAATTTTTGTCTGAAAGAGACACGGAATTACTCATTGTTGATTTTCTACTAATTTTACGAATTCGGCGTCTTTTTTCTGCACACATCGAAGCAAAATTCGATGCGCCTTCGTCATCTAAACAGCTAAATACCTTTTCTGACCAGTAATTTCAGAGTATACTTTACAAACAATGACAAAATAGTTTTTTTTTTTTCTAGTTTTTGCTGATTTAAGAAAAGTAATCTCTGTAACTTGACAACAATTAATGAAGTTTTGATTACAAAAACCGATGATTTTCCAATGCATTTTTTACAAGCGGACGGGACTTGGCGATTTTGATAACAATTAACGACTGATAACATTAAGCGTGATCACATAAAGCAGGTCCACTGTAGTTTTCTTTTTATTTAAAATCAATAAATAATGAATAATTGTTTTTAAATAATTCTTTTATTTGCGGACGGATTCTTTGACATAATTTGGGGCCATAGATTTATGATAACTAATTTTACAAAATCTATGGTTGCTACATGGAAAAGTCGAGGTGTTTAGTTCTTGTTAATTGCTTTCATTTGAAATGATTGCAAATATATGAATTGAGTAATGTGGTTAAACTTCTTATAGACAAAGTTTTCTAATGAAGTATTGGTTTTTAAAAACTTCAATTCAAAATAAATAAGTATAATAATAAGCATTGAATATTTAATCCTACTTTTAATATTATGTGTTTTAAATATGATATTAAAACGTTTGTTGCCGTGATATTTTAATGTGATTGACTAAATTAATCAAAAATGTAAATATTTATTAGCTCAAATTTTACGGGCTCGGTTTTCCCCCTCTTCAGTTCCATTGTTTTTTTTTTTTTTTTTTCATCTATTTATTTAATAAAATATTTACCACATAGAACACCTCTATTTTTAATTATTTTTTTTAAATTTAATATTTTGAAAGGATTTTAATTTGTTTAACCCCCAAAAATATTTGAGAAGGCAAATTATGCATCAATTTCCCTGAGGATATTTAACAGAGTAAAACGCAGAATAAATTTCCACATCATTTCTCAATTTTTTATCGCTTTCAGAGAAACTGAATCCCCTAAGTTCAAGTTACACAGATCGTTTGGTAGCAAAATCACAAAAGAGCCGAACTATCGACTTAATTAAAGTTTAACAAAAGTCATAGTCTTACAAACTTCGATCAAAATGATAACCGTTTTCGAACATTCCTGCGAGAGTGAGAATGTTTCTACCTATGTTTACTTTAATCAAAACCCAAACTCGAAAGAAAAAAATAGCAACAAAAGATAGAGCCTTGATATCAATGAGATTATTTTACTGATAATGAAAACGTTTAGGCAATTGTATGTATATGCAATTACCACGCAACAATTTAGATTAAAAGGATAAAAAGCAGATAATTATCGAATGTTTATAAAATCAACTATAAATACCCTTTTGTATTATTTACGTCGCACTCGATGCACTATTACAAAAGGTGCTTCTTGCCTCTGTTTTCACAAAATTGGCAGATTTTTTTTTTTTTTTTTTTTGATGAGAGTATATTTAAATTTCAGATATTATACATTGTAGTTGCATAATATTTTTTTTTCTGCGTTTCTTCCGTTTCTAAAATTATTAATTTGGTTCCCTGAGATAATTAACACAAAGCGTCCCAAAAATGTTCGTGCAAGTTTAAAATTTTATTAAAAAAAGAGAAAAAAATAGACAAATAAATAAATAAAAAGTATATAAATAAATAAAAAATAAATAAATAAATAGAAAATGAACAAATAAAAAATACATAAATAAATAAAATAAAATAAAACAAGTCAAAAAGATTCTCTTCGCTCTCTGGTTTTGCTTATGGATAATGACGTCGAGGTTCCCCCCCAACCCCTCAGAGTGATTGCACCCCCTAACCAGCTACGGAGCCCCCTATAAACAATAACCCCAAAAATCGGTCAAACCCCCAGAAAGCACTCCTCTAAAAATTTCAATAGTGTGCGTCTTGACCTCTTCCTCTTTGGCGACGTAACATAAGGACTAATTTATTGAAAATGCCATCTTCCGAGTATGTTTCATATTTCTTACGTAACTACTCGTTAAAAGAAATTATGCTGTCGAAAACTGCAATCAAAAAATATTTAACGTGACAGTTCTTTTGGGGGTATGTACTCCAGCCTTCCCCTTTAATTTCACTACAACCATCGAACTTCGAACCCCCATGGCAGAAATAATTTGCTTTATTGTACTATCTATTCATTCAAATGAAATGTGTGAGTTATTCTTTTTATAAGGAAAAAGAAGTTTAAAAGGCTGTTATATAAAGAAATCTTGAATTATTGAGATAAATTCATTTGTGCTGTATGCCACGTGTAGCTTTTTCTAATTTTAGAATTCACTCATCGGTTTTGAAGCAAAATCTTATATAAGTTGAAATTCGTTATGCCCATCACGTACATTTGAAGACAGTCAGGCAATCATAAAAATAATTCCAGCCGAATAGGTGTTCTAGAAATAGTTTTTCATTTTTTTGCTTCAGTCTGAATGCATCTTCAATTGTTTTCTTTCTTCAACCTTGTCAGTCAAGTCTGCATGTTTTATAATTTTCGCTTTAGTAAGAGGAGCTTACAAAATACTTTTTTTCCCTCCTTGCTTTCATTAATCACACTCAAGGGCTCTTTTTTATCAGGGAATATTCATGATCAAGGTCTAGCTTTTGCTCACTTAAAAAATTCTCTGAATTTAGATTTAAAAAAGAATTGCTCAGCTAGACTTTTCAAAGTTTGAACGTCTGCCTTTTTGAACAGGGAAACAACCTTCAACTCTTAATGAAAGATATTGTATTCTTCCATACTATCTTTAATATTAAAGAGTTCATAACTTTCAGAATGATTTTCTGATTCTTAAAATTGTGTGACAATTCTTGTATTTCAAAATCGATATAGGTTCAGAAACAAACCAGAAAATGCCAGACTTTAAAATATGTGTTTAGAGAAACATTTTTAAAAAAGTGATTTAGATTTTGGTACGTTTTTGGATATAGTGATGCTGAACGCGGGCTAAACACCCTATTAAGAGGCATTTTAATTTTTTTTTTCGGAGAGAGAGAGCAATCCAAGGATGAGTTATAAATTGCTTTGATTTCCAGTCATTTCCTTTTTTTTTTTTTGTTCTTTTCTTTACCTTACCAATCCCCTTTAAATATATATATATATATATATATATATATAAATGTTTGAAAGTTTGTTCAAACCATGTTAATGGTATCTTAAAGTTATGCACGTGGAAAAGCATTGACTACATATTACTGTAGGGGGGCATCGGCATTAGATGTAGAGCATAAGCAAAAAAAGGTTAGGATTCATTTACTTAAACTAATGCTAGGGACTATTTTTACCCTTTTTCGCTATCCACACGCTGAAATAAATAAACCATTAACGAATAAATGAAACACTAAATTGGAAAAAGTGAGAGGGAAAGAAACACACACGCACAAATGAAAATAAACTTTTGAGGGAAAACATAGTAATATTCAAAGGATGATCACACTTAAAAAGTTAAAATAAAAGTACCTAATAAACAAGTAAAATTATTTATTTTAAAAAAAACATTTTTCATTCTCCTGTCTCCATATTCTACCAATTCTAATCTATTTCAATCAAGCCTCCCGGATATAGAGAAATAATAATAATGATTAATGTAATAATGACTGGTAAATGAAATTCATGTTAAAGTATTAAACAATCCATTATGTAATAACACTAAAATGACTAGATTCGTTAGTTCAGGAGAAACTTTATTGTAAAGATTTCCCATTTTCTTTGATTTCTGTTTGTAAAGTAAATTAAAATCATGTTTTTCAGCTTGAAAAATTTCTTGTGAATAGGTTCCGAAGGCACAGATTAAATGAGGAAAAGGGACATGCTGTTTAGAAAAATGATTTATTTAATACAATTTTCTTATTTTAATGAATCAAGAAGCAGTTTTTTTTTTTTTTTTCAATTTCAAATACATTATGAAAATACTTTAAAGTTCGCAATAAAACATTATATTAAGTTAAGCGCTATTCCGGACTCTTTCAATCATTAAAACTTTTTTTAAGCCATGTCTGGATTTTTTTGAAATGGCTTGGAACTAATTCGTTTCAAATTAAACAGCATAACGCGTTTTCTGGGTGGAATAGTAGTTAAGCATTGACTTCTTACGGTCAAGATCACGAGTTCAAAACCAACCCAAGTTGGTTGATTCTCGAATTGCACTAGGTCCAACTTTTCCCGTAGATTAACATTGGTTTCGAAAATGTGAAACTCTGACTGAAGAGCATCCCTTTAGATAATCTCAGCTAAATCGAATTTTTAGTGCTATTTATCGTAGTCAGAGCCGATATGCTTTCCTCTTGGGAAGAAACTGGACATCAAAATGGTGGTAATAGCATCCGCCGATAATGGTGATATTTGAAGGAATGGTTATCAGTCCCTGGGGGGGGGGGGGGGGGCACTAGGTCTGCAAGGGTGAAGACATAATAAAGCGCTTTTTTTATGATTATTTCGTAATTAAAACACGCTCTTTAATAAATAATAGCTTAAGAATTTGGTGGCATAGGCTTTTCGGAATCATATTTTCCTCAATAAGGTAATGACATTGAATAATGAACATGAAAAGCCATATCTGAGAAAGTTCAATAAAAATGTGACGAATTAGATGATACAATCCGTGGAAATAACAAGAAGTTCCGTCTAGAACTATACGAGCCTACTTTCCCGTATACACCAAATTCAAATTTATAATCTAGCTATCTCTTTCTCTCTCTTTCTTATTTATCTTTAGTTCTAATTATTGAAAATATACCTTTTTCAACGGATAATACATATTCATTCACTCACTCATTCATTCTTTCATTTATTCAGCCATGCATTTATTCATTCATTCGTTACCTCATTCAAGTGTTTATTCATTCATTTACGCATTCATGTATTTATTCACTCATTTATTTATATTTTCATTTATTCAATAATTTATTCATTCATTCTTTTCCTCATTCATTTATTCATTGATTTATTCTTTCACTCTTTCATTTATTCATTCATTCATTATTTCACTCATTGAGTCACTGAGAAATATCCTTGAAAATCCCGATCAAAAAATTTCATAGCAAAATAGGCTCGTACGTTCTGGATAAACTTTCTATTTCTACATGTTCTACGTTATAAGAGCTTTCCGATAAAGTTTGTTCCAAGCAAATCGGTCCGTTAGATCAGGATTTATATAGGGTTGAAATTTCCCCGTAAGCTCTGTGTTAATTTTTTGAACTGTTCAAAAATGAACAAAAACTGTTCAAATCAATATTTCACGCCGAGAACTCCTTTCAATAAGCTTTCAATAGGAACTTGGCTCTTGTGCCCAGAGTTTACAGAATTTGCTTCAATTTTGTCCATAGGCGCTAATGTTAAAATTTTTTGAACTGTTCAAAATTGAACAAAAAATTGTTCAAATCAAAAAGTGAAATATAGAAATGAGATGTCCTCGCCGAGATCTTTCGAATGCAAAAAGAATTTTTCCAATCGGACAATTCGTTCAAAAGTTATTAGGGGGGGGACAGACCGACAGACCGACAGACAGACAGACCGACAGACAGACCGACAGACAGACCGACAGACAAGACAGACCGACAGACAGACAGACCGACAGACCGACAGACACACTTTTTCCCCATCTCAATACCCTACTTTCAAATTTTTTATTTTTCAATCTTTATTTAATTACTTCACTTATTTTTGACTTTTCTTGATTTTTAACGATATTTTCACGATACATTAAGCCTTCTTTCATGCTTTATTATTATTTTTTTTTACTTTTACGGGAAAGTAGGCTAAAAACCGGTGAAAGCTCGGTTTGAAAAGATTGTTTATCTCCTTGAGTCATCTTAATATATCTACAGACGAATTTTATTGCAGTATGCATTATAAATGGTTTATCAAAATGCGAGGTCGGTCATTCTATAAAGCCGTGGTGCAGGACACATAATTGCTTTAAATGATATCGAGTGACATCTTACCTTCCAATTTGCTTGTTTTACTACGTGCCTAATTTGATCCTGCTGGAAGTATAAAACTCAGATGGTTCACTGGATATTGACTCATTGAGGTTTAGATCTTCTGCAAAAGAAATACTGAAGGAATTGTGCTGTCCTCGTATCTTGGTATGTCACATGAACTATTTTAACTAGTATTCAGCTATGTGCAGTCAGTTTAGATTTTAAGAAATCCATTTGACTCTTATGCATGTGTCATTAATAGCACCTTGTCTCTGCTGTTGACCAAAAGTGAAAATCCCTTGTTGTAGCGCTTAATTTACTTCTAATAACAGCGGGATTGTTTGATCTTGGTAGTCATTCTTTTTTTATTCAGCATGTTTACTTCCTTTTCTTTTCTTTTTTGTTTCTTTTTTTTTTTTTTTGGTCCAGAACATGCGTGTTTATTGTAATTTTAGCCTTCATGCAGACGACTCGTTCTTTTACTCGAAATTTCTTCTTTTCTTTTCTTTTTGGTTCAGAAAATGAATATGACGATTATTGTCATTTTAGACGTTATTCAGAAGACTTGTTTTTTTACTTGAAATTTCCTTCTCATTCCTTTCTTTCCTTCTTTTTAGTTCAGAACATTAATATGATTATTGTAATTTTAGTCGTTATCCAGAATGAATCATTCTTTCTTTTTCTTTCATTTCTTTCTTTCTTTTTGTTTTGTTCTTTTTTTTTGTGTCGAAACATGATGAATATGATTATTTTAATTTTAGCCTTCATCCAAGAGATTCGTTCTTTTACTTGAAATTTCTAAATCTCAAGAATTTAAAGCAAAACATTTAAAAGACAAACCAATATAGAGCTCAAGTGTACGAACCCAAACGTCGCTCTTTAAAAGTAGCAATTCGTCAGTTAGTAATTGGTATAGGGAGTTAGTAATTGGCAAAGAACAACAGTAATTCCAGAATAAAATCATACACCAAATTCTGGTTTTGAAGTGCTTAGATGGTATAATATTTATTTCAAACTTTGACAGTCAAACTTTTGGAAAGGATAGCAAAGTTCTTGGAGCGTTTTATTTAAAACTTAACATTAATAAGTTATTTCCTTCATAAAACTGACAAAAAAAAAAAAAGAAAAGTAAGAAAAAAAATTCACGAATGATGCAATTTTCTTAGATTTCGACGAAAAAAAGACACGTTTATCCTTGCTTGCAATGCATTTAGATTACATTTAATCATCGACGCAATCTAATATGTGAATCATTTTATCATGAGAGGCAATATTCCAGAACTGAATGCTATCAATAACATTCAAATCAACTGAGAGTGAAAGTGAAAAATCTGAAGCCAAGATGTTACCCCTCTGACTTGCAATGCTAAACAAAAATGACATTGAAATCCTAATTGTTTATTTCTTATGTCCCCTCTATTAAAAAAATAATTAACTACCAGTTGACCCATTTAAATCTGATTAGATATTCTTTTATTTCTAATTTGCAGGTGGAAAGAAAGGGTTGTGCTGTCAGACGAAGGAAAAAAAATAAATAAACCGGATCGCCAAGGGTAGGATGTCAAAGTTCACCCGACCTTCAAATTGTGCTTTGATCTTATAAACACGTTGCCGGTGCTTTGAAGGTTGTTTTGGATTCATCTTTGGCCAACTCGTGGAAAAGTGGTCTAAGAAAGTCGGGATCATGCTGTCGAAAGGGAAAAACGAACAGACGAAGCTTCGTTGTCCTCAAGGAACGTTGAGGCTGCTCGCCAAGATGACCAGCACCAAAGCACCTTACGAGAGGATGGACAAGGACGGGAAAGAGACCAAGAAGAAGAGCAAGAAGGTGGAAGTGAGGAAAGCCGACGGGATTGTGAAAGATAAGGAGAATATCCAGAATGTGACCACAAAGGAGGGGAAGGAGAAAAAGAAGAGGAAGGTAAGATGCAATTTTATTGGAACTGTATTTTGGTGTAGGCTTGCGCGAATGTGCCGAGAAACTTCGATTTCATAAACTCTTTGATGTGATGTATATTTATTTTTGATCTGATTTGATCATAAACATGAATACGCTTGAATATTAAAGGCTCTTCTATATAATGCAAAGTTTCGTCCGTTTAGTGCATGTTTTTACTCTTCTTCGCGTTCTAACTTGGCTCGATTGAATTCTTATCTAAAAGAAAAAAAAAATTTTTTAAAAAGAGGGAAAAAGGTAGTGGAAAAGAAAAGCGTCAATTCTCTTCCTCCAATGTTTGAAGTCCCTGATTTTGATCAAACAGCTATTATCAAATTTATTAAGCTTATTTCTACAGTTTAATAGGGCCAATGATATATGAGTTTGTAATTGTAAATATTCGTTTTCGATTCAAATGTTTAATCGCAAGATTTTTGAAATTTAATATTATGTAGTAAAATTGCAGCAATAATAATTAATGTATCAATCAAATATCATAATATTTTTACTGTTACAAAAGAAATAAATAAAAGGGAACATTTCCATACGTTCCCACACAATACAGCACTTCTCATTATGAAAAATTGAGCGACACATCCACAACCATCACGGACCGTTGCCGATTCCAGTTTATGCTGTTATGATAACTGATGAAGTACAACAGGCATGTAACTCCATCATCGACAGAAAGATGTACAGTATCTGTACGACACAATACATGCACGTACAAGCTCAAGCTTGCACTCCAGACCGTCGTGACTCGTGATTTACCACAACTTCACATTTAAAACGGCTCTTTTCGATCATAATTTAACCTTTGACCTTAACATTGTTACCTAAACTAGGCAAATACTTTTCACAAATTTCATTTAATTTCTTCTTGGTGTTAGGATTTTATATTCCGCAGTGTTGAAACAAAATTTTAAGAAAAACAATGGGCTTAACCATTTAGAGCCGGCTTGGCCCGATTCCACCAGTGTCGAACAGTTAATTGGCGATAACCAATTATTTATTAGGTTAATAATTTAACCTGCGATCAAGTAAATGTTATCTAGACTAAACAAATACTTTGGTTAAATTTGTTCAATTTCTTCTTGGTGTTGGGATGTTATTTTCCGCCAGTGTATTCAAACAAAATTCTAAGAAAAACATTCCGCCTAAACATTGAGAACCGGCTTGAGTCGATTCCAGCAGTGTCGAACAATTAATTGGCGACGATAAGCAATCGTCGGTAAGCAATCAATTAATTGCTGACACCTAAAATAGAACGTTTTCCCCTTTCTTCGCTTTCGCATAATTCGTGATTAGATTTCTAATTTATGCTACTTGCTTTCAACTACTGACACTAAAAGAGTGATAAATTGCTTATTTATTCATACCTAAGCCACAGAATTATTTATGCTCTTGAAAAATTTCAAATAACTCTTTAAAAATATGAAAACTATATATTTACGAGAAATTTTTTTATAAAATTAAAGAGCACTCCAACTTTAAATTGTACTTAATTTATGCCTACATTGAAAATGACTCTTTCAAAACATGTCATATCGTTAGCAAGGTAAAACAAAAACTGCAATGGATAATAAACAATTATTTGTGACAATTAATTTCGAATTTGAAGAATTAAGAGTGTTGGCGAAAACAAACCGATATTAATTATCCATATTTATTTTCTTGCACAGATTTTAAAATCATTGCGTAACTAAATCTTTTTAAGTGAAATTTTCCTATAAATTAAAAAATATTCTTTAAAATAAATCTGATAAATTAAAAAAATTAAAAATGTAAGAACAAAGCAACTTCACTCATTTTAGACGTATGTGAAGTGCATAGCTAAAACATTTTTAACATAGAACGAAAAGAAGAATGTATGTCTAAACACACAGGCGTAGCTAGGGTTTTCAGCGCCCGGGGACAACTGAAGATTTTGCGCCCCCCCCCCTGTGCCCCTGGGGGCCTAGGGGCGCCCCTAAAGGGAATTTAAAAAGCTTTTATGCTTCCTAAATGATAAAGCTCTAAAAAGCAGCCCTTTTAACTTTCATTTTTATTAGCGACCATTCACTTCTAAGGTAAAAATGGGACACTTTGGGTTCACAAAATTATTTGTCTGATTTCCCACGCACTCCTGTGCTACATTGGTCATTCCTGATATGATTTCTGGTGCTCCCACTTTTTTGTCGAATATATTCACACCTCGTCAGCTCCAATAATTTTCTTTTTGCATTGAAAAATAAAATGAATTAACATTAATTTGGCGCCCCTTGACGCTGCGCCCGGGGACAGATGTCCCTCCTTGCCCCCACCTAGTTACGCCTCTGTCTAAACACTGGTAAGAAGTAAACATGGAATAACTTTAGAACACTTGAGAGAATTTTGTTGAATGCTAAAAGTAAAATTTAAAAATCCTAAGTACTTGCCATTTAGCAGCAAAATTTTGCAATAAGTAAAAGATAATTGCTTCAATTTTGCATAATTTCTTTCACTTTTCAAAATGTTCTCTAATTTTCTTTTTTAGGGATGGAAAAGAGTGAGGCATGTTGCACTTCTGACTTGCCGGTACATTGGAATGGGAGCTGCTCATATGAGTCCAGGTACACTGTACACTGCCCCAGATTACTGTGTTGATCCCAAGTACTGGAATAGACCTTTCAACCCTCATTACAAGACCACAGCTCCACACCAAACTCCTCACTGGACAAGCAATATGATGTTTTCTGGATGGTAGATGAATGAAGGTTCAACTGTTGCGAAATGTTTCTTGATGGTGACTGCAATATATTTCATGTTGGTGACTGCAGAACATTATTTGATGGCTAAGAATTAAATGCCTATTATCAGTCAGTGAAATGTTTTTTGTGATCCAGGAATGCTATTTTTTTCAGTCTGTTAGAAAGCAACAAAGCGGAAGTGAGAACGGCCAAGTAGAAGAAAAACTAAAGCAGTTACTTCAAAGAGCTGTAGATTTCCGCTCCGGTTCCAATATTGCACTTGCTTTTGTGTGAAGTACAGAAAATAGCTAAAACTTTTACCCCTTCATTTGTTATACTTACATAGATTCAGTGGAATAGTGCAAAAAGAACGTGTTTATGACTGGCAAGAACATTATGCAATAAAGAAAAACAGTTCTTTGAAACCTTCTGCAGACTGATGTGAAAGTTTTGATGTACGCACTGATCGCGATACAGGCACGCACGATGCATACAACAACTAACAAAGAAACTTTTTTAGAATCTACCTTTGGTATTTTAATAACTTTTAATGTCGAATCAGTAATACTGACGAGATGAATGGTAAACACTTCATGTGCAAAATGAAAGTAAACTCATGTGGTTCTTCTTGATGCTGAAATAGCTACTAGATATTCCTGTAATGTTTATATTTCCAATGATACTAATTACGATATTTATGGTTTAATGATGCAATGAAGTTTAAAATGTTTTCCCACATATCATTGTAACATACTTCTTGTTACGGTAAAATATTTGGTCACGTGACAGTTGTAGTTACGCTTTTACTACATAAGGTTTTGCTTACTTATTGATCTCGTTGAAGCAGAAATTTGTAGGTATGTTGTAGAAAAAAGAAGAGAAATACGTTTGGTCGACTCTGTGGAGTAGACGTATGAATGGCTAAAAATTGATGCGTAAAAAACAAGCAAGCTTTTTTTTCTGAAAATATTTATGGAAGTTAAGCTTTAAAACTTATTTTCTGTGATGCAATTATCTATATAAATTTTAAGAATAATGAAAAAAAATTAAATTAGATTTTGGATTCAATTTATAACGGTCGATTTAAATTTTGAATTTAATTAGTTATCATTAAGTAATCTTAATTTTAAGTTTAATTAATTATCAAGAACTAATTTGAATTTTGAATTCAACAGTTCTTACAGTTGCAATTTACTTTAAAATATTAGAAAAGTTGACATCGTTAGTCATTTTCTTTAAAAATTAATTATAACAAAAAAAAAATCTCCTTTTCTCCTTAAAGATTCATAAAAAATAATGTAATTAATTTAACTATTGCAGGCAATGAATTTTTATGTCATTTTAAGTAGATTCTAAAATTATATCTAGTCTTTTACTCATTAAATAGTATTTCATTGATGAAGTATTAAAAACTGAATTTATGTAAATGCGTACAAAATACCAAAAAGCATTCTCACGCATTGACCGTTTCGTTAAATCAACTCATTTAAAGCGAATTTTCCATAAAAACTTATACCTTAAATACGTATACTTTTGGTTAAAAACAACGTGCTAAATGCAACTTTGCGAAATTTGTTTTAACCCGTTATTGGCACGTTTTACGAGGTAATTGGTGCATTCAATTTTAAATTTTTTCCAGTATTTAAATAAATAAACAAATAAAAATATAATTAAAAAAAAATAAATAGACACTACTAGTTCAGTGATCATTCAGAATATTTCATTATGCAAATATTCTAAATGTACTGAATGAAGTATGTTTAATTTAATACTTGTTTTGCAAAGTTAGTTTCTTTGCAATGGCAAGTTAATGGAAGCATTGAAATGTTCCCAACGAATCTGGGAGTTCGTATGAATGAACAAAACGCTAGAAAAATATCTTCTTTTCAATTTGTAATCATCTCTTGTGGAAATGAGTGCAAGAAAAAAATTTTGATCTCCTTTTGTTTATTTATTTATTGTTTTTTTACTGTGATTCTGTTAACTTTGAAAAGAAGAATGCCAATTGTGAACATATTACTTGTTCAATCAAAAATTGTATTTAAAAAAAATGAAGTAGGAGTACATGTAAACTAAAAAACAAACCGGAAATCGTGGAGTGTTTTAACTATATTTTAATCCTGAAAAAAAACTTGGATGTTATTTTTTTGCATACGTTTCTTTTGACTATATCATTATAAAAGAATATATTTGTACTTGGTCATGAAACATATTTCATTTGTAAATATTCGTAAAATCATAATACTCAGTGTGTATTCTATTCCTGTCAAATTTTGTCTTAAAGAATTACTTTTATTCTTCATTAAATCATTTTCATTCATAACAGTTACCAAAAGAAGCGTGCAAATACACGCTTTTCTTGTGTCACAATATACAGGTTTCTTTACAGTTCCTTCCAATTATCTTATGCGCAAAAGCATATATTTTTTCTTGTCTACAACTAGAGTTTTTAATCAAAAAAAAATATATTACTGATTACTAAACCATCATATTCATACTAGCCCTTAAATGTTTGTTGCTATTTCTATATATATATGTGTAAATACACTGGTAGAAAAAAAAAGGAAACATATTTTTCAAGGAAAATAAATTTGTTTTCGGATAATACTGTGTTGTTGCAAAATTTCTTAATCGATTTCGCCGAATTCATTCTTTTTTCAAGGCACAACTAACCTTCGAATTTTCATATACCTGACGCAGTGATATTCAAATGTGTGTAAATGGCAAAAGAAAGATTTTGCGTTCAATATTCGAATCATACAGAAACCTTAATGTACATTGCTTTTTAAATCACTTTGGTTGGCAGCATTTGTGAAGGCTACCACTAATATTTCTTCTCACAAAACATGAGAATTGATTATATAATTGCACTAATTACCTCCATATTTTCAGTTTTGTCACTTACACATATTTTCTTCTAATACTTCAAATGAGGCAAGGAGAAGCAAAGGGATGTAAGTGGACCAAAAAACGATTCTGGAAAAATGCGTTCAAAGTTAGGATCTTATGAGCCCTTTAATGTTAATTTTTTCTAAATCACGTTGGGGCGGAGCACCTGTTAGAGCTTTCACTAACATCTCTTGTCACAATATAAAATTGTGCTCTCTCTATCATTTGCACTACTTATCTCAAAATTTTCGATTTTGTCACTTACATCCCTTTGCTTAAGTGCCTCAAATGTAAATTTGATTTGAAGTCGTCTCGCAGCGGACCAGTTGGTAGAAGCTCGGTTCCCAAAGAACACCGAAAGTGAAGCAACCTTGACCGATTTCAGTGTTTCGGAGGGTGAACACATCTCTCGATTGATACACTCTGGGACCGTGTACGTTAATGGGAGCTGGTGCACGTAAAATCCGTCCAGGATCAAATGTCCTCCAAGTGAAATAATACCTCTAGGGGTGCCAACCTAGGCGACGGTTTCTCATCTGGGAGCTGGTTCAAAATTAGGAGATCAAACAGAAGAAAGGCGCAACGTACGCGGACTTCTTAAATTTGATGCTGGAAGTAGAAGTAGAAGCATCTAGAGCAGAGTAGAGTAGATTTGAGATGTTCATGATCTGTACGTACTGCTTGTAAGAATCACGGATGATTTTCAGAAATCTGGTGACTGAATGACTGACTACCTTACCTTCTAAGGGACCGTTCATAAATGATGTCACACTTTTTTTCAATATATTTTTGATCCCCCCTCCGTTGTCACAAAGTGTCACACTTCAACATACCCCCTCACCCCTTTTGTCATGTCACGCTATATTACATTACATTAAAATAGGTTTAATGTGCTGATTTTAAATGTTTTTTTAAAATCAAAATGTACCATGTCACACTTCTTGTTACCCCCTCCCTTCCGCTTGTCACAAACTGTCATACTTTCTTGAAACTCCCTCCCCCCTTGAAGCGTAACATCATTTATCAAAGACCCCTAACCCAGGGTTAGTCAACTTATCTTTCATGAAGATCGACTTTGTATTTCAACAAGGTGTCGTGATCTACCTTCAGTTTTTTCGTTTGTTGGCAAGGCAAGAGATAGAAATACATATATTGTTTCTTGAGACATACAACAGAGAATAAACTGCTTAAATGCCCTTAAACAAAGGAAAAGCACGTACTTTATGAATGCAGACAGTATTTACTACATGTAAATGAAAATTAATGAATACGCAGCGCACAGTAATTTATTTACCTGATAAGACAGAGTTCAGAAAAATAAGCTGTCTTTAATGAAGATTAACTAGCCGACTTTGCAAAAACTGGTTACTTTTTCATAATGAAATGCTTTATGCGCGTTTTTTTTGCCGTGCCAGGGTGTGGCGGAATTCTTTCTTTCCCCTTTTCTTCTTCATTTTTTTTTTTTTTTTGAGCAAAAGATTCAAGTCTGATATAAAATGCATAAACATCGGGTAAAACAACAAATGCACACTTAAATATAGATTCCGAAAGGATCCCAAGGGGCCGTTCATAAATGATGTCACAATTTTTTCCCATATATTTGACCCCCTCCCCCCCTTTGTCACAATATGTCACACTTCACCAGATCCCCTCCCCCTTTTGTCACATGTCACGCTATGTTGAATAAGCAGGATGTCACACTTCTTGTTACCCCTCCACTTGTCACACTTTGTCAGAATTTCACGAACCCCTCCCCCCTCGAAGCATGACATCATTTATGAATGATCCCCAAATCCCTTTGCGGTATAGAATCATCCGCGAGTAATATGAGCAGCATTCGTGAAGGAACAGTGTAATTGCTTGCCAAGTAACCGTAAACATGTAATGTATTTAGCGAATCTATTGTTATTTCTTCAGAAAAACATGCACCGGTTACGACTTTATTCGAAAGTAAAATGTTTTCTACAATACACAGCATGTTTTCTACATTCATATGTTTGATTTCCTCACATAGCTTATAGATATTAGGTTCTAATAACTGAAAGTTATGTGAAGAGTTAAAAAAAACAAAATTTGAAGTTCAACTAGTTCTTTTTCGTTTTCTTTAGGGTAAACTCTTATACATTGTACTTCAAGTAATGATTTACAACATCTTTTTGCTCGATAAACAGAACTAGAACGCAAAAGGTATCACGCAAAACAACTTTTTGACCTTTTATTGCGATGAAAGTTCTATTGTGTTTAAAGCATGCCAGTTTGTTTTTGGATTAGCTGACGACTTCGAAACAGGTAGCAGCGTTATCTGCTTATCTGAATATTTTCATGTTTGCGAAACGCAAGAGGAGAGGGAGGGCGCGAATTTTGTAATTAATTGATACAGTAAGAGGAAGAAATCTACAGCTAAGGAATTAATTAGACTTTTGTTTAGACATACTGATTAGTTAGTTTCTCTTCACACACAGGAGGATGTATCACTCATAAGCGTGAGTAGAATTTAAGCTGGGAGTTACAAGGGCTACTGCACCGGAAGTGTAGAAAAGGCACCAGAAAGTGAAGCTATTAGTTCTTCCATAGGAAAATTATTCATATTTATGCGTAAAAGTAGTATTTTTAAGCAGGGGATATAGAGCAGGTACTTTTTTGAGTTGCTCCGCTCCAACTTGACGTGCTCTGATTAGTTATAATAGATTATATTATTTATCTATTTTTTTAGTTTACTAATTTTTTTATATCATAGAAAATTAAAAAAGCAAACCATAAATAAATAAATAAAATCGGACCAGTGGAGTACAATATTTTTTTTCTCCAACTGCAAAGGAAATATTGTTGCTCCCTTGCTCCGTCGTGCTCCCGTTCCGCTCCAGATCCCTGGTTTTAAGCCGTATGTGGCACCCAATGCTAATTGCGCATTACCGTCTATATAGCATCAAAGGCGGCTTTCACGGATTGCCTCATAAGGCGGTCGTCTGGGTGCCGCAGCCGCACTACAAAGTGAGCCTAACACCCGCCGGGAGCAGATAGGTGGGGATTAGCATGACCCAGGCCGCACCACGAGGAGGTCCCCCATCATTACGGTCCAAGCCGTATGTGGTATGAAAACACTACATCCAACACACAAAATATTGCCAGTTTCATATTGCTAGCAGTTTACTAGGGGGGGGGGGGTCTAATGGGGGTACCAATGTGCCCCGGTGAATGGCTATGGAAACACGCATAATGCTATAAATGATAGGTCATGTAACTAATTGAAACTTTTGCTTTTGAAAGGTCACAAATCACATTTTTTTTGGAAATCGATGTTTTGAAAAAAATGTATTCTGTTGGGGTAGCTGTCTTATGTTTAATTAGAGCATATTTCTAACGTACTCCACTATCATTGTTATTGTTATATGGGTGTTAGAAATATTCGTTTGTTTAAGAAAGGGCCTGCCAAAAAACATGTTTTTATCTCTGGTGTAAATGTTGGAAAAAGTAATTTATGCCCTCTAAAATAAACGATTCAGTTAAGCGAAATGAAATTATGTCTAAAAAAACAATGTTACGATGAAGTTCTAAATTGAGTAACCTTTCTTTTGTCTAGCATTTACGTATAATACATTAGTAAAAATTTAGCCCCCAAGAGCTGAAAAGCATTTAAAAATTTTACCAAGGTTATAGAGGTGATCTAAAATTTGCAAAAGGAATAAAAATAGACAAAAATAAATAAATAAATAATGAAGAAAATAATAAAAATAAAAAGTAAATAAATAAAATAAAACTCTAAAAACTAAAGTACCAAATATTATTTCTAAACAATATTTCTTCACTACGAAGGAAACATAATCTTTTGAAAATTTTTAATCTCACACGATAAGAGTAACTTTACTGCGATTGCTTTGCGAAAGGAAAAAAAAATCAAAGATACCCAAAGATTTTTAAAAAAGAAAAAGAAAAAATAAAATCTAGTGTTGAAATTGAAAAAGAAAAAAACGAAAAAACTTGGGACGTTTCTGCTAAAATAAAAAACCGGGGGGACATCGTCCCCTTTCGACCCCCTCGTCTATATCATAGCTTCGGATGTTTTCCTTTCTTTTTCAATTTAAATAGAAGCAAACTCTCAAATTTACCGATATTAAGAATTTCAGGTTTCAGAAAATTAACATGGTAAAACATCAAGCTAATTTTCAAATTTTAAATGTTCCCATGCAATAATTTTCAGTTTATTTAAATTTACAGTTTGTATAATGTGAAGAAGTTAGAAAAAATTACTAAAATAAAGAGGTAGAAGCAGACCCGTTTATTTAGGGGGGCAATAGCCCAAGCTCCCCGCTTTATTGTCTTGGGAGATACAATGCATTTATATGTATGTACACGCATTTTGTTGTTTTTAAAATGCAATGTACATTGAGTTAATTCGATTATTTCTGCCCCCCCCCCCCCACGAAAATTTTGAAATGACGGGCCTGGGAAGAAGTGCTAATAAAATAATTGAAGACGTAAAAGAGTGAAAGAGCTGGTCATCTTTTCCAAAAAGCAGCTAGATAGAACATTCAAATAGGGCTGATTTAAAAGAAAAATTAATTTTAAATGCCTATCTTTAATTCCTAAATAAATAATAGTGGAAAAGTACAGGCTTTTTTTCGATCTTGAAATAAACGAGTCTTCAGCGACGATAGTGCTGCCATCTAGCTCATGAAATTAAACATTGCTTAATTTAAAAAACGCTCATTGCAATACCGCGTTTAAAGTTTAAACAAAGAGTAATTAAATAAAAAATAAAAAAAATTCATCGTATTATTATTATAATTATTTTATATTTATAATGTATGCATACAATAAAAGGAATGAACACTTAGTTAAAATGATTTCAGAACTCAAATAAAAGAAATGGTTCAACTAATCGATGTATTTAGGTTTTACAACATTTTTTTACTATATAGAGATATTATAGTTTCTATATGACATAAAAAGCTGCATCCTAGCTACATCATATGTTACCTCTCTAGTATCAAAAATTTTACAAAATCTATTTGCTCGATAGAGTCTCTTGATCCATTTTGACATTACGTATAAAGTATTTTCTACACATAATACATAAAGCAGGGTGCTTTATATCAATCAGAAGAGCAGATTTTTCTCCATAAGACTATATTGTTTGAATTTTCTAAGTTCATTAGAACAATAATAATAGTTGTTTTTATCTTTATTAGAAATCCTAGGCTGAGGCTA
Organism: Octonoba sinensis; assembly: GCA_038502835.1. Taxonomy (NCBI): domain Eukaryota; kingdom Metazoa; phylum Arthropoda; class Arachnida; order Araneae; family Uloboridae; genus Octonoba; species Octonoba sinensis. The sequence goes on along the minus strand of CM076602.1, from coordinate 108,251,293 downwards.
AACTTAATCCATAAAGCAACTTTCTCAAAAATTTTATTTATCTCTTCATTTGCGCTTTATTTTGAATACTTTTAAGGAAAGAAAAAGCTCCACACTGATTTTAATTTTACAATTATTTACAGTTTATTATTAAAATTATTATTACTTTTTAGCGGATTAAGATTTTAGTGACCCTGAGCAGTCGTCCAGTTTAGCATGTTTGAGCAGTGCATAAAAAGCATTATTATACATTTAATTGATAAACAGATAGTCTATAAATAACTTTTTTAATTTTCATCCCAAATATACCTAATAATAAATAAACAAAATAAAAACCATCAATAAAACCTATTGAAACTATTTCAAGCATGGAGGGGGAGGATAGTTTGGAGCAGTGTGATTCAAAGAAATGGCTACTCCCAACCCCTCATTTATTAAAAAATTTATTACTTGAAAAGACACATCATCAAAAACCAAAAAAAATCTGGTAATTTTGATACGTTGGCTGAAAGCTGTAAAAGAATATAAACAACACTGGAGCAAATTTTAATGTTTTTTTCTTCTTCGACTTTGTTGGTTCTCTGAATTAATGGAGGGGGGGGGGGGGGAATATTACACTTTTCAAAACTGATGGCAGCTCCACCTTTTTACATTATTCTACAAAAGCAAAATTGAATTATTCATTGTGACTTAAGGCATCGGGCAAACGCTCTGCGTGAGTAATTTTATCAATTGTACACGATAAAATACTACACTAGACTGAATTGATAATGCTGAAATATAAACCGATTATTTCACTCTTTAACGGCACTCCCATATGTCAAATCCATTCGCTGGAACGCTGATTTCAGAAAATTATTCAGATTCCCAAGAAGAACATGCGAAATGTGTATTAAAGTCGATGTCATTTATCTAACCATTATCTGCGGCAAAGGGTTTGACGCACGATTTACGTTCTTTACATCAATGAATACGAAATTCTTGTTTTAAAACTTGAAAATGCACACTCCATTTCTTATCAACTCTTGTTTTATTGTAGCATTGAAGAACCGTCAGTGAATTCAAGACAATGATTTGCCATTGGTTGTGGTTCTGGAGAAACAAATTGGCAAATCTGTGAAACCTTTTCGGAGTTACCATTCATTGATTGTCATTGCTCAATGAAAATTTTGTCATTGTGGGAGGTGATCTCTCAAAGATGTGTCAATATCTCAGATATGAAATCAAAAACGTACCAAGAAAAAACTTTGATCTTGACTGTTATGTGTACAATGTACAAACTTCTCGATCGGGCTTTTCTCGATCTGTATGTTTTTTATTTGACAGTGGAAACATTATTACAGTGGTGATGTTGGTGTTGACAATAAAAAAATAAAATAAATAATCTTATTTTCAAAATTTTGTATCATTCTAAAGCTGATAAAAATATACGTCAGATGAACTTTGGTTGAAAACTGCAGAATAAAAAAAATAAAGGAAAAAAAATACGGAATTCCATTAATATTAATAATTAGGGAACCTTTTTTGAAACTGCAAGAACTGATTTGAAGAACATCATAATGATGCATTCAGATCCTGCTTTGTAAGTCTAAAAAATCAGCTTGAAACAGCGATTTTGTTTTCGGTAGAAGACGGTTAGTTTTAGTATTTTAATCTAAGTTTTAACAGGGATTACGAGATTTATTTTAACAAGATTATTGTACGAAACAAAGAACAACTTTAAAGTATATCGTGCACTAACTTCAGTTTGTAATAAAGTGTTTTTGAAAAATTCCATGTAATTGCTTTAAAGGGAAAGGGAAATCCATGGTTTCATTCTTTTCTATTACAATCGAAGCTGAGATGGACATTTCATTTTTGGTGAATTCTGCTAGTGTAGTAATAGTTTAATGTTATTGACCACAGTTAATGTATTTAATAAATGTATAAATCCGAAACGTTCTTAGATTCTTAAACGTTATGGCGAATAAAGAGACAAAAAAAAAAAAAAAAAAAAAGAAAAGAAAAGAAAAGAAAGAAAGAAAAAAAGTAGTCTTCCCTACCAAAAATAACCACAGTGTGAGTAATATGTCGACCTATTTGAAATCAATATCCGCCTGTTGCACTTCTTTTTGAATAACTTCTACAAAAATAATTTACAAGCTTAATTTATGTCTTAGAATTAATTGGTAATTCAGCCTAATTTTTAATCTAAAACTTTTAAACTTCTGTCAAGAAAAGTTTTTTAAATGCAACCATCTTTATAATTTTGTAACTCGCGAATAAAATATTCTAAGCAACAGTATAGACGAAAAGTTTAAATTTCCACTTTACACAAGGAGCAAAACAATTTTCCTTCCAGCGAGAGAGAGAGAGAGAGAGAGAGAAGCAGTAAGCGCAGAGATCGTTTCTTCGGATTGCATTTTCAAAACAGAGAGTCGAGGGGAGAGGGGTAAGGGGTCGTTTCTTCGGGAAAAATTTCATTTTAAATATACACATTTTTTTGTTCTTTTTAAAAGTAATATACCAGGGGAGGGGTCAATTCCCCCCCCTGGTTTTTTGGGGGAAAAGGAATTTTTTAAAAAAATGGATTTTATATACATGTATTTTTGTCACCTTTTCAAATTGTAATAACCATTTAGTTTTATTTAAGCCTTCCATCCGTGGAAATTTATCAAAGGGGCCCAAAAGGAAGAAAATGAAAGGATTTCCCTTTCATGCTGTCTATTGTCACTTATCAGAATTAAGTAATAACCCAATAATTTTTTGTAAATTTCCCAAAGTAGGTGTTTTTTTTTTTTTGAAAAAAAAGCCAAAAAACTTGTTATATTTAAAAACGGTTTCCGCTGTTGTTTTGATCTGAGCTTTTCTTTGTTCATTTCTCATTCATCAGGGGTTCCCGACTTTTTGGGGTTCCTTGTCCATGCATATGGTTGAAAAGCATCAATAATATATTCAGGGGAAATTTTAGAAACTAGCTACTAGATTGCTGAATTGTGTATATAAATAATCCTCTCTCTAGTATCAGAGTAGCATCTTAATACTGCAAATTAAATACTGTAAATACAATTATCTTTGCTACTCGAAGTTTATACTATTGCTTCTTCATTATACATATTTTTTTATTCATTTAGTTTAAATATTTATTTTCTTAGCTGTCTTGAAAATGATCGATGACATCATTTTAAAGGATTAAGAAAAAATAGTGTTCGAATTATTATTTTTTTTAGGAGAAAATATATGAGTTTTCAATGGGTTAGAATCTGAATACGGATAACGATGAAGTCTGCATTTCCAAAGAAACTTCCCTCAGAGTAGATTTTTTTCTTCTGAAATATTGACCTTAATATAAAATCGTCCTATCATATTGGCGTAGTTTCCATGAAGAGAACTTTAAATGAAATTTGTTGGTATAGAAGAGAGGCTTTTGACTTTTTCTTTTTCTCTTTTTTTGAATAAAATTGTCCTCGAATATAGCGGTTTTTACATGAAATAAACTGAAGATATGCATTTTTAAAAATTAGTCCATGAGAAATGAAATATTTATAAAACAAGAAATTTTTGCTATTTTTGCTCTTGCATATGCACTTATAAAAAACGAAGAAAATGTACACAATGTAATCGAAAAAAAAAAAAAAAAGTAACGAAAATCTTTTTTGGCACAATTTGTTTTGTACAATTGTAAAAGGAAACACTTTTATCAATTTACTTTTGAAAAAAAAAAAGGAAAAGGAAAACTTTCATTAATTTTTACTTTTGTAAAAACAAATTTTTTTTCAGCAACATTCTTGAAATCAAAGCAGACAAAGATTTACAACTGCTGCTTAATTTCATGAATATTTATTTTGTAACAAGTTTGTTCAGTCAAGATTTTGTGGAGGTTAAAAAGAAATAAGGAGAAAAAGAAATGTTGCAATTAAGTGAGAAAGCGGAAGCGCTTTTAAAAATATTAATATATATTCAAGGGGGGACACAGGAAGTTTTTGGAAGGGGAACCAGGGAGTATTAAGTGGTTCTCCCTCATAGAACTTTTCATAATCATGTTCTCAAAAGAGTATTAAGATTTTTTACTATCACGCAAAACCAATTTATGTATTTTTAAGCGCAGAAAAATAAGTAAAAATTATTTGACGGTCTAATTTCACATTTCTTTTGCTCCTTTTGGGAAGGGCACTTGCTCCTGTGCTCCCCCCCTAAATCCGCTACTTATATATATTTAAAAAAATGAAATATGTATTGACAAAATTATGAAATTTTTTAAACAGTGAAAAAAAAAAAAAAGAAAAATTGTTTAAGATTTTTTTCATGATGAAATAATATTCCATTTTTGCTACGGCAAAGGCTAACGGTGACCCATGCTTCATATTTTTCAGAAAATCATTATTTTAAAGAAAAATGCGAATGCGTACATTATTATTTATTTCTTCAAAAGTAAGTGTTGCATCAGCATTGGAAAACGTTTCATTAAGTTACTGATCATTTTTTTTCGTGTGTCATAAACCTGTGTTAACGCGGGAAAAATTCATCCTTGTTGGAGGTAGAAAATACACATTTTCTAAACGGCATTTCAATGACTCATTCATTGACCAAAACCAATTTCCGCTTTACAGGCGGCGCTGTATGCGATACCCTCAGCTGTTTAACTGAAGCTACCTTATTTGATACTTCATCGCTTAATGGCGACCTCTTTCATTGACTCATAAATACAGCTCTACACATGAGTATTATATATTTCTACCGAAAAAGCATCGTACTCCTGCATGGAAGCTTTTGGAATGCAGGAGTTTTTACTGAGTTTACTTTGCTATCTCAAATAATTTACCAGAATCTAAGGCTGTAAGGTTTTGTTATTTTAATTAATTTATTCTTTGTAATTCTGATTCATTAAAAAGAAATATCTTTTTTAAAGCCTTTAAAAAACATTTCCATTTTTGAATATACAAAAGGATAGAAAAAAAGTATAGACCATGTAACTTGCATTGTTACATTGGTAAAATTTTTGAGAAACATAGCAGTAAAGTTCAGGGGCGGACTGGGAAGAAAATTCGGCCCGGGCATATTTCAAACAGACCGGCCCTTGGGAGGGCATGTATTTTGCAGATTGCAGGAACTAAAAATATTGTCAGTAAATATGTCGATATGTATTAAAATATTAAATGTTCACGCGACAGTTATTTTTCTTATTCAGCATAGAAGTGTAATGATACGTAATACAGTATAGGACCCCAAATTCGGAATCCCAAAAGACCCAAAATCGGGAACTTCTTCAAAAAAAATCAGGAAATATTTTGCGCCGTGTTTCTTTTTTTGGAAATATGTCAGTTTGAAAAGAAGGAAAATAAAATGTAATGAACATGTTTAAGATCGAAAATATGCAGTTCGAAGTTATTTCTCAATTTTCTGAAAAGGGTTTGTTTTTGCGATTAGAATTAGAGTGTTATTAATTGTTGCTTTAATTGTGAGTTAATATCATTAAATTTTGCTTTTTTTATTTCTTGTTGTTTTATTACATTAATTTTTTAAAAATCAGCTCTAATTTTCTCGCGATACAGAACATTCGCGAAATTGAAATTCGGTGCATTTTCCCGATCGTCTGATCTTTTACTGCAATTAAGTAACTGGAGAATATAAAATCATATCAGAAATTACCGAATTCTTTTCTTTTATTGTTAAGAGATTAAAATAATATCGAAAAAAGTCTAGGTTTTTCGATGTTTTGCTTCCGAATGTAAGCCAACTCCAACTTCGTTTCTTGTAATAATTTCATGACTTATAGGCGAGTGTATACGATAACCAAAAACAGTTTCGGGGGGGGGGGGGGGGGAAGGGGGAGGTCTTCTGTAGGAAGGTCGATTTCTCGCAGTTAATTTTACGAAAACAATTGGTCGAATTGATGATTAAAAAAATTATTATAAATGGAGTTTCTAACTAGACTCATTTTAATCTGAAAATTGCAGGGAAAAAAACATATTTATCAACTTAAAAACAATCTGATTTACGTTTTTATATAATTTTCGCTTCAGACAGAATTTAACTAGAACTGAAGCTGTTTTAGGGGAAAATACAAGAGAAAAATACAATATTATGTTAAAAATTAAACATTGATCAAGTTTAGCCTTGGGAAGGAAGGTGATTAACGAAGAAGGCAATTTCTGAATCTCCAGTCTGAGTGAATACAATGGAAAGAATAAAACTATTAAGTCAATCCAAATGTTTTAAAAAATTATTAATACAGAAAGTTAAATATGCAATAAAACAAGAATACCTTTAACAAAAAACAAAAAAAAAAAAAAAATAATAATAAAACTTACCCAAACTTAACGAATTTATAGGAATAAAAATTTTTGTCACATAGAACATAGAACTATTTTTAATCTCAACTGATAACTTTTTTCTCATTATCATTTTTAGCCTACTTTCCCGTCAAAGTTTTAAACAAAATTAATAAAGCATGAAAGAAAGCTAAATGTATCGTAAAAATATCGTTAAAAATAAAGAAAAAGTTAAAATAAGTGAAGTAATTAAATAAAGACTGGAAATGAAAAATTTGAAAGTATGCTTTTGAGATGGAGAAAATGTGTGTCTGTCGGTCTGTCTGCCCCCCCCCCCCCCCCAATAACTTTTGAAGGATTTGTCCGATTCGAAATATTTTGTTTTTGAATCGAAAGGGGATCTCGGTTGTGGGCATCTCATTTCTACATTTGACTTTTCGATTTGCCCACTTTTTTCGCCTAATTTTGAATAGTTCAAAAAATTTCAACAGTGGCGCCTATGGGCAAATTATGTAAACTCTGGGCGTAGGATCCAAGCTCCTATGAACAAGCTTACTGGAAGAAGCTTTCAGAGTGAAAGATTTTTTGATTTAAACAACCTTTATTCATTTTCGAACAGTTCAAAAAAAAAAAAAAAAAATTAACATAACTCCTACGGGGAATTTTCAATCTTATATAAATCATGATCTAACAGACGGATTTGCTTGGAACAAACTTCATCGGAAAGATTTTATGACATAGAACATGTACAAATACGAAGTTCAATCGGAACTAAGGGAGCCTATTTTCATATGAAATTTTTTCATCGGGATTTCCTCAGGATATTTTTGAATGAATAAATGAGTGAATAAATTCTAAAATAAATAAATGAGTGAACGAATGGAAAAATAAATAAATGAGTGAATAAATACATTAATGAGTAAATGAATGGCTGAATAAATGAAAGAATGAATGATGAGTGAATAAATATGTATTAACCGTAGAAAAAGGTATTTGAAGTAATTAGAACTAAAGCTAAATGAGAAAAAGAGATAGCTGGATTATAAGTTTGAAGTTGGTTTTTAACGGAAAGCAGGCTCGTATCATAGGCGTAACTAGGGTTGGCGAAAGGGGGGTCACCCTAAAAATGTACAGACTAAACACCAATAAGAAGTGTAAAAGAGTTTACTAGTCATAAATACTTGTCTCTAAAGATGTACTCCGTGTTTATTTCAGGCATCTCCCGGGGGGGGGGGGGGAGTTACCCCCTCGGAGCAAGTCAACTCCCCCCCCCCCCCGCCAAAAAATTCAGATCACAAGCTTTAAAAAAAGAAAGAAAAGTGAAATTACGCTTTTAAGACACTTTATTTTCAGAAACACTTTCATAGAAAGGACTTTGAACACTATCACGAGCGACACCAAAAGTAACTTAAAAGATATGACTTTATTTTGAAAAAAATTGCAGGAGGAGAGTAACCAAACTCCTTTCTGTTTCCTCTTACATCACCAAAGTATCCCGAAATTGCATTGCTATTAGGAAGATTTCAGAAAGTTTCCTGGGGCGAGCCTCGAACCCTTGCCTCCAGAGTTAGCCTAAGCATTATAGATGTAAGACCAGTTACAAAAATTTAAGTTGCAGAAGCCCCAAAGTTTCAGGGAGGAATATATGATACATTGCAAACGATTTCTGGGGGGGGGGGGGGCAGCCCGTGGGTCCTCCTTCCCCTCTGGATACGGCCTTGATTCACAAAAACATTAAACATTCATTACTAGATCTTAATTCATCCGCAATAGAAAATTCAATTTTTAGCGCTAAGCTATCTTCTATGTCCAGGCATTCATAATATTAAAACTGGGAAATAGTGGAATTTTAGAGAAAAAAATCCAAATTCCCCTACAAAAAGGCTCATCCCTGTGACATAAATTGTTTTAAGTGCGGAAGTCTAACTGTAACCGATTGTAACTGTAACTGTGTTCCGATATCTTGTGTTTTCGTTCTAAGCTGTATGTTGTTGTGCTCAGTGTTTTCGTAACTTGTACGATGTTCTTAACGTAATAAAAGTTATTTAAAATGCTCAATTTGAAGCATTCACTTGAAATGTGACATGGTGGCAAGCGGTGCAGTCAAAATGGATCTGAAAACTCCCAGTTGTATGAAATTACAAGGAAATTTGGCCGAAAATTGGTCAAAGTTTAAGCAGCGTTTTACTCTGTATTTAGAAGCGTCGGAAAAGACAGGTAAATCCGATAAGTTAAAAGTTGCTTTGTTATTGAATTGTATGGGAGATGAATGTATCGATATATTTAATAGCTTTAAATTAGCTGCTGCAGATGCTGAGAAATACGATACAGTTATCCAACGGTTTGATATTTATTTCGAACCACAGAAAAATACTGTAATTGCACGCTACAAATTTTTTAACTGTGTACAACAACCAACTGAAACTGTTGATTCTTTTGTAACCAACTTAAAAAATCTCGCTAAGGATTGTTCTTTTGAAAATCAGGAAGATAGTTTGATAAGAGATTTATTGATAATTGGTATAAGGGATTGTTCCGTGAAAGAAAAATTACTTATGAATTCAGATTTGAAATTAGAAAAAGCAGTGGAATACTGTAGGGCAAAGGAATCAAGTGAAATTCAAATAAAATACATGAAGGAAGGGTCTGATAGGAAATCAGAAGTAGTGGAAGTTATCAAAACTACAAGAAATAATACTGAAGTAGGGCATAATAGAAATTACAAAAACGAAAGTAAATTAAAGAAACAGGATTATTTCAAGAATAACTGTTGCTCAAGGTGCAAAACAAAACATGCTTTTGGAAAGTGTCCAGCATGGGGGAAAAGGTGTAATAAGTGCAAAAAACTTAATCATTTTGCGATTGCATGCAAAAATAAAAAAGTTAATGAAATAGAACATAATTCCTCTGTTGTATCGACAAATAATACTGCTTCTTTTGTGTTGGAATCTGTGAGTGAAGTAAATACTTCAAAGTTTGAATGGAGAGAAAATATTGCTATAAATAATTGTGAAATACCATTCAAAATTGATACCGGAGCTGAAGTTAATATAATTCCTGTTAATTTGTTAAAGAAAATAGATGAAAGCTCAAAAGTAAACAAAACAAACAAAAGTTTGAAATCATATACAGGGCACAATCTGAAAGTGTTAGGAACTTGTAATTTGTGCTGTGAATTCAAAAATAAATTACATGTATTTGATTTTTATGTTGTAAATCAAGAATCAAATGCTATTTTAGGGCTGAAAGCATGTGAACAGTTAGGTTTAATTGATAGAAATATTGCTAAAAATGTAGATACAATTAATAATCTCGATATTGTTCACAAGTATGAAAATGTTTTCTCTGGTAAACTTGGCAAACTGTCATATGTATATGATATTAAATTAAAAGAAAATGCTCAGCCTAAGATTGCTTCTCCTAGAGTTATACCTGCATCTTTAAGGGATAAAGTCAAAACTGAACTTGACAGAATGGTTAAAGCAGGAGTTCTTGAAGAAGTAACTGAACCTACAGATTGGGTACATCCGATTGTCATTGTTCAAAAACCCAATAAAGAAGTTAGAATATGCATGGACCCAAGGCCTTTAAATAAGTACATAAAAAGAGAACATTATCCAATTCCAACCCAACAAGCTATATTTTCAAAAATAGATCAAGCAAAATATTTTTCAGTTTTAGATGCTTCTTCTGCATTTTTGCAAATTCCACTTTCTCCTGAAAGTTCTAAATTATGTACCATTGCTACACCTTTTGGCAGATATAAATTTTGTCGCCTACCATATGGATTATGCAGCTCACCGGAAGTGTACCAAAAGACTATTGACAACATTTTTTCCAACTTAGATGGCATAGTTGTTTACATTGATGATGTATTAATTTTTGGAAAGACGGAAGCCGAACATGACAGACGACTTTTATCTGTCTTGAAGAGAGCTCAAGAATGTGGTTTAAAACTCTCACTAAGAAAAAGCCAAATTAAGAAGAAATCTGTGAGATATCTTGGTTATAAATTAACAGATGAAGGAATCTCGGTAAATAATGAAAAAATTGAAGCAATTCTAGATTTTAAGGCTCCAACCAGCAAAGCCGAATTACAAAGATTTATAGGAATGATAACCTACTTGGGAAAGTTTATTGCCAACCTCTCCAACAAAACAGGATGTCTTCGTAGATTATTAAGTAAAGATACTGAATTTCTTTGGACCAGCAATGAACAAAAGGCATTTGAAGAGCTCAAATTGTGCGTTACTAATGCTCCAGTCTTGGCTTACTTTGATATAAGGAAACCTTCAATTGTGTCAGTTGATGCCAGCCAATATGGTTTAGGAGGTGTTTTGATACAAGATGATCACCCCATAGCGTATGCTTCCAGTTCTCTCACAGAAACACAGCAACGGTACAGTCAAATTGAAAAGGAACTGTTAGCTGTTTTAAATGGCTGTAAAAAATTCCACTATTTTATTTATGGAACTGAGTTTACAATTGAAACTGACCACAAGCCGCTAATTGGACTATTACAAAAACCTATAGAGAAACTTTCTCCAAGATTACAACGAATGGCTTTGGAACTATTCAAATACAACTTTAAAATTGTGCATGTTCCAGGAAAATATTTGTACATAGCGGATACACTATCACGGTCTCCAACTGATGCCAATGTGGATACAAGTTTCTTAGAAGCAGGAGCCGCTACTGTTCACACTATTTTGAGCGCTAGTGATGAGAAAACCGAAGAACTTCAAGAAGCTACCAAGCTAGATGAAGAATTGCAACAGCTGAAATTTTACATACAAGACGGATGGCCTAATGAATACAAGAAACTTTCCGAAAATCTAAAGCCGTATTGGGATAAGAAGTCGGAATTGCATTACCATGATGATTTGGTATTTATTGGAAATAAGTTGGTCATCCCTAAGAAAATGCGTGGTGAAATTCTACAGAAATTACATGTTGCACATCAGGGCATAACATCTTGTCAAAATAAAGCAAGAAACTCTATTTATTGGCCAAATATGACAACAGAAATCAAGAACTTTATAAACAGTTGCAGAATTTGTCAGAAATTTCAAAAATCAAATCCAAAACAAGTGATGATACCATACAACATACCCAAGCATCCTTGGATTGATGTGGGAATAGATTTTATGTATTTAAAAGGAAAAGATTACTTAGTGGTCATAGACTATCATTCAAAATTTATTGAAGTGAGAAAAGTCGAACAGAAAACTGCAGAAGCTGTCATAAGTGCATTGAAACAAATTTTTAGAACACATGGAATAGCGAAATGCCTGCATTCAGATAATGGACCGCCATTTGACAGTTATAAATTTCAAGCTTTTCTTAAGGAATATGATGTGAAACATGTCACCTCTTCACCAAGATACCCTAAATCCAACGGGATGGTAGAACGTGCAATAGGCACAATCAAGAATCTGATGCTGAAGGTATTGGAAGATAATGGAGATCCAAATTTGGCACTGATTGAATACAATAACACCCCAAAATATCATTTACCATCGCCGGCACAAATGCTTATGGGAAGATCATTGAGGTCTCTACTGCCTACTAAAAAGAATATATTAAAACCGAAATTTACAACAGCAGAGACTTATAAGAACTTACTGAGTAATCAGGAGATGCAAAAGAAATACCACGACCGATCACATGTAAATCTAGAAAATTTAAAATCTAATCAACCAGTGTACGTTCAACTAAATCGCAGAGACTGGACACCGGGAACTATTCTGGAAAAGCTAGATGCTCCACGTTCATACTTAGTGAAAACTGCTGCTGGAAGTGAACTTAGGAGGAATAGAATTCACTTGAGGCCAGATCAAGGTAATCCTTCAAATAACCAGTCAACAACTGAAGTTCCTATTCAGCCTTCTAGTGTCAAGTCGCCGAATCCTGATCCTGTTCCTGTACCAGTCCCGCCTGATCCTGATCCGGATGCTGTCAACAAGCCCATTATGACCACACGATCCGAGAGAGTTGTTAAACCCATAAAAAGACTTGACTTGTAAATAGTGTATATATGAAACTTGTTAAAAAGGGGAGATGTGACATAAATTGTTTTAAGTGCGGAAGACTAACTGTAACCGATTGTAACTGTAACTGTGTTCCGAGATCTTGTGTTTTCGTTCTAAGCTGTATGTTGTTGTGCTCAGTGTTTTCGTAACTTGTACGATGTTCTTAACGTAATAAAAGTTATTTAAAATGCTCAATTTGAAGCATTCACTTGAAATGTGACAATCCCCACAATAAATTTCAAAAAATTTTGTTAAATTTGGTAACAAAACATACCTCAGAAGTGGAAGCGTCTGAATCACATTTTCTTTTCTTTTTGGATGACGAACGTGTCCATCACTGGAGTGCAAACATTAGTATGTATCGAAAATAATTTAAAATTTAGCTAAAATATAAATAATACTTGATTGTAAATAAAAATGCAGCATTAAACCGTAGCTGTGAGATTGGAAACGTTGAACGGATGATTTCCAGAGTCGTAATGCAATCAGCGATGGACCATAATAAAAAAAAAAAAACATTTAAAATATAAGAGATGAGAGGACATTTGTAAATGAGAATGCAATGCAAATACAGTTCATCAGTTTTCTAATCGGCTCATCTACAAAAAAGATTTTACCAAAATGGGTTTTTGGACAGGAAGTCATAAATAAATACAAACTGCTCTTTAAGTTTCTTGAAGATCATCCCTTCCTTTCTTGAGGGTTTAACCCATTAGGACAATTGTTGGCTAGGGGTCCTTCATTTTCAGACCCCAGCGGCTACTCACTTTCCTAAAGCCCTGGAGAGCCTACAGCACCGGTTTATCAATAACAAAACTCCATCACAGTAGAGAATATTTTCCAGGAAGCTAATTACTTGTGCGATTGTATTCCCAAATTGCTGCCTTTGGGTAAAAAAGACATCAAGAAGGAAAGAAAACCCGCTGGAGTGATTGAAAGGATCTCTGTTTGTCTGTGTGTGGTACGGTAATTGAAGCCACCTTTCGCTGTAAAACCCCCTCCAAGGTGATAAGGGGGTTGATTATAACCAGATGAAAGTCCTCTTTATTATGAGCTGCATACTTTGGTCATGATCACAACCCTTCAGAGAAAGAGGAACTAAAATCATATGCATATGTGTTTAAATTTCTTAGGGGAGAAAAAATATGTGCTTTGCAACGCCGTAGTCAGAAATTTTTTTGTGGGCCTAAATGTGCCTACATAAGTAAATACCCAATGGGGGGGGGGGGGGGTTGAACTTCCAACCCCCCCCCCTGGTTACGCCTATGGCTCGTATAGTTCTGGACGGAACTTCTTGTTAATAATGCATTAGTACTAAAAGCGGCAAAAATAAAATTACCTTCAGGAAGTGTCTAGTGAAACTAATTCTGATTCAGCAGATTGTACTTCTTCAGAGGACATCAACTTTCTCTTTTTATAACAATCATCATCAATTTTTTCTTTCGAATTAAAAAAAGCTTGTAATAGGTTTATGTTCGCTTCAATATTGCCTCCCATTCAATGCACTTCCCTAAATATATTGGGTTGGAATTCTGGAAAAAAAAAAAAAAATGCGCAGTACAGACCGACCCACCGATGCATAAGAGGTGGAGGTTGTGGATACAGCGTTCACGAGAGGAAAGTGAGTGGGCTCGAGCTCATGGTAAAATATACATATAACAACCTGCATGCAAAGTAAACGACCATTGGGGGAAAAAACATTTAAATTAGAATGGTTTATGATTAAAGAACGTGAGAAAATAGCCTTTTTATGCCTACAGTACCATTTCTTAGGTGAGAGGAGAGATTGAGAAAGAAACTCGATCATTTTATCTCCCACTATCTCCCATCTTCGTGTTCTGCGCATCTGTTTCTGTATGTGCAGCTGAGGCGTTATTATTGAATGGTCAGTAGTGATTGGGGTTACGTTGAAAGTGGAGAGCAATTAACGCAATCCCCTGTGGTGCTTGAAAGCACCTTTTTAAAAAGAGGAAGTCATAAAAGGGTCTTTCTTCCGCTCTGGGCATGAAACGTAGTAAGGGACTGCTGATAAAATAGGAGCATTGTGAACAGTCATGGGAAAGATTCTAGTTTAGATAAATTTATTTTTGAAAGTTCGGATTGCTTGCATTTGAAAGCTATTCCCAGCTTCCTTTTTTTATTTAATAATGTTTTTTTTTGCTAGTCTTGTGTGTGTCCACTTTCATTTTCAATTTTCTCCAGACTAGAGACCCATATCTAATATTAGTAGGTCTCATAACTGCAAGAGTTGCACTGAATATATTCTAGTTTTAAATTCGACTGCGAATCAAAACCTTCAAGAAATGGCTGCCAAACGAAAGATTTTAAAACATTTTTCATGCATTTTAGCTCACCAGAATTTAATCTCAACTGGAGCATTTCATGATAGTTTAAAAAAATATATATTCTTTACTTAAAATTAAAAGAAAATCATTAGAACCAATTGCGATAGCAACAAAAAGCCTACATTTAATCGATGTACTATATACGAGCCTGAAATCATTTCAGGCTCGGGCGGGCTCGGGATTGTGAGGTATTTAGGGGAGAAACCTATAGGAAAGTGGTACGATTTGGGGTTCAAGTTTGTCACTACGTGAATTCCTACGATTTCTAAAGCTGTTTCCTAAAATCTGCGATTTTTTAAAAAATAAAACGATTTGTGCGCAAATTGTTTCAAATTTGAGACTTATTTTGTTTTTTACTTACACTTTAACGGCAATTTATACTGTCCTGAAGTTTTGAAATGTATAACAGATGTACCAGACTTTTAAAAGAATTCATCAATTGAAAATAACTATAAAACTAGTTATAGATAATTCCACTCATGTTTAGAGGAAGTTTTTGATCCAAATCAATACAAATATTTAAATGTTTTTGACGAAGTTGATAGTTGTTCCATTGTTAACAATAACCTTATGATACCCCCCTCCCCCAATGAGTTACACGTTGAAGGAGGGCAATTTAATTCTGGAAATTCAAGAGAGAAAGCTTTCCCAACCTGTTCAAAGTGGCAATCCGATGTTTGTCAGTTTCAACTAATAGCGCAGATGCTGAACGGTTCTTTTCTACATATAAATTATAAAAACGTGTTAATTGGTAACGACGAAGCATTAAAGAAAATAATTTAATCATGTACAATAATTTGTACCAAAATGCTGTAATTAAATACCTAAATATTGCATAAAATTGAAAGTAATAAAATTATTCCTTTTTTATTTAAGAAAATAAATTTATTGCAGATATTCTCGTTTTTATTACATTATATTTGTGTTCTCCCGAACATTTCGCGCAATTTGCCGCGAATTTCCTGCTCTTTTTTCTGCGACAAACTTGCAACACTAGGTGCTACCTAGTACGACCCTATAACCCAAAGGCCCCAAAATTGCATTTTTTGCATTGTATCGCGCTTTCTTTTTTTTTTTTGGCAGTGTTCACGTTATTAAATTGTTATTAAAAAACATATTTTTAGAATAGTATAAAGCGTAAAGAGAGTTAAGGTCTCAAAAAAGTTTTCGGACACCAACATTTCGGTGGGGTCCCTTTAAGTCTCTAAGTATCCAAGTCAAAATTTCGGGGGGTTGGGAGTGTCCCCCCTTATCTACGCCAGTAACCAAAAATACTATAAATGAGCAAAATGCTAATAAAAACTTCCAGAGAAAATTATATGAGCTTTGATGCTACTTACTACTTTTTTTGAATGAGAACCCAAAATCCGGAAAATTCCGAAATCTGGAAAGATGGCGGCCCTGAGAGTTCCGATTTTAAGGTCCCATACTGTATATAAATTAGCTCTTAATAATCGCCGCACTTTAGGGCGTTACGCAGTGAGACAATCGGCTGAGACAACTGGCCGGAGAGAAACTCTCTGAGGCCGCCCCTGAGAATTTGCATCATCTGGATTGAGAAATGCTCAGGGCCGTATTTTGTAGCTTGTAGGGATTAAAAATATTGTCAGTAAGTATGTAGATATGTATTTGAATAATATTAAGTGTCTACAAGACAGATTATTTTTTCTTATTCACCATAGAAGGGCAATAATACGTAATATGTTAATTAGCTGTTAATAGCTGCCGTCCTTTAGGGCGTTGCGCCGTGAGGCAATCGCCTCGCCGTCTAAGCCTCCCCTGCCTTCACTGCTCAAAATTAAAAGCATCAATTTTGCGGCTCTCAAAAGTTTGCATAACAGACGGCCGCCTCGGTTTTTTTTTTAGACGAGCCGGCCCTGAGAATTTCTCAAGCCAGCCCCGAGAGCTCGTCCATATAGACGACTTAGGCGGTATCCTAAAGCGCAAAACTGATGTATTTTATTTATTTATTTATTTATTTTCAAAATTTAAAAATAGAACATAATCATTTTGCTCCTCAGGCAGCCGTTTAGGTTGTCTATAAGGGACCAGCCGGCCCTGAGAAATTCTGCTCCCCCCCCCCCCCCTTGTAGCCCAACGGCCAGACCCTAGAGATTTTGCCCCATTGCTGCATTGTTCTCTCTGAAACCCGGGTTACGGCAAAGTTTTGATCCCCGTTTTTTTACGAACATTGTAAAAGCTGTATACTTTATAAAAAAAGGATAGATATTTTGGGCCCGGGGACCGGCCCACCGGGCATTTGCCCGAATGCCCGCATAGACAGTCCGCCGCTGGTAAAGTTGGTACACTATCAAAATCCGAGAGTAAACAAATGGGCGTATGTATCCCTTAGAAATCATTTTCTCACAAAAGATTGGAAATCCGAGATCAAGATCAGTACGAACGAACTCAGAAAATTCCAGAGAATCCATTTCACCCGGGCTTATCTCTGTGAGATTTTAATGGGAAAACAAAAGAATTGGTCTCTTTTTGATATTTATACTTATTAAAGAATTGAACTGAAAGCTCACACATGCTGCCAAGCAGTGGTGCCGAGGGGACGACGTCTCTTCACTTTCTTAGCCTGCTTTCTCGTAAAAGTTTGTAAAAGGAAAAAGAAGGATAGAAGGCCTTATGTATCGGAAAAATATCGTTAAAAATAAGAAAAAGTCCAAAATGTTAAGAAATTATATAAATATTAAAAATTTAAAAATTTGAAAGTAGGGTGTTAGATGGGGAAAATGCGTGTCTGTCTATACCTCCCCCTAATAAAGTTTGATGATGGAATTAACGTCAGATTGGAAAGAGTTTCTTAAACTCAACCAAACTCCTTTCTGCTTTCTCTAAAATCACTAAAGAATCTCGAAGTTGCATTGTTAGGAAGATTTCAAAAAGTTTCCTGGGGAAAGCCCTCGAACCCCTGCCTCCTGCAACGTTGACAAAAACAGACTAAAACTTCATTTTTAAGACTGCAGTTTCAAAAATTTTCTGAGGGGAGAACTTCTGAAACTCCTTCCTCTAACCTCCCCAAAGAGCCTAAAATTCCATTTTCAGGAGCTAAATTGCGAAAAAATTTAGGCATATTTGAACATATTTGAGTAGAAAAAAAGAATTCTTGACAAAAAGCTAATTAAGAAATTTATTTTTAAAGACTAAAATAACTAAAGGAAGAATTTACAGATTTGTGAAATTAAAGAAAAAAATTGGTTAAATCATAAAATTCAATAAACTGGCATCAAAAAGTAATTCAAATTCATTCTATAACATTGTAATAAATTAAATTTACCTGTTTATTGAGAATAAAAAAAAGAAAAATAGCTCTAGAAGGGGGGAAAATCTTATCCAATATTTTGCTTTGGAAAAATAAGAAATTATTGTTTGTAGTTGGCGAAACCGCAAAGTCCTTGGCGAAGAACGAAAGAAAACAGCAACCCTACTCACAGCGGCCATCGCTGTGAGAAAGACAAGAGGCTTGGACTCTGTCATGAAAACTTCGAAAAGAAACGAGAGGGTGTGGTGTTGAGAAATATGTATCTTTTACGCAAAGGATAGTACTATGCTGTTTTGAGTGCTTGTGGAATAATCACCATGGCCGCTACGTGTGGATACGATCGCGGATTCATAGGTAAATAATAGAGATCTCTTATTTTTGTTATGCGGCTTTCCTTACTATCTTGCCGGCATACGCTGGTAATCCGTCGGGGACTTGATGCTGATTCCTACCGTTGGAAAAGCCGGAGCCAACTGTCAAAGCATGAATCGATTTCTTGATTCACTTTTTCAGGGTGTGAAACACACTTGGTTTCACATGATTTTATGTGAGAGTGAATTTTTCCCTTGTTTGTGCCTACTACTTACATTATGGAGGCTTCAATTCTTTACTCAGAAATCAATATTGTTTTAGTAAAGACTGTTACCGACATGCGGGTTTTACTAGGCTACTTATATATACATATATAATTTTATAAAGTATCCTTTATGCATGAAAGTTATGCTAGGAAAGTATAATTCTGTGGTACATTTACTTACGTTAAGCTTTATGTTGATAGTTCGGGGGATGGCATCATTTAAAACTATTCGTATTTTCATAGTGTTTTTACTGTTAATTTTTATATTTCCAAAGTTTCAATCTTTAGATTGATGTTCCTATTAATATTTAATGTTGTCTGTATTTATTTGAAAATTTTTACCTTTGGTTTTTATTTATCGTGTCTGGTAACCATAATTATGTAAGGGAGGAGAGAGGTAGGAAGAGAGAAAGATTCTAAACAGATAGATGCTTTCTGATGCTTCAAAACACTAGGGATGAAACTCATTAAAATCAATCTTATATGATTTAAAATCTTTTTAAAAAGTTTTATTTCATTTTAATATCGTAAGTAATTAATTGACAGTTATTAAAACCGAACGTATATGCATTTGTAATGAGTTTTTGTAAGTAAACAAAGTGGTTAAACAATTAATTTCCGATGAATTCGTTTTCTTAAAACGATGACAAACTTTTAAATTATGTAATATGAGACGCGACCAACTTTATTTTTAAAAATTAATTTTTTCAGCTTAAATTGTTAACTATTGTTTGCAATAAATACATTGGAAAAGTGATGGTGCCGGGGCGTCGTTTCCGAGGATGCTGCTTTGCTCACGCACCCCCTAAAATGTTTGTGGAGGTGCTCAGCATTCTGATGTTTTTCAATTTAAACATAGTATACTTTTAAGTGGATTTTTGTTTGCATTTATTGTAGAAAAAGGCTTCTACTGAAACTGTGTTCGATAATTTCCATTAACAGAGGTCGATCCAGCATTTTCCAGCAAGTCCAGTTTTTGTGAATTAAAAAAAAGATTTTTGTGAAAAATCAAATAATTTTGTGAAAATTCAAACATACAGCGGTAAAAGTTTTTAATAATTTTTGCCGCTTATTTGATAAATAATTCTGAAAAAAAGTAAGATTTGGTAACTCAGAATTTTGTGAAGAGTCCGTTTTGATTGAATAGAATTTTGTGAAGGGTCCGTAAACGGACTTGAATGTCCTCTGGCGTGACCCCTGATTAAGTATTTAGCCTTAAATTATGCCAAAAGCATTTTCGTGAAAGTTCAGTTTTGTAATTTAACGCCCCATCCTTATCTTGTACTTGAGCATCCCCACTGCCTTTTAAAACTCGACTCCACTATCGTGCAGTAAATTTTTGAAATTGCCACTCCCCCCAGCAACCTGACAATATTTGATTTTTACTTGAGATTGTTTCACTGGTAATAAATTAGTAAAAGAAATATTTACAAACCTGGTCATTCTCTTCCTTTTACGATATTTTCAATAGTGTTTGATTTTTGAAGCATTAAACAAGTAGTAATCGGCCTATCGTATAGCGCGAACGGGAGACAGAAAGAGAGAGAGAATATGTCTTGTCAAGCGCACGTGGCCTTAAATTAAAGGGTTAAATAAAAACGTTCATTAGATTGTTTATGATTACTTGTGCCCCTCTTGCAAATTGGAGATTAGCGGCGTTGTAGGGGGGGGGGACACCATGATCCCTCCCCCAACCCGTTATGAATTAGGACGGTTATGGACAGCAAATTTTGATTAGGGAGTTTAGTCAACTTGAAGGGACCGTTCATAAATGATGTCACGCTTTTTCCCACATATTTGACCCCTCCCCTTTGTCACACTTTGTCACAATTTCACGAACCCCCTCCCCCCTCGAAGCGTGACATCATTTATGAATGATCCCCAACCTACTTTTATGTTTTATTCCAAACAAGCAACACGAATTATTATGATTAAATTGAGGATAGAAATACCTGTTTGTGTAGCACCTTTAAATCACTTCAGTTCTGTTTAAAATTTTATTCGGAACTGTGAGCAGTTGAATATAAGGCAACTGCACTCAGTTTATTGACCTGCTGTCAAAACTTGATCGCCAATGCTTTAATATGGATTTTTTTTTTCGAACTAGTAACTTTCCCAGCCCCCCTAAAATTGAGCAGTGTCTATTTCAAGCTAAAAATCCGTTCACCTACTAGCGGTGCTAATTACCTTTAGTAGATTTCTGTTAATACGTAAATATGGGATACAATTACAGTTGCGTTTAAAAAATGCTTTTCATTTATCGCAGGACTAAAAATTTTCCACCTGTGTTATTTAATCAATACAAAGTCGATCACAATGCAAAGTCAAACCAATATTTAATAAAGATATATTTTATTTGTTAGACATTTTACTTATCTTGATTTTTAGTTTGAAGATATATAGAATTCCTCTTCGACTAATCTCGAAACCGACACATCTTGTATGCAATTTTCCGATGTAAAGCTTTAGAAATGTATTGAACATTAAAACGTCGGAGATGCATGGAATGATAAAAATCCAAAATATTGTTGGTTTGCTGAGTTTAATGAAAAATTAAACAGCTGTCGCACAAAATTTATCTTTTTTTAGAAAAAAAAAGAAAAAGACTTTGAACGGTAGTCAAAACTCCTTGGGGAAATTTGATTGTTAATAGATTTTTTTTTTTACTTTGCTTTTAAAAACACACATTGTCGTAGTACAGAAATTAACTCTAGCTGGGTTCTTAATAAAAACTTGATCAAATATATTATATCATTACTCTTTAAATTAGTGGGAGATACCGAGTAATCCGATTACGTCAAGTACTTTCAGTGTCTTTCATTGAGATAAAATTTTTTTTATCCAAAGGATCTTGCGTGTGTGAAAAAGCGTTTTCTCTCCGTAATCCGTTTTTTCCGTTGTGAACATCATTTTTTCTTCTGCCACCAATTCTACGTTTTAATTCAAGCTTAATATTATAAAAAAAGAACATTTGCACTTGTGAAACTACTTACCGACTGCATTATGTCGTTATTTAGAAATGAAATGGCGTGATCTGAAGTGCTCTTACAAGATATGATTTGGACAGTGATTCGTGTAACTACAAATATAATTTTGATCAGCAGATTAATTGTATGAAGAATGAGTTATTCCTTATTCAGAAGAATAACAAAGATGATAGGTTCAAATCGTTATTCATGTATTTATTGTTATGATTAAGGCTATTGGAAAGTTTTCCTGAAACTTAGCCTATAAAATAGCTATCTCTCCTAGTTTAACTGAAGGTATTGAATAGATTAATAAGTAAAGCCATGGCAAAGTAGAAATTGGCAGTAATTATTTTGAATACAAATAATTTATTCACGCCAGGAGCGTAATTAGGATATTATTTTGGAAGGAACTTAAGCGAAACATTAACAGAAAATTTCAAATTGAAGGTTTCAATATATTTCATAAGTCTTTAATCATAGTAGGTGTTTTTGTATCTTTTTCCGGAGGGGGCCGTGCCCCTCCCCCTACATACGCTCTTGATTTACGCAGTAAACTATTAAAAAAATGATGTTGACCTGTTTGTGAACACTTGTCTGATGTGCAATAATTACGTCCTGGTCATTACGCTGATTCATAGCGTTCACAAAGTCGTTGACTGTACAAAATAAGAATGGATGGATTTATGCACAGGCAAGACCTGGGAGGGCAAAATTTGAGTTAATAAATTATATTTTTAAATCAATAAATTTGTAACAGCTAGTTCAGTTAAGCACGCACAAACAGGGACGTAAGTACAGGGGGCAGACGGTATGCCCCGGGCGCCAGATTATTTTAGGGGCGCTAAATTGATTGAATGTGTGTGTTTGCCTAAATACATATAATTTTTTTGTTACCTAAGGGGGGAGGGGCGCGAAATCATGGTCTTGAAAAGTTAGAAAATGACGCACAAATAAAAAAACATCTATGCATTTTTTAAAAAAGGAAATTATTAGTATTTGTTTATTTTTGTATACGAAATTCTACAGAAAGTATTAGGTCGGGGGGGGGGGGGGGAGGTTGTGTAATCGAAGAGGAGAATATTTCTCCCCATATCAGGACGATTATTATCTGCCATTTCTCGGAGTCCCATATTACTCGAAATCCGCACCTGAAAATAAGCTTTTCATTAAAAAGTAGAATGACTGAATGCATTTTGAAATGCTAGTACAAAATGATTCCAATGTGAAAAGAATGATAAAGTTCAAATGCTTATCTTCGTTTTCAAGTGAAAGCAAATGCCTCACAACCAGTTTGACAACTACTGTTGATCCAACTTGTTTATTCTTAGATCAAACTTGACACTCTGTGAGCTTTCCAAGCGAGGAAACTTACAAGTTCCTACGTGCTGTGTCGTAGCAGTGAAAATTCTTGTCTCTATTCTTCTTGGGTGGCTATTATTCAATATTTCTGGTCCCTAATCTTGTCGGGGGAAATTCGATAACATCCAGTCTAGACTGTCTGGACGAGAGTTTCTTCGAAGTTCAGAACTGAGATAAAGTGACAGAAATCGGGCGATAAGACAGGTGAATTTCATTTATAAATATATGGCTGATTTATGCCAGATGGTGGTTTATTACCAGGTGGTTTAGTTATCATTTACTGTTCCTTACCAGTATTTCTCCGAGTAATTTCCTATCATCAAACCTTTTGAGATTCCGCCTTATCGCCCGCTTCAAAAAAAAATAAATAAAAAGAATTTAAGCTTCATCACCGCCCTCGTTTTTGAAAACTAAATATTTCTGTTCTTCGATTAGAATTTAATCCCTTTTCAAATTATGTATTCAATTATGTCCTTCGAAATTCGGCTTCAATGGCCTTTCTTTTGGTCAGGTGGTTTCAGATATCTCAGATTTCTGTAAATTGACTAAATAAAAACCTTTTATGCCAAGAATTTTCTGACATTGGAGTCAAGATGACTCCATTCCCCCCTTCCCCGCCCTCCGTACAAAACAAACGTGAAAGAAACCGTGCGTGGTTTTTAATTAGTTACACATTAAGAACAATATTAAAACATATTTAGGACACTTAAAATACATTTTTTTTGCTAAACATTATTGTAAAAGTAATAAAGGACTATTCTCTTGTTATTTACATTTCAAAGATACTGACCATGCTTCGTTGTAACTTCGGTGACGTTTTCAGATCACATTTATTGATAAGTGCTTTGTCTTCACGTTTGCTCATCTTTTCCAAGCAAAAAAAAGGGGATTCATTTTGGAGATTCTAATTATATAAGGCAAGTGTGGGGATAAGAGGGTTCTCCATCGGACGAGAGAGAAGCTGTTTCGAATAAATTATAAAGCTATTATTGCACTAAGCAAAATAATTCTCCTAGAATTATCCTTTGCTGAAAATATTTTTTATATGTGATATTTGTTTCGCTACATGAAAATAGTTTTCAATGCATTTAAGGAAAAGTGTCAGTTCCAACTGAAATTTTTTTATGAAGAATAATTTCTTTTATTACAGAGAGATTCTACAATACAATTTATTGTTCCTTTTGTAAACAATGCTTTTAAATTTAACACTACTATAAACTTTCGACGATTTAAGTTGAACAATTAGTTGATTATTTTTAATTTAGCGGCGACTATTTGAAAGCTTCATCCACTTTCCCACGAAGTAATTTGTTTAAATCTAATTATTCAGCGCATATTAAAAATGTTTCTTTCAGTTCAAAAGTATGGCGGTGATTTTTCCTGGAATTTATTTGAATCTACGTGTATGCAAATATATTAATTTTTATCCACGCGTTTTCCGTGAAAAATCAAGTTTTATAAATTGTTGCATGTCTTGCACTCAAACTGAAAAAAAAGAAAAAAGACAGTGCTGTGAATAGTTATAAAAAGGATGAAAAACACAAAAGAACAGTTTTAAAGAAGGCGGGATTCCAAATATTTATTCTTAGAATCAGCAAACGATCTAATTTGTTGAATTTTTTTCTATAATCTTAATTTGTGTTAACTTTTCCGCTTTCAGAACCTTTTTGGTTCTTTATCTGATTTTTCTTTAGATGGATGATTTTAAAAAGAAAAGCAATTTTACAGAATCGGCATTACGGTTGAGTTATTTATGTCAGAACTAGGGATTAACTGCTGTAAAATCTTTATAATTATGAAAAGAAAAAGACATACGTTTGCTTTGTTACCTAATTTACTGAGCAATTTCTATACGCTTTAGTTATTTCATGGAGGCTGTCAATAGACCTTTTTCTTCGCTTTTTTTTTGCTGATTTGTTATTATTATTCAAAGAATATGATTTTCAAAATTGTAATGCTGAAAAATGGAAAATTTTCCATCATAAAATTGTTAACACGATGGTAAAAAAATAATAGCATTAACCATACAATATTAACCACATTCAGCATACAACATGAGTCATATATGTTTTGTACTTTATCACGGAAAAGCTTTTAATTTAAACACATCAATGAGATACAATATACTCTTCTCTAAATTTGATGAAAGAAATTTTATGTGACAGTTTGATACAATTTTACTTTTTAAATATATTGTAAAATATAAATTATATAATAACAGTTTTTAAATGAAATAGAATTTCAAGTAAACTGAATTAAAAAGACGTAAAAGGAAGATATTTCTATATTGAAGCGATTGGCAATTAACGTATTGCAATCCCTTTTCAATTAAAGTATAAAACCGTACAACATGTCGCATACTAATTTTACTTTCGTCTGAGTAATGCCAAAATGTTCCACGAATATTTTGTGTAATAGTATTTCCTTTAGTAAAACAAACCACCTTTAAATGACTTGCGTTCCTTCAATTTTATTGAGTTTTTTTTTGTAATGAATGATATAAACATTAATTTTACGCGCATATGCACTGTTTACGAGCGCTTAGAATTTTTTTCTTAAAAGCAAAATTCTTAGGGGGCTTTCACATTTAAAGGCGGCAAAGAAAAAAAAACTTGTCTTTTCCCATTTACGCAAGCGCAAGGCATATTTTTGCCTTCAAAAACATGTTCTGCGCTTGCTCAAATGAGAAAAAAAACTTGTCGCTTTTGGTGTGAAAGGACCCTTATTACTGCTTTAAAATGCAACAACATAATTCGATTTACTTGAGGTTTCGATCAAAATAAATAAATTGATTAATAAAATGGATAAATAAATAAAATGAATGAATAAAATGTACTCACAATTTTGTAAAAAAACTGCAGAAGTGCTTTAAACGGTTTTTCAAATGCTTTTCTTTCTCTCTTTTTGGAGGGGCAGGGAAGATATTATTTATAATTCATTTCGTCTAACTGCCAAGTAAATTTCATTTATGAAATAACATGCATTATCGGCGTGGTACATACTTATAAATAAAATATATTTTATTAAGTTGCATATCAACAAACATTAACTCCCTACGAATAGCATATTTTTCATAAAAAAGCTTACATAGCATTTACGATAATTAACTTGCCGGATACTTTTCTTTGTTAGTGTTTTTTTACGCACGCAAACCTTGTTTAGGTTCACCTCGAAAGCTCTTCCGCTTTCGCCATTTTTTTCCATTTCGCTTTCACTCTTTTTATTCTTTTTGTGTCACTATATTTTTTAAGGAACTTTATTCGTTCCCCCCCCCCCTTTAAATAAATATTTTCATAAATTTAAGGACGAGGTTCCATTTTGAAAATTAATATATTTTGCTATTAGACCTAAATGTTTTAAACAAATCACTTGATTGAAATTTGACTTGTCTGAGTTCATGTATTTTTTGCTTAAATTAACCGAAAAAATCAATATCAGGTCGATAAAACATTAAAACATATGCTTGACTTTCATGTATTTTTTTTTCAGGCTAACAAAATGAAGTACTGTCCTATTAAAATATCATTCCTTCTTCTTTTTAAAAACATAATAAGCAATATTATTATAACAGTTCGACCACGGACTTTTGACATTTGGACGCTTCTGCTCATGGCAGAAAAGAACGAATCCGTTCAAGTTTTTGAGAAGTTCGTTTTGCCGCGTTTATTTAGTACGCGAATCAGAATGTTTGCTTCTCCGTTTGTTGAAAGCAACTATATTTGTAAACTGGCATATAGCACCAGTTCGGAAGAAATTAAACGAACAAGAAAGAGAACAAAAATGGCACATTCCATATACTTGCACTTCCTCCCTTGAATACGAATGGATTCTTCTTGGCGCTCTGCCAGGCAGATTGCTTTGGTTGATGGTAGAACTGTATTGTAGCTATTTCTAAACAATATTCCGACAAAATTACTTTAAAAAATATTGGTGTACCTATCTGTTTTGACACATAAATGTTTGAATGAAATTACAAGTTGGTCATCTAAATTTAATTTTCTTATGTTTAATTTATTTCATCATCATATTTAACATCATTTTTCACTGGCAAATTCATTCATTTTTATGAAGTTACTCTTGTTACATTTTTCTATTCTTTATTTATCTTGAAACTTGTTTTTATTTGAGGTGCAGTTGAAATTTATTTATGCGTTTTATCAGTTGTATGTCTCTTTTAATCTGCCCATTGCGCCGACATAGAAGTGAGAGTTTCTGTATTACAAACTAAACTGAAAAATATGCAACGATTTCTAAAATACTAGTGAAAAATTGTTACAATTGAACGCTTAATATGAGGAGTCGGCTGATATAAATACCCATCTTTGCCGAATTTATCATAAATATTTACAGATCTAACAAAATATTACAGTGCATAAAATTGTACTGTACGAAATCCTACAGAAGTTACATTTTATAAAACGTGCTGCTACATTTTTTTTTTTTTTTCAAAATCTACTGCTTAATTTTATAAGATTTTTTGGGAGAATTCCATTGAAAGTTTCTGTTACAGAATACACCAAATGAAAATGGAAATGTCTTAGAACAAGGTCCTTTATTTGAGAATAGAATTAAAACTATGTTAACGAGATAAATAGACGAAGCACCCGATGTTGCACTGTTGTCTGTTCTACCTTAAATTAGTCCTGAAGACTAAATTTTATTTTATTATATAGCTGGGGGAAATTATTCGAAAAAAGATATGTTTGTATTTCTATGAGATGGCTTAATCCTTCTTATATCTGTATCCAAAAATTTTCGATATCTATTTTACGGAGTATGCAAAGGAGGAATAGTATAAAGCTTGTTCCTAAAGCTTAAACAAAGGAAATTATTTAAAAACAAAAAAGCATTTAAATCTGATTTTTTCGCTAAAAGCTTTTAAGTTTTTTGCGGCATAGAATTTTAGTCATAAAAAGAATGGATGGTATAATTATCAATGATTTACTTAGGAACAATTTCTACTATCGTGAGTTGCATAAATATATCGAACAGTAAATAGACTTGTATGCAATATAGTAGTTACGCGTGTTTTGAACATATATTTCAGAGATGGCGAGAAAAAGTAATAAGTTGTAAATTAAAATGGAAATTCGTTAGTTTGTGAAAAATAATTTGGTATACAAGTGTGTGTCGAATGAAAATGCTGGGGATTTATTTATAGATAGTTACAACTTAACAAAATTGACCTCGAAAACCACCCCTGCTTATGTCCTTGATTTTTAAAAGAGGATTAATGAAAAATTTACCTTTCACAATGTTTTTCGTCTCATATCATCCGTCATGAGATATCGTCATATTGCTTCCCTGCATAAAAGTACTCATAAAAAAAAAAGTTCCATATCTGTAGCATTTCCCTAATTATTTCGCGTTCTTACCGGATGTTCGTTACTTTATATCGATTTTTCTCAATTAAAACTTTCTTGGTTAGTTCAAAACTACTCGAAGACAAATTTTTACTACTGACATCTTTCTTTGGGACATAATTAAGAACGTTTCTTTGTATAGCGCGGGAAAAAGAATTCATTTTAACGCCTTATTCTGCCATCAGAGATAATGACTTCCAATTTTTTGCATCGCTGCAGAATGCGGAAAGCATCTGTAACTAAGTAACTTCTAATCCTTCTAACGAAATTTTAAAGATGGGGATTGTAAATCTTGTGGACAAAGATTTATTATTAACTTCTTAAGTAGTATGTCACGAGATGGAAAAAACTTCTGGATAAAGATGTCGTACAAAATGTGTAGTGCGTGTTTGTCTCCATTCGTTCCACGTCCTTTAAAAAATGGCTTTAAAACATCATTATAGGATTTTTTTAATGGGAAAACCAATGTTGTAAGTGAATCAATTTCGTGGAGTTATAGTTTCCGAATCACAGTTTAAAACTCCGATGTTGATATTATTGAATTTTTTACACTTTACTTTGGAATGAAGAATGACTGTGATTATTTTGATTTAAATATCTCAGGATTCTTTATTTACTGCAGATTGGAGCACACATAAAGAATGTTGTCTTTAGTTTTAAGCAGTGCTGTAGTCATGAAAGCAGCAGAAGGTATACTGTACATAAATTTAAAAAGTTAAATATGCTTAAATAATTGAAATTTTAGAGGGAAGGTGATGGCTATCTAGATTAAAGTATCGACATAAACTGCTTTTTTTTAAAATCCCCTTCAGGTTCAAATAATTTTTATTTTTTTAATATTGCGTTCCATGTAACCCACGTAATAGGGAAAAATGCAGCGATTAGTGCAATAGAAATTTCCATCCAAGGTTTTTGAAGCGTCTATTTGTCTGCGTGCGTGCGGAATTTTTTAAAGTACTGAAACCTGTATACTTGACCACCTTTGTCAGTTGACGACCTGTCTAAGTTGACCACTTTTGTCAGGAATTGAATTCACCCTTCCCCCTCTACCTCATCCTCTATAAGTTGACCACCTCTCTAAGTTGACCACTAAAGTGCTGTACCGCTAGTGGTCAACTTACACAGGTTTCACTGTAATTATATTTAAAAAAAAAGGCACTAAAATGAAATTATAAATTATCAAAAAATTAAAAGTCATTAAAAAGCAGGAAATATACGTTATTTTTGGAAACAAGCCAAAAGGTGTATGCCGTATACCCTCCAATACAGCCCTAGTTCTAAGAAAATTCGAATTGATAATAATCAGGTTCACTAGGTTGATTTTTAATTATTTAAAGCAGCAAGAGTTCCGTTTCTCCCCCCCCCCCCCTCCTTTCTTAAGAATCATACTATGGCATTTTTTTGAGAGAAAAAAAAGTTGGATTGCTACAACAATTATATTCGTTTGACGTAAAAAAAAAACTGTTTCTCCTAACAAATTTTCTTGTACATTTAACTGATTTATAGGAAAGCCTTAAAAAGTTAGCTACTCAGTTCCAATTCATGAACTACATCGTCGTGAAGAACCTATTTTTGTGATTTCTTTCTTTTGTAAATCTTCATTTCCTTCTTTTCGTCTTCAATATCATATTTAGGTTCAAAAAGACTCTTTTTTTAAAAATACGACAAAAATTTCACAGAAATTTCAATGGCGGAAAAGGACTCATTACAAAAATCGCAATTGTAAAAATTTTTCGAAGTTATTAGCGTTTATTTGCATACAAACGATATTCTCAAACGCTTAATTTACTTTTTTCTACAAAGTGTACATAAATGAAGATCCCAACATTTCAGGGGGGGGGGGGGAAGGGTGTAACTGTAACACTATTGATTGTCGGTTAAATCAAAAATAGCAGTTGACTGCTCAACTCAGTTATAAGCAGGCCCCAGAAGTGGATGATAATTCATTTTTACAGCATTTTTGCATTTCTAAGTTCTTTTCTCATTTTTTTTTCAGTATTTTTCTCCGTTTTAGCTTAGTTTGACTAATTCATTAAATTTTACGAAACACTAAAGGGGTTGGCCGAGGGTAGAACTGTAAATATATTGCACAAAACTGACTGATGACAAATTGAAGAAAACAAAGTATTTTTGACATTGAAAAATGTTGCTGATGTGATAACAGGAGAAGATACACTGAATGAGTTGGAAGAAAATTGATCCGTGAGTGATCCTATTTATTTTACATTTACACCAACTATGTCTGAATTGAAAAAGGGATTTTCAAGATACAAAACCTTACTTTCGTATGCGGTCTTTGATAATGTTAAAAGAACATTTAATTACTCAGGGCAGTTAAGATCGTGCCATTTAAGACAGTAAAATTATCAGAACGCATGTTTACCATTTATTAGTGTATTGTCTTTATTATTTTATTTATTTATTTTAGAAAGTCATTTAATGACGCTGCTATTATATTTTTTTTCTAAAAACAAATATTTTAAATGCATTCATGGGCTGTAGACTCCATATCTTAAGTGCGTTTTTCAAAATGTTAAGTGCTTCTTTTTCAACTTGAATGGGATTTTCAGGGATTTTGTTCGGTCATCAGCTTCTAGGGACTGGTTATAAATATCTAATGCGAGCCCTTCCGGAAATAGGCACCATATTGAGGAGGTATGATAACTTCCGTTCAACATTTCGTTCAGCAGTCTTTTGTGATGCGGGAAGGGGCCACGGATGGAGAACAAGGTCCTGAAAGTGCTTGGTGGCCAATTGTCCGGTCCGGCAATTTCTCTTTTGAATATCCAGAACAATAAGGGCCACTGTAATGATGAAGTCATCTTGCTATAGAATAAATTCACCAAATTTTTCTTCTAACTGTGGGAACATCAAATCTTTAGTAGTACATCCAAAGAAATAATATCCCAGCAACAATCTGCTCCTGGAAAACGAAACGAATGGGGCGAAAATTTTCAACAGTTATTGTTTTCCTTTTCCTTTAATAGCCTAGTAAAGTTAGGACATTCATTTATACTTGCCTTGTATTCTGCTCAGGGCTGGTAAATGGCAGTATCTATAATTTTTTTGTTTTTCTGTTTTTTTTCGTTAGTTTTGCATTTCATAAATGGCAAATATGCAACCGTTTACTGGCTCTTTAGCCATGACGGCCGTTTACTTGGCGAGTGCAGTATTTCTCTCTTAACACAACTTTATAATGTTTGTAATTACGGCTCTATGATACAATTGCGATTTACATTTTTCACGCACTCATTTAAAGATAATTTGAAAATTCACACACACATACACGATCTAGTAAAAGAATGGCAACTTATCTCTTATTTCTTCTTTTATTCACGCATTCTTTAAAAATCTATTCACATCTCCAGATTGAATAGGTTTAATGATGATGCGTTTAAATATGCAACTTTATCTGTGTACATAGACATTACGAATTCAATCGGGGATATTTTGCAAGGTGAAATTGATTTGAACTTTTGCTATTTCAAAATAACGCACTTCTTGTTTGCGTTATTATCAAATAAAGTAATACGTCTATATTTTTTCTTCCTCTTTTTCTGTAGTGATTTTATTAGAATGCTAAGATAAGAGGTGAACGAAAAGTATAAATTCTTGTGAGTTCTTTTTTTCTCTCTTGAAATAAGCAGACGAATGGATGTTAATTTATATTTGACGAGGAAGTAGCTGAAAGAAAAATGCCTCTTGAACTTCCTTGCTACACGAATTTGACAGTAGTTCCTTTGTCTTTCGGTGTGAACTGCATTTTTCTCTGTTTGTACTTCCTGCGGTTTCCTGTTTTCTTTAATTATTATTTTAGTGCGAAAAAAAGTTTGCAGAAAGAACATTATGGCTGAAAATATGACTCGGTTATATTTTCAGAAATGTAAATACCATTTTTGCACTTGAAAGCTGAACGCTCATCAGCTGCTTAAGATGCTTTTATTTTTATGAAACTATGTTTTGAACTTCCATTTTAAGTGTACAGTGGAACCCCGCCGTTCGTCTACGCTTGCCCCGCGATTGGCCCACAGCGCCAAGGGCCAGGGTTGCCATTTTTCCCCTTTTTTAAAGGGAAAAAAAAAAAAAAAAAAAAATCCAGAAATTTTGCTCTTTTTGAACTCCTCTGGAAATAATTTGTTTGGCGTTTTGGATTTTTTTAAAAAATTTAATACTTTTTGAGATTTTATTGACAGTTTTAACTTTCTAAGTGAAGCAGCTAGAGGAAATGGATGAAGAACTTCCTTTCCTCAGAGGAAGAAAGTAGTAAGAAAAGCATTTCTTTTTCACAAATTAAAGAACTGTGTTAACCCTGCGAGAAAACAGAGAGTGGTGGAAAGTTGGCATCCTAACACTGCTGTGGTCAACAGGAGCATCAACTTGTTTAACGACAATGTTATTGACCATTTTGGAAAAATTCTAAAAAATAATCAAAGGCAGACAACATTGGACAAATTTTTAGAGAAAGAAACCCAAGATTCTTCTGATGCAAAACGGCAGGAAAAAGAAAGATCAGCAGAAAAGAAAGAAAACATCTGAAAGGATGTTACCTGATGTTTTTAAGGAAGGTGACTACTCTTCCAAACAGTAACATCAACATCTCTTCCTCCTCTCAACATTTCACGTATGCCTTCAGCTCACCTCAGTACCAGTAATGTGCAGTTAAATTTTCATTTATGTATTGTTTCATGTACAGTACATTTGTTTTTCATAGGTTTAAATAAGCAACCATCTGTAGGTCTGGAACGGATTAATCCAATTTTCATTGTATCTTATGTGAAAAAACAATTCGCCATTTGTACAAATCGCCATTCGAACTGCCTCCTGGAACGAATTGTGTACGAATAGCGAGGTTCCACTATATTTGAGATCGGTTTTTCAGTAGAAAGTACGAAGGAAATATAATAACTAGCTTAGTTCAGTAGCGTCACTACGGGGGGGGGGGGGGAGAGGCACCCCCAAAACGATACGAAAGGTTTTTGAAAAATATATATACTTGAATTTTACTATTTCAAATGATTTTCCATGATTTCATTGACGCTAGTTCAAAGTATCCTGAAAATTAATGTTGTTTACTGAAATTTACACCAAATACATAACATGGAATTTCTTAAGAATGTTTTTCTTCTTTTTTTTTTGTTTTGTTTTGCCCTAACAATTTTTACAATCAAAGATTTTTTTCGGTGGTTAGCATTATCAAGCTCTATTACAGCGGTCAGGGCTGAAGGGAACTTAACAATTTAAAATGGTTAAATGGATGAATAGTTCAATGATTCAACCTTACTCATTATTTTAACTGTGGGGAACATAGATTCATAAAAATATAAACAAGTTACTGGTGATTCAGCGACTGATGATGCAGGGCATTTGTTGGTGATGAAAGTAATATCAGGCGATAAATTGAGTGGGTAAAAAATGGTGCGTTTGTTAATAAAGTATTTAATGATTACTGTGCAGTGTGGTTATCTAAGCGGATCTAAATATTTGACGGCTCAACTCAAACCTTGTGGTTTAATCAAATGATTATTCATGGTGATATTCATTCAAAGAAAAGTGTACAAATTTTCTTTTCATTTAAAAATCAAATTACCAACCAAGGCTGTAATCTGGAAAAAATGCCCAATTTAAGATTGTTTTTATTGCTACAAACTTTCTTTCTATAATTTTCTTAGAACGTACATAATCTGATCTTGTACAGTATCTTTATTTGTTGGCAGTTCTGCAACATACCGTGGAATGGTGTGATGTATAGCGTATTCGTTCACAAAAAAAAAAGTACACACATTTCACATTTTTTATTCTGCACAAAAGATTTTAACGCATGAACGATTACCAGAACACAGGGCTTCGGGGGGGGGGGGGGGGTGTTCATGGCTCAAAATATGGCATTAAAATGTTTAGGGGCTTTTAAAGGAGTTGCCTTTTTTAGGGGTTATCGTTCTGGCAGAGGGGGCAGCTTTCTTTTTGAGGGAGGCACGCCATGGTTCCTAAGGGGTGGGCACTTCTGGCAGCTGCAAATAAGTTGTTTGCTTTCAAATTGGTCAATTGAAATTTTGGTACACACATTTGCTATGCATCAACTCTGCACCAGCAGAATTCAGAGCTTCAAATGTCTCATGATTGTGCATTCGGCTCTTGGAGTTTGTTTTCGACTGCTCATTTAAACAGTTGCTACTATAATTCACTACAATTAAGCAGTTTCCTCCCTAATTTTTTCATTGTCTGACCTCGTAAAAATGTAACGCAACAATCCTTTAGTCACATTGACTTAAATTCCGTTACTTAAGGGGCATAAAATATGTTTTTGTTGTGGCAACAATCGACCAAAAATCCTCTGCAACTGTTTCGTAGTACGTAAGCTAGTTAATATTTATAATAGATTCGGAAAGAAATGACGTCATGCGCATCATTGTCATAAATTGCGTTGTTCTTCTCCTGCATTCTTGGAAGACAAGTCCTCAACAAAAGAGTCAATTCAGAAGCCGGAGAGTGACAGCATTGCGTGATGCGTATTTCAATTTGGCAGGATCTTCTGCAGTTGGCGGGAGGGGGAACTTCAGTCCGTTTTTGTTTCGGTTTTTGATTTTCTTTTTTAGCGAAGAAAGCTATTTTTCTTTCCCCTCGTAAATGTCTCAGCTACTGTAACAACTTGACGCATGGGAAATTTATTCGCGACTGGAATAAATTTTTGCTGTGTTACTGTTTGTGCCTTTCAAGTATTTCTCCGCCTCTTCTACTTTTACTGTTTACGTACTGAATAATATAATGTACTATGGTTATTAACCCTTTGTTAGGCTGTGGGAAGTATACTTCCCACCAAAAATGTGGACTTTTAAAGGGGTGAATAATGAAATAATTGGGATCCTGGAGCGGAGAGCAGAGCAGTGGAGTTACGTACGAGATTTTGCTCAAAACAAGAACAGAGTATGAACAGGAAGTTTGTTGTGTTTCACTGCTGCGATATTTTAATTTTATTTACCCACACCAGGGGTCCCCGATCTTTTTTTTACCTAAGAACACATACCAGAATATCGGTCGAATGGCGAGGGACCATTTATTTTTTCAAGCTAAATTTATAGTTGGTGGACATAGTTAATAATTCACACCATATAATGCACAAAAAATTTAATTTCAAAAATTAATTTCACATATGAATATAATTAGTATGAATATTCTTGTGTAAAATTAATGACTACTAAATTGCTTGCCAAACATACGAAGTATAAAAATTATTTATAAAATATATAAAATACACTCAATGTGATCTTTGGCAGTACATTTCACTGACCAGCGCTTCATAATTGGGAGAATATGATGAAATTCCATTCCTACTCGCAAGTAATCGTCAAGTTGTTCATCTGTAAGTCGTAATCTATATTTTGATTTTATGATATTCATTCTAATTCATCATTATAGGATTATTCATAGTTATATGGCCCTTTATTCATATACTCTAGATTCTGAATGATCTCTAGTTTAAAACGGAAAACTGAAATATTTTATCGTTGGGCACAAGCAGCGGGCTCACCTAGACCGATCGACGGGCGCCATGGTGCCCGCGGGCATAGGATTGGGGACCCCTGACCTACACTGAAAAGTTTGGGTTTTACTGGACACCATTTCTGGTGTTCAGTTGGTGTAAAGTTGAAATTATGCATTTTTTGATGTATTTTATAATTTTTCAAGTGTTTGTCTAAGAAAATACAGACAGCAGAATGTTTTTTTGGATTATGATCTTTGTTAATTTATCTACGCATCAAAAATCAGTACGATTGCTCTGCTCATATATCCTATTTTCATAGAACTGAGCAATGGTAATGAAATTTCGATACGTAACGGAGTTAACAAATTTCATGAAACATTACATTGTCTACTTTTTTTTTTTGAGACAGACACTTAAAAGAATTTAAAATGCATCAAAAAATGAATAATTTTCAGCTTTATACCAGCTAGACACCAAAAATAGTGGCAACTAAACTCAAAAATTTTACAGTGTATTTATTTATTTATTCATTTACTGTCGGCCCCGCTTAAAGGAATACCGTCGGTTCCAGCATATTTTATTCGATTAAGCG
Source organism: Octonoba sinensis (assembly GCA_038502835.1). Classification (NCBI taxonomy): domain Eukaryota; kingdom Metazoa; phylum Arthropoda; class Arachnida; order Araneae; family Uloboridae; genus Octonoba; species Octonoba sinensis. The sequence goes on along the minus strand of CM076602.1, from coordinate 108,215,075 downwards.
GGGTATTCGATTATGCGGGGAAACTTTCTCTACCTTACAGAACTGATAATATTGCCTCGAAACGTAATAATAAATCAGTATATCTAGTTAAAAGAAGTTATTAATGTTAGTGTTTAGAAGTTTTTAAAATAAAATCAATAAAAACAAAATAATTAAATACATTATTATGTATTTTTAAGTACAAATTAAAATGATGAAAAGTAACGTGTTGCTGAAAGATCAACTTGAAAATTCAAAAATTGTTCTTATTTACTTATTTGTTTTTGAAATTTAATCAATTATTTTATCAAAAATATTTCAAAAGCAGACCAGTATTATTGGATTATCCGGGGAAATTATTCGATTAAACGGGGATCTTTAACATTGCGTCTATGTGGAAATATTCAGTTCCGGAAGGTTTTATTCTTATAAGCGGGGTATTCCTTTATCCGTTACCCGATTAAGCGGGGCTGACAGTAATTCTATTTCACTTAAAACTTTGAGGGGGTTTTTTTTTAAACCATTTTTTGTTTATGTATTGCATCGCGAATATTTGACGGTTTTGATTCGCGTACACGAATTATCCCCTTCGTTAGCATTTCTATTATTGTTGTATTCCTGATCCTCTGCTGCCAAGACCAGGTGTTCGTAGCACCACCGAGTATGTTTTGAAGCCATTTTTATGTAGAATATTGTGTATCAAAAATGGTTATGATATTCTAATTTCCATTGAGTTCGAATCGACTTTTTTTGTTGTATTGGTCTGATCCTCTGCTGCCAAGACCAGGCGTTCGTAGCGCCACCGAGTATGTTTTGAAAGCATTTTTCTGTAGAATATTGTGTATCAAAAATGGTAATGATATTCTAATTTCCCTTGAGTTCGAATCGACTTTTTTAAAAGGTGGCTGCCCTTTAAAAGCTGGCTTCCATTGATCATTGTTGCTAATTTACATCAAGTCATCCAATCCCTTCAACATGTCTAGTTCTGTAGTTCTGGCTCAATTTTTTTCTGAGCCCATAATATGTTTTCGGAACACACATGTATAGGGGTCGATCCAGCAATTTTTAACAGGATCCGTTTTTTGTGAATTTTACAGAATGAAATATCTAATAATTTTGACTAGTGTGAAAATTGAAAATTTGCACACACAGTGACGACAAGTTTTATTATTTCCCGCTTTTATAATAAGTAACGGTGTGGAAAGATCGATTTAAAAGCTTGGAATTTTGTGAACGGTCCGTTTTGATTGATTTGAACTTTGTGAAGGATCCGAAAACGGCCCCGAATTTCCTCTGGCGTGACTCCTGATGTGTATGAAAAATTAAATATGTACTGCTAGCTTTTTAATTTTTTAATCACATCTATATCTGTTAATAAATTAAGAAAACAGATTACTATTAATTTATTAAAATAATTCGAATCGCGCAGCTGAGATGGACCAAAGTCTTGTATTATAATTTCTGCTCTATCATGATCACTTTTTAAATTGTTTTTCATTCTTTTTATCAATTTCTTGGGAAAGGTACTTCAGTTACCACTTCTAGTACGTCCGTTACTAACACAAAATATTTCTTTTTATTATAACAAAACATAATTTTTTAAAATGTTTTGATCGTTTTTGGATCGTAGTACATGAAAGTCAGTAAGAAAAATATTTTTTTACCTATGAGATGTAGCAAATCAGAGAATTTTAGTCATTATTAATTAGCCTTGTGAGAGTCATGTCCAAAAGTAGGACGTCCGTTACCATTGACAAAAATGTATAGTTATCAAGGTTATTTTATGTATTGAGAATAAAAATTTGCACAAGGGATAAAAGAAAATTTTTAGCTTAATCTAAACATGACAAAATTGTAACAAGTAAATAAATAAATGAGATGCAAATCGTCATGAATTATTGCATTTTTCTAGCAAATAGTACGTCCGCTACTTTAATTTTGCCATACATTAAAAAGAAAAAGGCTAGGTTTAATATATAAGATTTTTTTTTACGTTATTTAAGTTTTTCGTTTTTCTCTGTAGCATTAAACAATGTTTTTTACACATGCTATAATCGCATTCACATTTCAACATGCGTATATGTATTGCTCCCGCTACTGAATATTTCAGTAGAAATATTTTTAGTTTAAATGCTTCTAGTAAATATACGTGCTAAAACACTTAATAAATTTCTTTAAAAAAAAAGAAAAAAAAGAAACCCCCATAAGACGGTATGAAGTGAAACCTTCTTTGTGAAGTCGGTTAATGATTGGTCTGGATGGATTTTTTTTTTTTTTTGCAAAATGTAGTGAAAGATTGTTAAAGACTAAATGCATGAAAACTGATAGTTCAAAGCATAAAATTAATAATTTACTATAAAATTAATATTCATAAAATTGCCTTTTCAAACATTAATAATAATATTTGACTGTTGGTTTACCTGAAAAAGCAATGTGCTGGTCTGACATAAGAAGGAGTGAACATGAGTAAATTTAGTGAAACGGAAAATTTGCTTCCCCAAACATACTTCAAATTCCTCTTTGAAATTATTGCTTGGACATTACTTTTTTCGGGAAGAAGTTTTTCTAGCTGCTAAAGTATTTTCCGTCAAGAAAAGGGTCATGATCTCGATGCAGACCCAAATTAGAATATTGGTGTTTTTAATGTATAAAACATCTCACTGCATTTTGGACTTTTCGTCTGTAGTGTCGGCCACAAAAAATGAATTCCGCAAGTGACCAAAGCACACGGGTTCAAGTCAATTTCTCCGAGACTGCTTGCTGCGCACAGGTGTGGTAATTACGCAGGTCCAGCTTTTCTTCCTTTTCATTATTCCCCTTGCTTTTCATTTCGTCGCTCGAATAGCAATTTCGTGTCCTTGAAATGTCACCTTGAGCACCCATGGGTTCACTATGCTGCTACGACGAGGAATGGGATGTCCCTTCGGCAGAAGATTTTTATTGCTGCATACACCTGCGGTGTCGAAAAAATGCATTTCTCTGAGCAGATGCACAAGTTTTCAGCTGCGTGTCCTTCCGCGTGCAGTTTTAGTTCCTCTTCATGAAGGGCCTTTTAAATGAAAAGGATGCTATAGTTTGTGATCGTTTAATTTTGCTGTATACTAATGCTACGATCGTCAATACGACAGAAGTGTGGAAAATTATTACCGATAAACTTCTTTTAGGGACCGTACATAAATGATGTCACACTTTTTTTCAATATGTTTGACCCACCTCCCCCCTTTGTCACTAAGTGTCACACTTCAACAAACCCCTACCCCCTTTGTCACATGTCACGCAAAATTACATTTGCATAAAATAAGTTTAATTTGCTGATTTTAAATGTTTTTATAGAAATCAGAATGTGCGAGTTACACTTCTTGATAACCCTTTCCCTTGTCACAAACTGTCACAAACCCCCCCGTGAAGCGTGACATCATTAATGAATGACCCCTTACTACACACAGCACACACACTAACCTTAAAGTGTAGTATGCGCAATCAATACATTACTCTGCTTCAACCAAGCCGTTTATCTTGTTACTTAAATTTTTTCAAATTTTATTATTGTTTTTAAATAGTAATTTTGTTGTATTTACATTTTGGTAAATTTTTCTTGAATGCAAGTACATTTTATTTTTTTAAATATTAAATTAAAACTAATTAGCTGCATTATGCAAATTTTATGAAAAATAAATGTCGTGTGCCTCAAACGACTAGTCACATTGTCTGTGGACAATTATATCTTCATATCTGCTCGTCCGAAGGAATAGTATTTAAAAAAATAAAGCATTTTTAATTTTGTGTATATATTACTGTAAATGTCCGAAATCGGAAAATGCCGACAATCACCGGTGAATGTCGACATTTACCATTCATCAGACCGATGTTGGTCAACATTTTCCGATATTCATTCACCGTAACATATATATTCATGTACCTTATTTTTTGGTGCATAAAGCGCAACTTTTTGCTTCAAATACTTCAGACACCAGCGCGAATCTAAAGAAGTTTTTTTTTTTTTAAGCTAAATGCTTTTGCTGGCGGGGAATTAAAAACTTTCCGCATATGAGGGGTGCCGTTTAGGAGGAGTTTTACTGTATAATATTTCTTATAGAAGTGTGGAGAAACATGATGGCTGGCATCCATTGTACAACCGATTCCGCAGAGCGCAGAGTGTACCTAAGTGCGGTGTATATATATACACCGCACTTTGAGCCCTATACTGCGAAAAGGGCACCCCCGAAATTACTTAGATTTCCTTGTACTGCTCGTATTTTTTTTCTTTTCTTTTTTTACAGTTTGAAGCAAAATTTTATTCTAAATCGCAGTCAATTAATTTAGTTTTGTTAACAAATTAAGTTTTTCTTAAATTTAAAATAATTGAATTTTAGAGTAGTCAGTCAACCTCTTTAGAGAGCACTAAAGTAATTGCGTGATGTAATTGATTTCGGGAATCTAATTGATGTCTGCTTGCACCCGAACGCAGTGGCTGTGCGATTCCCTTTGCTATTTGTGGAATGTCGTCAATTAAATTTACATTGCTAATGACGTTAGCTTCCGTGGCACCCTCAAAATTCTTTGTTTAAATGAGTTTTCCTGGTGAATAAACTGTGCTTGAAAAATTATGTATGAGTAAAGTCTATAAAACTCTTTAAAATACAGTTTTCTGAGAATCGTTATTAAATAATTTTCTGTAGTAGTAAACGTCTTTATTTATTCTAAGTATGCATTGATTCATATCGTTCACTTAGCAGTTTGGAATAATCGGGGAGGACTGAGGAATTCAGTCCCTAATTTTAACGAGAAATCTTCTAACGAGATCGCTGTAACGAGATTTTATTGTACTATCCGGGATTGTTTTGATAACAGCAGGTATTGTTTCATTAGAGCACATCGAAATATTGTAGCTTTCAGGTAACGTTGTTAACGTTGTTGTAGTTCAGTCATTGCATCCTATTTTTTTTACGTGATACAACTGTAGGGTAAAATAAAGTAGATTAGATACATGATGCATAATTCATTTTTATTCATCTCAAAATTCTGCGACAGAAGTATCAATTTATTGCAATCTGATGCTAAATTGCTGTTCCTAATATGCACCTTGAAATATTCCGTATTGCTTAAAATACCTCTTTTAGGCGCTTTTAGACTTTTCACAATGTAGTTTAACTGACAGTTATTAATAACCGTTTGACAGATATGTATGTACTTTATCATATTCATCTTTGCCAGAGGCTCCCACAGATCGGTAGTCTTCAATTTGTTACAAATCTGGTTAATCCGAAGATAAAATTTGCAGAATTCTCCAAGGCCAATTGTGTCACGTAATAACAAGTATAGGTTCCACCATTATGAAATCAAGTCACATGTTATATTTCACCCTTCAGTTAGAACTGTTTAAACTGGAAACTTTTCGGGCCATTGATGCGAATAACCGCTGAACATAATTTGTGATTTATTGCTAATGCTTGCAGCAAATATTGTATCTTTTATAAGTGTATAAAAAAAGTTATGGTATACAATCGATTATAAGGCTAGTTTCTCAATTCTTTGTAGAACATGGTTTATGCAAAAAGATTTAGTTTTTATTTTCTTCAAAGTATTGAAACGTGAATAAATAGTAGAAAAATATTGTTCCTTATTTTAGTGCTTTGGAAAAAATTTTGTTTACTATTTTAACTGCTATTTGGATCTGAATTTTCTCGTACTGTCCTTTATTTTTTATGACAGCAGATAATAAAGACACGTACTTTTAATGTAAATGTGTCTCAAAAGTCGGTAAGAATGTCGATAATCTTAAAAATGGAAATGTTCTAAAATATGCTACCCAAACTGAAAAAAATAATACGGTAAATGAAGAAAAATTTCATACAGAAATTAGTTGGAAGGAAAATAAGTATTTTTACATATATGCTACAAAACGTTTAATGAATCAAGTAATTTGTAAACATCAGTTTAAAAAAATTACATGCACGGTTTCCCCCCTCCAAGTTTCTTCACATTTGCAGTGCCACTCGTTTTAGTTTGCTGTTCTTCCTAATGGAGGGCGATTTCTACAGCTTTTGCACATTCGTATGTAATGAGGAGTCTTCGGCGTCATCTTGAGATTGGCGGAAAATGCATACGATTTTAACCTTATCACTGTGTCCTACTGAGACCTGGTTAATCTGGAGACCCTACCCTTTTATGACCTGGTTAATCTGGTTTAATTATTTTAAAAGTTAATTCTGCATTCTTTTAATTATATTGAAAGTAATCAATACTTATTTTGAAGTTTTCTTAATCAATTTTATTTATTTCGCCAGCTCCCGTTTTCCTACATACACTTCTACTTTTAACTACCACTTTAAAGTGCTGAGGGTCCGCAGCACCCCTGGTCATCGTGATAGGACTAAGCATTGAATGTTTTTTTTCTCACTCCGGGTAAAAAAGGGACGTGGTGATTTAAGGGCCGATTGAGAGAAGTTGTTCTGTTTTATACATTTTTTTTTCTTTTTACCAGTGGCATACGTTTTTCTTTTTTGCTGAACTTCCTGAACAATTCAATTAAAAAGAAAAACAGTCAATGCAAGTCGAAACGTACAAAGTGCTAATTCTTAGTGAAAATATATTCCATCTTCAAATGCACGAATTGAATGCGAAATTAGCTTTACTGAAAATGGGAATGTTGTTCTAATGATCTTGAGATTATTAGAGTCGAAATAAAATGATAAATTTGTCGGATATTCTCATCTTTCGCTGATTCTGTTTTTTCTTTTTGGAATCCATGTACGCTAGTTGTAGGTAGACTATGTCTTTAACACAAGCTTGAAGTTAAAGTTGGACGAATACTTCAGTTGGTGGGAGGATTAAATTGATAATGGAATAAATATGCATCTGCCAAGTATCTGCAAATAAATGATGCTAACTTTTGAAGGAACAGAGTTATTCTCAGAGAGGGCTCGTTAATGTTCGTCTTGGTCCATCCCTACTCGGTTATAATAATTTTTACACGTCTATTGAAATTAACTTTGCTTTTAAAAATTTAAATAAGTGAAACGATGCTCAATTTCAGTTTTTTTATGTACATTCATTTTTTTTTCAAAGGAATTTCCCTTCCATCGCTCACCAGGAGAACGCGGTTCAAAAACCTCACTACACTCACTTTCGGCAGCGTTCCACATCACCACTTGCCAGGCGAAGAACATCCAAAACCAGATCGAAAAACTCATAATTTACCTTCCCATCACGGAAATTATCCGAGAGCAACGTAATTGACTTTGAAGAAATGATGCCCTTGTCCATTGACGTGCCACGCGCGTCATGTCCTGATGCTTATCTTAAGCATCCCGAGATGTCTTCGGGGCTACAAACTTCCGATTCTTCGGATCTTTCTGGGTGATTCGCAAGGCTGAAAGACTGACATCACTCGCTACCAAAATCGACAGTTGAGGTTACTGAAAGCAGTTATTGAGATTCACTGTACTGACACGGCTTAGAATCACGTTTTTACTGAATCTCTTTTCCGGCGACTGGTTTGCGAATGCGTGTTGGTTTTTAAGGTTATTGGGTGCTATTTGTGATGCATGTCGTTGGCGTGGTAATACTACTCTGCTTCTACATCATGACAAAACCACCCCAGAGCCTCCGGTAACTACCGTGTGAAACGATGTAAGCTTTTTACATCAGGGCATTCAATGAATTCGAAAAGTATGACGCAATAGCTTCAGGAACAGGGTCTGCCAAAGTGGGACGAGCCCGAAGAAACCCGTCTGGGTTTTTTCTGGCTGGCTCACTTGAAAATCCCCACTTCCTCGGTACAGGGATCATTCATAAATTACGTCACGCTTCGAGGGGGGGGGGGGTTCGTGAAATTGTGACAGTGTGACAAGGGGAGGGGGTAACAAGAAATGTGACATCCTGCTTATGCAACATAGCGTGACATGTGACAAAGAGAAGGGGGGTCTGTTGAAGTGTGACATTTTGTGACAAGGGAGGTGGGTCAATTATGTGGGGAAAAAGCGCGACATCATTTATGAACGGCTACAAATGTTTTTTTTTTTTTTTCAGAATTTACTGCACATTGAAAACATTAACTTCAAAAACAAAATTACTGTTGGCACTTAAAACATTTGTTGTTACCAAAACCTAAAATTGTCATCTTCCTTTCTGGACAATTTTGCTCTTTTTCATAGATATTTCTTAAAGATATTTGTCAATAAATATTGAGCATTCTTAATAGGGCTCGACCGATGGCATTTTTTGGCCGATGGGCCGATGCCGATTGTTGGCCGATTGTTCCAAGATCGGCCGATGGCCGATTATTTTGCTCTTCCATCGGCCGATGGCCGATGGAAAAACTTCCCTTTAAACCACGTGTAGAATGCTTGTCAAAAATGTCATTTAAATCATTTATTTATTTTTATGTTTATAAAAACATAAATGCCTTATACAAGCACCATAAAAGACTTCGGGGGAAGTTTACATGATACAGTAACTTTGAAAGTTCGGACATTTTTCCGATTTCAGTTTTATTAATTTTTTTTTTTTTTTTTTTTAAGAGACTTGCTTAAAATTGCAACATTTCATGTGAAATGCAGTTAAACATCTTTAACTGAGCAATAAATAAATAAATATAAGGGCTCGACCGATGCACCAGTGCCGATAGTTAAAAAATCTAGCCATCGCCACCGGCATTATTCGGAAACTTCGGAAAAACTTTGGCCTATCGACCTTGAATAACATTTATATGCCGATGCAATGCCTACGTTTTCCGTATGGAAAAATATCTTCCAGACTTTAATTTATTTTTACTTCAGAATGAAAAGTACCAAAAATCACTTTCCTGTATCTAGAAAAAAAACCAGAACAATTTCCCGATCGCGATATTATTTTTCGATCTTATATTCCCCTAATCCGTTACTTTTCAGATATACTAATAGTAATACTAGTAAATACAAAACTGAATAAATGTAGAATAAACAATCAGAAGAAAACAAACATCAGCTAAAGCGACCTTGTAAGGCACGTGCACGAAGCAAAGATTGGTTCCGATTATTCATCGTTTTAACTCCGTTTTTTAGTTCATGGTAGAGTTTTACATGAATCCCTTGATTTTGATGCAGAGGAACTAGAACATTTAGTATTCTTTTTTTATGAAACTCATTCATTTTTAAACGAGTGCAGTATTTTGTTTGAATTAAAGATTCCGGAGCGCCCAAAATGTCGCGCTGTTTTAAAATAGTGTGAGAGTTGGACATAAAGAATTAAAAAAGAAAAAAAATAATTTTTATTACGTACGGTTAGACCAAAGATGCACGACGCGTTTTTAGCTACCAGTTTGTTTAAAGTTGGGATTCGATACTAGTGAAGAAAATAAAAAAAACCCCTTTTTTTTCAATTTGCTCCTTGGCTACCAGTTTTTTGCAAGACAAAATACCAGGGGTCAAAACGGACGAATTTAAAATTAATAACGGGCAGTTTTCGTTCTCGTATTTGAGAATGGTCGATTTCACAACGGCTGTTTGTATAAAAAGCAGTGTTGCGTTTCAAATTGAACCCTCCAACCCGATTCAAAATTCCCTCCCATAACCGACAATTTTTTATATGTGGCGCTACCTTCTGCGAAAACAATGTAACTGTTCAAAATTCCTGAGACTCGAATTTGCTTAAATTATATGTCTACCTTTTTAACGCTATTTTTAAACACAAAATTAGTTCAATTTTGCAATATTTTGGAAATCTTTTCTTTTTAATCAAATTTTTAAAAAGTTCTCACGGTGACGAAACCACGTTTATTCTGGGAAGAGAGGGCTCTGGAGTCTCAAGGGTTTAAACTGCAATTCTTTTTACACAAATTAATGTCGACAGTTATTGCTGCACGCCATTGCATCCACTGAGCTAAATAATAAGAGAAACCTGGAGCGAGGACTGGGCGGTCGAACCGCTTCACACCCTTTTCAGCCATCAAGGCAAAACGCGCAAACTACCAATTCGCGCAATGATAAAACGGCTAACTTTAAAGAGCTCTCGAGCTCTTAATTCTTTTCCGATTTTTCTAAAAAAATTTATTCTAATGCCTGACATATAATAATTTAAAATTTCTCATAGCATTTTCGAACAATTATTCATACATTTTTTCACGATAAAAACATTTTGCGACACTTTTTATTATCTTTGAATGCTATGTGGGAGTGTGCGACTTTGGCAGGTTTAAAAAATGTTTATTTAGACAGTAAGACACCCTGATTAATTGATTTACTCTCCTTGACTACTGATGAATAAATACTTTACACAGTTAAATTATAAATCTTATAAGAAGTTTCAGTGAGCAGCTTCGAACAGCATCAATATAGCGACTTTTATTCCCAAAAACGATAAATGCGTTTTTAGAGTTCTTGCACTTCGATATTGCACTTAAACATAATACAATTAAAAAAGAAGAAGCACTTAAAATAAGAAGAAAGAAGTCATTTTTTGGAGATATTATAGGATAACATTTTTATTAAAAAAAGTTTGCAAATAAGTGGAATGGAGCATGTCATTTTGAGATGAATCTGAAATGTATAAGCATTTATAAATTTTATATTTTACAAGTTTGCTTGCCTATGACAAAGTTAAATATTTCTCACTAATGGAACATTTCATTTATGGATATTAAATGTAAATAAGAATAATAAAGAAATACTACTTATTTTTTTAACCATGCACTAATTAAAAATATAGCTGATCAGTGCATCTGCTGGGAAAAAGTGTGTGCTGTAATTCAAAGTTTTATAAGCACATTAAAACTCTTTGAGTGCAGATGTTAATTTAGTAACAAAAAAACATGATCATAATAGTATTTATCATGATTTTTTAAATCATGCACAAATAAAAATTTCAGCTGATCAGTATATTTACAGGGGAAAAGTACTGCAATTCAAAGCTTTATGAACTCATTAAAAATCTTTGAGTGTAGATGTTAATTTAGTAATAAAATAATAAATAAATAATAAAATAAATGTTTTTTAAAAACAGCCACAATTTGACAAAATAAAAATTAACACACGCAAAAATCAAAATTTTACTCAAATGAAAAGTTAATTCAAAAACATCAAAATTATTATTGAAATTTCCATTAACTAGCAAATTAAGATAAAAGCAAAAAAGGTACATGATTTAACTATTTGTGTAACTGATATTTTCACTTATAATAAAATATTACGTAATAAGGTTTGACTATCGAGAAAACAGGAGAAATATTTAGGCTATAATGCTAAAAGAAAAAGTTTTTCAGCAATGTAATTAAGTTGTAATATTATGATTTAAGGTAAACTTTATTCATCCAAACACAATTTTGTGTACATTATGGGCATAGTAATTAAATTTCTGTGAAAAAAAGCCATTCAAAGATAGAATACGAGAACAAGGCATTTAAAGTTTAAATAGGCAATTCGCCATCAAAATGAGCTTTAACACCGTTTTCTTTTAAGTTTCACGAATTTATTTTTACATCCCTTTGCACAACAGGATGCAAACGTATTGCTAAATGACGAAAATAAAATTTTTTGATAAACTATGATAAATTAAACCGAAATTTGTAACAATACACCATACGAGCCAATGCTTCCACAATGGGAAGTCAGCGATGTTTTGCCTTGATGGCTCGAGCACTGTATTCATGCGCGTCGGCTCGCAAGCTGCCCTGTTGAAGCATGGGGAGTCCTCACTCCAGATTTCTCTCATTTAGCTCAGTGATTGCATCACGGAATTTTAGGACACAAGAACTATACACATGAACGATTGTGCTTCGTTTGCAAATCTACGAATCCCAACAGTTATGACAATTTGTTCAAGAAAAAAACGAAATACGCATGCAATATGTAAGTGGATCTTGATAATACTAGTAATTATTATTAAAAAAACCAGTAAATAGTAGCGAGCATGCCGAAAGAAAATTAAGAATGAGTAACAATCTAATTATTATGATTGTTGTTGTCATTCTCGTTCTCGCATATGTGGAATTATTTTTTTCTTTCAATAACTTGTTATAAGAACTGGGATTCTCAATTTTTGTGTCGTGCGTTTACGAAAATAACTCACAGCAAAAATTAAGTTGGTTTCTTTTATTTTTCACTTATTTATTTACACATGAATAGTTAATCTATAGCGGTTGGGATCCGTAAAAGTGCATTTTAATAGTAAACGGTGTGCTGATTGATTAAATGCTACAAACATACCAACAATATCACAAAAGCATCCAACTTTAAGCAAAAAAAAAAAAAACACATTTTGTAGCAGCATTCCTGCAGATATTTTTCTTGCTGAAGAAACATCAATATTTCTTTCCCTCTTCTGTTCTTCTTCGTTTGCTATATGTGTGAGAATTATTCTTAGAATAATTCTCGCTGACTCGGAACAAAAGAGCGAATTCTGTAGAATCGTCGAATGAAGTCACAGAACAAGATATCCGACTGCTTTTCCGAGTATTCCCTCCGAATGTCTATTAACTCCAGCACGAAAATTGGGCATGTTGGGCATAAATAGGCAACCGGATAATAAGAGCCTGAGCTGATATAAAATAAGCGACACCCATTTGTTATCAAAACGGTGTAAAACAAAATTTGGCATAGTTCTAAAATTAAAAATAGTATTTGTTTTTTAAAAATCTTTAAAACTTCTGTTGTAAAAAACTAAAATATTTATGAAATCTCCCAAAAACTATTAAGGAACCAAAAGAAAGCCAGGAAGACATGCAAATTATTCCAAAAGCCAAATGTTTCGTATTTATCTTAAAAATAGCCAAATTAGCAACCCTGGCTCCCCCATGATGGCGAAAACTGTTTTCAACTGCTGTGCTTCCTTTTATTGTATGGAAATAGAAAACTAGCTTTGGAGGAGGAAGACAGTTAAAGACAGAATGTTTTGTGGAAAGTTGTATCAAGTTTTGTGGAAAGTTGGAAAACATCGGCCTTGCATTGGCTTTTAGATGTTTTTTAAGGCCGATGGGCCGATGTTTTTCTGAATTTAACATCGGCCGCCGATGCCGATGGCCGATGGCAAGTTTGTTGAACAATCGGCGCCGATGCATCGGCGAGGCCGATGCATCGGTCGAGCCTTAATTCTTAAAGTTTTTTTTAAAATTTTATTTACTTTAAAAAAAAATTATGTGTATTTAAACTAAAGTTTTATATGCATTTCACCATTAAATTAAGAAAATGTATGAAATCAAAACAAAGACTAGATTGCAATCAACTCCAATTCTAAAACACAGTAAAACTTACCTTCTAACGGACTCCCCTTTTAGGCGGACAGTTTTTAATTCCCCACCATCAAAGCATTGAGTAAAAAAAAAAAAAAAAGCTTATTTTGCTGATACCTCTCTATTGCGGACAGATATTTGTGCCCGCTGGTGTTCGCTATGGAGAAGTTTTACTGTATTTACAACATATTCTCTGTATTTTCGTGTACACGATTTTTTTTGCTTGATAACTACTAGTTTAATATTGTTACATATTTTATTTCTAGCTTCTCTAGTCAAGAAATTTCCTTTGACATTAATAATAATATTTTTAATGTCAAAAACGTATTTGAAAGGGTGCTTAGAAACAATGTATAAAGTTGTATAAGCGTGCCAATAATACTTCGTTATACATTTTTATTTTCAAAATTTCGAAACAAAATGCTATAACAATTATTGCATTGTCAATGGGTACTTGTAGACGGAGGTAATAGTCCAGTCACTCGTGCTGTTTACCTAATATTTATAGCTCAATTTATCTTTCGTTAGTTCATTTACTTGTAGAGAAATATTCATTTTCTATTTCTCTGTTCTTCTCTTTCGGTCGGAGAAGATGGGCGAAATGATTTATTCGATCTCATTCTTCAGAGTTCCATTTAGATTCCCATCAAATGTAAGCGTTTAATTTGATTCCCACATGGAATCTTCAATTTTGCATTAAATTCAATTAAAGGAAAGATATTCTTCGGCGCATCACGACTTCTGAATACGCTCTTCAGTTGCATTTTCATCTTCGATTCATCATAACGTACTCGAATTCCCTTCACTCCGATTTTTAGCCTGACATTTAAACATATGACACACACACAAAAGTTATTATTTTTCTTAAGTTTTTTTTCTTAAAATAATGCCTTGATAACCTTTATTTCACTTATTCTATTGACAATATATCAATGTATCGGGGTTTCAACGTTTTATACTTTCCTTGTATAGAATACATTTAATGAGTTTGGCGACTTGTCTCCATTTCATGTTATTCTTCAACTACTTCCGTCGGCAATGGTAGGCCTTGTCGCTTAGTGTAGTCCGTTGAGGCCGTGGTGGCCTACTGGTTAAGGCGTCGTTCTTCGAACTGAAAGGTTTAGATTTCGGGATCCGACCCGCTGAAGACCCGCCATGTACACTTGGGGATATGTGCATGTAAAATCCGTGGCAAGTGCCTCTGTGTTGTGAAAAAAAAAAAAAAAAAAAACTTCCGTTGGCAGACAAATTGATTGAAGCTGATTTCGCCTATGGAAGGCATGAAGCTAAATTCAGCCCTGCATGCAAAGTTGTTAAGTCATTTCTTGGTTTAACATCAAAAAATCTTTTATCTAATACAAATAAGTTAGCTTTTGAACGATGAAGGCAGGTATCACTTTGTTATGTGCATAAAGATTATCTGAAATACACAGAGAGAGAGAAACATTCAAAATGTTATAATTTTAACAATTATGCGCATAGGAATTTGAACTATAAAACTCATTTCAGTGGCGTTCTCTTTTAAGAACACTGCTAATTGTACGAACTGTGGTCGTATAATTAAAAGTGTGCTTTAAGCAGCCAAGAAAAAAAATTGTTAATTCCAAATTTTCTCTTCAAGGTTTATTGCATTTTTAAAGTTTATATTCAAATTTATTTATAAAAGAACTTTGTATGTGAACTCATTCCGAAATATTCACTTTTCTTTATGAGAGGACGTCTTTGTTCATGAATAATAATAATCAACTTTCTATACCTATAATCAATTACGAACGCCAAGAAATTTATCGTTGTTTCTTTTGAGATAGATGGAAAACGTAGGAACCCATTGCTATTGGGGGTTTTCCCTCCCTGAATTGTATTTGTAATACTTTTCCGTGAAAAATCTAATTTCACCTTTGGGGTTAAGGGATTTCGATTTAAATAGCTCCAGTTTTCTACTGGCAGACTGGAATTCAAATTCGAAAGATTGTGAATCTCCCCTTTGAATCAGTCGTAACAAAATATCAATCAAATCTTTTTTTTTTATTTTCTGTTCCCATTTTGAGTAGAAAGGACTTCTTGACTCGTATGAAATCAATTAAAGTTTTAGATGTTGTTGAGAATATTGTTTCGTTTAAAATAAATTAGAAGGGTTGTGAACTGATAGTGCACATAATAAACCCTTGACTATACCGATAAATCAAGAGTCCTAAAAATTACTACCTAATAAAAATGAATTTGAGGGGGGGGGGGGGTTGGGGGGATTGCACAAACTCCATTTGGATTGGTTTTCAAATAAATACAGTCAGACTTCGATATAAGGTCACCCCTCAAGACTTCACGAAAAGAACCTTATATGCAGGGTGACCTTGTATCCGGGAGACTTTATATCGGGGTCTGACTGTATAATCTATTGGCGTTTTGTTTAGAACAGTGGCAAATATTCACTTGATAACGAAACTTTAAAAACAAATTGGCATTTATACATAAGTGCTGTAGGGTGTCAGTCAACGAAATGCATATTATAATACTTTGAAAATTGATCCATCTTCGTCGATTCGAAAATATGGGTTCTCCAATTTCTATTTTACTATTAAGGTACTTTCATACCAAGCGCAACAAGGACGAAACCTTTCAGGGTGCTTCATTGGTTCTAGAGTTTTACATAACGTAATAACCCCACCTTCGTATTGACTGATTGGCGTTTTTTATTGCTTCATTAAAAATGGCATTCACTAGGACGACTGTCATTTGTTGACTGCACTTTCGAAGGCATAAGTCATCGCTGTCAGTTTGGTAACCATAGACAGCAGCCTATTACGAACAACATAAATGCTTCCGTCGCCTTTGATGTGAGTACATTTTAGTTCTTTTGTCGTCAACATGAAATTAGAACGTCAGTACGTTTTTAAAGCTCGTAAAATACAAAGGTGGGCATAAAAGGAATTTTTCAGTGGTGTTCTGTTTTAAAAATTCTGGATTTTGGATTCAAATTATCTCAAATTTAAATTTGATTGAAAAAAAAAAGAAAGCATGAGAGAAAAAGTAATTTTAGCAGCTTAAACGTATTTTCCAACCATTTAGTCCAATAATTAAGGTTATCAGGAACAGCCTTTAATATTAGCTCTTAAAAATCACTGATTTCGTTTGAGAAAATATCCAACCTCTAAATACTTAACATGTTCTCTCTTAACTTAGTAGTAAATTGCGCGTCATTTTTCAAAATGCGCATTTCATTTAACGATACAGCCTGGATAACAGCACATTAAATGAAAGAGCGTTATTGATCTTCAAAGTGAGAGTAATCAAGCTGTGTTTCAAAAACGAAACTAATAAACCGAAACATCGATTATCCTTACTTTGAATTTTAATTCCAGCTAAATGCAACTTATCTAAATTGTTGGGGAAATGTAATTTCCGAACTGTTTATCGAAATGAATGAGCGGATGCTTTGATTTATCAGAAAGGATCCAACTTGTGATGAATGTGAGAGTCATTCCGGATCTGCTACATTATTATAAATAACCCGCAGGTTTAGGGGAAGATGAAAGAATTTCAGGAATGGAAGGCAATATCAGTGAATGGATGAGGGATAACCCTTGCCATTGGGAATCAGGATGAATGAATGCCAGTATTTACAGTACAGTGTGTGTACGTTATCTTTAACGCTTTTTGCGAATTTTTTTAAAGGATAGAATGAATATTTAAGTTCTTTTTTTAAATCTCATTTATTAAACGTAAAGCGATGATAGTGAAAAGATAGGGAAGAAACTAATAGCTGTTTGGCAATGAATATTTACACGATCTAGACACACGGCAGTGTGTCCCAAGTTCAATCGTGAATGTATTTATACGATCTAGACACACGGCAGTGTGTCCGCCAAGTTCAGAAAGTCAGCCAAATTAAGAAACGGCGACACCGGCCAATGTGTATATTTTTTATTTTACTTGATTTGTCATGGAAGTTTGTTACACGGGTTTCGACCACTATTACTGCATTAATTATCTTCAAACTTTGCGCACAAGCTTATCTTCAATGGCAATACAATATTAAATCCATTTTATAATTTACTAGCGGTACCCGCACGGCTATGCCCGTGTTAAAAAATGGAAAGACCAGTCGGTTTGCCATTGTGTATATAGTGATAACTTTTTTAGGTGTAAATTATTTTATTAAAATGTATAGCATTCCACATAATTAAAAATTAGCTGCCCACGGCAATCAGCCAGAGATCCTACACATTTAACCATTTTTTTTTACAAAACACGCACAATTAAAAAGGAAACAAAGAAACGAAACAAAACAAAAAAGAAATTATTTGAAAGAAAACGCATTGTGTTTTAGTTCAAGTACCCACACAAAAAGGACGATTATAATAAATTATAATATTTTTAATTAATAAATTTTAGTATAATGTTTTTTTATCTATTATTTATTGACATTAAAGCCGGGTGCAGACGCTACGTTTTGTACAACATTTTGTCTACGCAGTCTTAATACTGCATGAAAACGTTGCAGTTTTTTATGCGTCTACATGGTGCAGAGATATATGTATATTTCACTCAGTTTTGTGCGATATCGTCATGAAGGAGGTACTACTCTGGTCAATTTTGGCATGGTGTCATGTTAAAGAAAAAGAGTGGAACGTCTCAGAAGTACCCGGCGTTTAAAGTGGTCAAATGATTACATAAAATAAATATTTTTTGTTGCCTGTACTGGTGGTTCGACAACTGCAATCTCTTTATTTTCATCGATGGTATTCCTAGACTGCCTTGGTGTCTCCTGATCATTTAGGAAATGTAACAAATCAAAATATCAGAGAGATGGCTTGTAGATTTCGTCTCCAGCCCCAGATCGAATCGATTTATTAACTTTTGATAATTCTTTACGGTAAACACTTCTCAAGGAATTAATTATTTACAACTGTTTCTCTGTTTGCGGTTGCGTCAATTTCTTTGAATTTTTCCACTAAACTTTCATAAGCGTCCCCCTTTTAATCCCTGTCACTATACTCCGTGGATTTGGTACGCCAAATGCATGAGAAACTTTCGCATAATGTAATAAATTTTGTGAGAAACTCCCGAGAACATTGCCGAAAGCCGGCCGTTGTCACCTGACGAATTGAAACTGAGAAACAAAATGAATCGGAAAAGCGTGCTACCGTCTACATGTGCCGATTTGTCTGCACAGCTCAAAGACATCTATGCTTTCTAGCTCAGTTATCGCTGCAACTGTACAGTCTTCGCACCGGACTCAAAACTGCGCACTTTTCTAATCTATACGCAACGTTTTATCTGCAGCGTGTTGAACTGCGGAGCCAAAAAGTTGTGCAAAACGTAGCGTCGGGACCCGGCTTAAAACAGAAAGACGAAATTTTGTAGCTTGCAGAAACAAACAGCAGCAAGCAAAGCTTTGAAAGCGGAATGAACCTTTCATCCGAGCTCAAATAGGAAAATACCATATGTGCTAATTCACAGGCGAAAAAAAAAATAAAATAAATGAAAGTATAAATAGTAATAAGCTGGAATAACAAAAATCGCTATAAAGAATAACATTTCTTTTAAAAACCCCTGTGCAGTATGGAAAATGGTCCCGTAAAATACATGACAAAATGAGGAAATCAAAATAAAACTATCAACCGCCTGTGAGCCGCAGGAAATAAATTTCAATTCGCTTTAAAAAAATAATAATCAAAATCTAAAAAAAGAAATAAATAAATTAAAAATCGGCTGCTCCTCAAAATGCTAAAAACCGCTAGCAATAAATTTTAATTTGTTGAAAGAAAAACGGATTAATAGTCAGTCGGCATGGTAACAATTAAAATTAAAGTTAATTAGCGTGAAAAAATAATTTCGAACTGCAGAGAAAAATGCTTATAACTTCTTTTCTAGGTAATTTAGAGGCTTCGAATTTTCGCACGCAGAGCGACTCCTTCCGGGGTAGTTTTTTACGCGCTTTGCAACGGTATCAAGCTCGAAGCGATGCGATAATTCCTTCCCATAGAAAATGACTGTTTTAGGAAACTTTCGGCTATAAATTGGAATAAAAGAAGAACAAATTCGAATTTCGGAAAAAACTCTCCGAGGTGCACACCCCCATGTTCCCAACTAATTTCGTGCCAAATTTCATGAAAATCCGTTGGACGGTCTGGGCCTTACGCCGGACACAGACAGACACACACACACATACTTGCTGCTTTATTATTAGTAGAGATTATAACGTTACTTAGAAAAAAAATAAATTATTTTTAACTCTGAGGAAATTATCAGAGTTATTATTTGTCGAATGGCAACGATAGCTTTGTTTGGATAATGCAACGAAGATATTTAAATTGATTTGGATACTTACGTATTATCGCAACCATGCCAAATTCGGGGATAAAGAGCCAAATTGGCAACTCGGATTTTGTACCTATCTAAGGCGCTTATGGTAACCATAAGTAGGTATATAAGTCGCCAATCTCGCCAACCTGGTTGCGATAATACCTAAGTACCTTGATTTGTCACGGAAGTTTGTTACGCGGCTTTCGACCGCTATTACTCCATTTTAGATTTTTTAAAAATAAAACCGTGCGTAAAAAATTAACCGTAAATATTTTTTGGCGATTTGATATTTATTTGATGTTTCAGGTTGAATGAATGTTTCCCACATCAAGATTGTAGCTTGGTGAGCTCGCATAAAATTATTGAAAATAATTGAAATTGATTATATATACCCGTTTTCAGTTGTTCTTACAAGTCCTTGCTACGTGAATATAGCAATGATATGCAATGAAATCAATCAGGATTAATGAAGCTGTTGTGTATCTTTGCAGTTGAAATGTGTAGACATACATTTTAAGAAAGATATTTGTGTAATTTATTTTGCATATTGTGCAGAACGTACTAAAACACCCTCCTGTTCATTGTAACTGTTGTAATTTTACAGGAATTATTTTATCGTTAGCAAAAATTCACCGGAAGTAATGAATCAGTTAACAAATCATTATTTCATCTAAAATCTAAGCTATTTTAAACACGCGTAAATCCATCTACTTCCGCGATTTTCGAGATTAATTTCTAATTTAATGAAATAATAGTTTGTGATTAACTGTACTACGTTTTAGATATAAGATTGGTTTTGCCCCCTTTCAGCCCTGGATTTTTTAATTTGAAAAAAAAAAAAAAAAAAAAATGTTATTATTGATGGGGAGCTTCTTAAGACCATAAATACCAAATTTGAACTCATTTGCTTAATTAGTATGGGAATTAATTAGTGGTGGCATCTCGCTTCCAATTAATTTTTTTGTCGTTTTTTTTTATTTTGAATTTTGGGAAAATAATTGAGAAAATGGAATATTATCTTCATCTGACTCTTCACCTAACTCTTCTGCAATATCCATTTCGTTTATATTTTCCGCTTCATCTTCTACGTCCGAAATGGATTGTTAAGGTTGTCGGCATCCATTTGGCACGACTTTATAAAACACTTATTTACACACAACACTAGTCAAGTAATGAAGTAAAAATACACATGTATTTTGTTTAGGAGGCTTTGTTGAAGTGACATCCAGAGATAAACAGCAAAAATACCGATTGTCATAGTAAGTAGAGACATGTAAATGTTGCGGTGGCAATTGCCACCTCCAGGGCCGAAAGGGTTAACAAAATATTAGATATTAAATAAAAATAGAAATCCGGGAATTGAACCCGGGTGCATTGGATAAAAAAAGCAGGGGTCCTAACGTGACCTGCGAGAAGAAATTCACGGTCCTACCCACTGGATAACTAGGGGAGCTGGGGGTTACTAGTGTGAATTCTTTAGTAAGTGAAACCTTTATTTTAAGTTCATAGCATTCTTTAAGGATTATGGCTCTATTTGAGCTAATTAATTGATTTGCCATTGCATGCTGATTTTCATGCTATTTTTTCCAGCTTAAAAATTTCATTTCTCATAATTAATTGTTGCGAAATAATAAATGGGTCATATTTACCTCGCTAACTCTTGCACATGGTTTTTCTCGTCAATTCTGCCATTTGTGTGCTTCTATGAAAATACAAGTTTCTGTAGAAGCAAAGTTGTGCTCTCCTTTATAAAAGGAGTAGCACAGTATTTAAGACTAAATATTTTCGAAATGCTTCTTGTCGTCTCGACGGGCTTGATATTAGCGGGCTACGGCTGTCAATGTGGAAGCTTTAGAATAGAGACAAAGCGATTAAAATAATGTGTCGTATCTATATAGATTAAAATATTTCGCATAAAAGCTATTCAATGTGTAAAAATGCATAAAATATTAACTTATTTTATGTACATAATGCATGGTAGTTAAGAATCCAAATGCTGAGGTTTACAAATTCTTTTGGTAAACTATCCTGGTTTAAAGCAGTTTACGCTTATCCGCTAATTTTTTTCCTTTTCTATAAATTTCCTTATTACCTAAACGATTTTTTGGTGTACTTTATGAATTTCCTCTCTTTATTGCTTTTGAAATTGTGGCTTTTTATAGCTCAGTGATTTGATGACCAAGTCACTTTCGTTTATGTTTACTGCCCTATCCAAGTGCAGTTTAGGGCTGTAAAATATTATGTGCCATAATAAAGGACATGCGTTGAGTCAACTATTGTTCGACGGCAAATGTTTTTCAGGCGAAGGTGCTTGCATCTTCCGCAGAAAGAATTGTAAGTGGATATTTGTTCTTTACTTCTAAGGTTCTTTGTAAAAAAGACTATTAATAAAATAAACAAGAGATTAAACTAATGTTTTGCTACTTGAAAATTGATTTTTCCCAGTAACTCTGACATGCTATTGCTCTTCTACAAATGATGCTCTCCCAATCATCTCTAAAAATTGTTATCTTTTGATAGACATTAAAAATATTATTTTGTAAGAAATAGAATGTTGAAATATGTATCTGTGAAGTACATACGATATGAATAAGTAAGTCATTATGAAAAGTAGAATTCTAAGTGTCAATTTTTATATAGTGGAGATAACTGTATGAAGTAAATTTCAATGATTGACGGGGGAAATGTAGCTGTATTGTTGTTATTTTTTTATTGTGTAAACAATTGGCTGAATGTTCAATAGCAGTTGTGATCAAGTTTTATTTTCTAATCGTAGAGTGGAGTTTCCCAACCTTTCCACTCTTACGGAACACTTTTGCCAATGTACAAGTTCCAGGGAAGCCTAAGGATCGTGCTGTAATATTTCTTCAAAATAGTTTTTTAGAGTTAATATTTATCATAAATATTAAATACAAAAAATGATTTCTCTTTCTGAAACACTTTGAACTATTATGATGATGAAATTCAGAAAAATATCTGAGTTTTATTCCTTTACTCGACACTGAGCCACTTACTAATAGAAGAAAAACTGCTTGAGTGTGCATAAGTAACTGCCGAAATATCTCAAAAATTAATTTAAGTAACACATGATAGTAAAAGTGATACAATGCATTGCTAATCCCAATTAAAATCACCAATAGTTTTTTTTTTTTAACTTTAGAGTGAACTAGCACTGTTAAGACTCTTGATTTCTTACGGAGCTTTTTAACAGCATTTAGCGGAGCCCTGGTTAGGAAGCACTGTCCGAGAGTAAGGCCAACAACAGTGTAACAATATAAGTAACAAATTCGTAAACTATATCAATTTTTGATTGAAATATCGATTTTGTAAAGTTGCTTGCGGTGTTCTGCATTTTAGAAGTAATCTTGATGATAAATTCTTCTAATTCCGAAGCCTAAGATATGTGCACGGTAAGAAAAAGGTAATGTATAGTTGCCACCATTTTTGATGCTCAGTAACACCAAAGTTGAAAATTATTAATTTTTTATTTATTTACTATAAAAAATACTATACTATATGCACATATGTCATTTGTCATGTATACATTTGGTATGGTATTTATTTCGTCAAGAGGGTCCTGTCCTAACACTGTATAAAATTCCCTCTCCCCCAATTTTCATAGAAATGAGCTATCGTAATTAAATTTTGAGATGTAACTGAATTAATGAAATTCATATGCTAAAAAATATGCTGTCTGCATTTTTTTACACGGCCACAAACATTTTTTTTTGGATATATCAATGAGTAATTTTAAACTTAGTCGTTAATGAGCACCAAAAATGATAGCAACTGTACCCTAAGAGTAAAGTCATTAACTCTTTCGGACACTGCGAAATTGATCATCAAGTAACGAATCTTAAAAAAAAAAGGTTCCTGTTTCAATCAGAATAACGCGATTTTCGCTCCCGTAACGTGACAAATGGTTGCATATTATATGAATAACTCATTCGAACGAGATTGCTAGACAGGTAGAGGAGCATTTCGAAACTATTCTGTCACCATGAAAATAAACTAATTCGAAAGCAGTCTGTGCTGTTACGCACATATGCGTCCTTTAAACCCCTCAAATGGGACATAAACCTGTCATGGTACAAGATGGAAATATCCGTCAGGATTGATTCGGAACATCGTAGACATCACGAGTCGCTGCTTTCACTCTCTGGAGCATCGAAGCATCCAACCGACTTTCCTTCCACCAGGGACTTCGATAGAGCGACACTGAATTTTTCCATTTGCTGCGAAATCGTGATAAATTGCTGAGCTGCTTTTTTCTCAGTCCATACGTGAGACATCTTCGTCTTAATTGTCAGGTCCTCCTGTGCGAAACTTGTTGATCGTGTGGTGTTATCTACAAATGGCAAATTCCCGTGTGTTACACGTAATGGCTAAATGATCTCGGTCAATATTTTTCTCACGCTCAGAAGTGGAAGATGTGGTGAATTATTACACTTTCTCCCAGCAGGTTTTTCGCATCATAGTTCTTTTTACCACTTGAAAAGCAGGATGTTCACATATTTAACTGAGGTTCTTGCATATTAGTTTGTTTTTCTGTTTCCCTCCATTGTGGTCCAAGAATAACTTTTTAACAAGGGATTTTTTTGTGTAGGTTATTGTTGGTTATTCAACAAATTTAAGTCATGATAATGGATGTTATCCTTAAGTGCCAGTTTTTCCTAAAATTCTATAGAGTATGGAAGAAACCTTCTTTTACTGCAAACGCGCGAAAGCCTTTCTATTACAAATAAACTCTTTTTTTTTCTCTCTCATGGATGTTCGATAAAGAGAAATTACATTTATTAAAGAATTAATTTTTAAACCAATAGGACATTCAACATCGCTTCTTGCGAAGTTCCTTTTTTCCCCGCTTGCTTTATGCAACTGTTTGACACACCAGACGTTGCGGGCTCAATGTCTCGGTCTCCGTTTTTCGACAATCGGCAGAAAAAGAAATGTTTTTTTTTTTTTTTTTTTCAATTTTCAAACAGCTGCTAAAAAGTTAGTAAATCATCAGGTTCATCAGAACATTAACTTCAATAAATCAGAAACAATAAGCCAAGGCTGAACTTGATCCAGTTTACTGTTTAACTGTTACAGTAACGAGAAACAGTTACGATCAAGTTCAGCTTTGAATAAGCAATCCTTGATTCCATAATAAATACATAATAATGCAGTATTAAATCAATGCAAGCGACAACTAATGCATTGTTTGTTAGTGACCAAAATTAAAATTCGTTTATTATCAAGTAAATGCGTGCATTGAAAATACTCTAAAGTTCAACCATATAAAACAAAATAATCATGGGCTCTTAAAAGGATTTTTTAAAGAATATACAATTGTAATCAGTACCAGTTGTTGAACTAAAGGCAAGTGCTATTGAAATATTTTAAATCTTAGTTTCTATAAAGCGTTTTGAAAAAGATGATCAATCACTGTATTTATTGTTTTTGGAAAATAGGAGATGCATTTCTTGGCAATTTTTGCCATGAATTTGTATGACGCTAATAACTCTCAAATGTTTTCTTCACACACCGCTGAAGACCCAAACTTTCAAAAATATTTTATGACTATAATATTTAAATATTTTGTGTCAAATGTCTTTAGACATTGTTTGTATCAGCGCTGATGCCGGTTTTCACATTTATGCCTACTTTAAACAGACCGACGTTTGTAATCCTTGTATACCCCTTAATTGCTTTCTGCTTGACCGAATCTCAAGCGTGCTTCCTTACCACTACTTCGAATTCTGTCCGCTGTATAAGGGGGTAATGGCCACTTGGATGGGTACCACTGAGGAGCAAAATAATTATCATCCCGTCATGCCTTTTTTAGTTCTATTTTTAATTCTCCTCCACCGCATATGGTGAGGGTAGTGCGTTGAATATTAATGATTCTACCGATAGTTTTCTAATCTCACGAATCGCAGCATGGAGTATTTGCTTGATGATGACCTTTGTTTCTTCAACAAAGCATTTCTAGAGGAGGGCAAGCAACTCTTCCGCCTTTTGATAGTCCCCGCCCACTTTTTCTTTTCCTATTTGTGTGTAGCTGTTAACGACTAGGCTCGTTTAAGTCTGTATTTAAACGTTTACGTTTTGCAAATTTTAAGCTGCAGTAAGTTCCACAATGGTATGGAGGCTGTAGCTCCCCCCAATTATTATTATTATTTGCTTGGGGGGTTGGGGTAGAAGACCGAGGTCTGGATTAGAGATGCTTGTGATAGTACGGGTTTTTGTCGGTTATCGGACGTCTAGTGTTCCTTCTCTGACGGATTTTATACCGGGTACCCGCTTCTAATGTTTGAAACCGGTAAATTCTATACATATTTTAATCTATAAGCAATCCCAAAGTTTCCATATCAGTAGCACGTTTTCATTTGCATATATATTTTCAAAACATGCTAATTAATTGAGTTTTAAAAATCAAATTTTCTTTTGTGAGGGGAGAACTGCGCCTCCTCCCTTGATATCCTGCAGATGTCCATCTTCACGTGCCGGATTAACGGATGTTTAGTGCAGTGGCCGGACCAAACTCCGGACATTTAAAAATAGGCCGGATATCGGATATCCGATGCCTTCTTGGGGGGGGGGGGGTTTTCCTCATCTATTCTTCTCCATCGATAAGTCCTTGGTATGTTGTATAGTAAATATTTTTTGCAGATATTCAAATTGCGCACAAGGGTCATGTGGAAACCAAAAAAAAAAGTTTCGTTCCAGATGTCTTTCTTTTGAGAGGCTGATAAAAGCTTCATCGTTGATCCTTATGTCAGTTACGCCTCAAACTCAAAAATGTGTTTATTCAGTGGACATCAAACTCTTTGGTGTTTTAAATGGCTTTCGTTATGACTGTATATGCAATGCAATCTGTAATCAAGTTTAAAAAACTTTAAAAAAGTAATCATTATGCTTTAGCTTTCAATTATGCTTTAAATCATTTGCCTGAGATCATTAAGTGTCTGGTCTGAAGTCTTGTTAATGTGTCATAAATTTAATAAAAATAATACTTCATTATTTTAAATGTATACTATAAAAAAAGAACAATAGCACATTCATTAACAAAAACGAATTGTTTGTTATGTCCATTTGTTGTAGAATCCATTACAAACCACTAATCACTGTTAGAGAATTTTTGCTTGATATAAGTGATGTTTTAAAAGTTAAATTTTTTTTTCTTTTTTGCGGTTAAACTTTATACAACAGGTTGGTAGGAATGTTTGGGAAGGAAAAGGGCTCTCCCTAAATTGGAGGCAGCATTTATCATCATCAGCTACGGCATTAGAAAAAAAATATGGATCAATAAATAAAAAAATAATAATTACCCCCCCCCCCCCCAACCAACTTTTAGAGAACATTTTCCGACGTTTTGAGAGACAGTTCGGAAGAAGGGTTGTATTGTGTTTGTTTAACTTTTAAATATTTATATTTTTGCGAAAACAAAGGATCGTAAATTTTCTTATTGCAACAAACATTCTTTTGATATACAATCTTTTGGTGAATTTTCCCCGACTCCTCCAATTCTGAGAACCCAAATTACTCACTTGTTTTGCTTTGGAAATGATCAAAAGTTCCAAAGTAAATATCGGCGGAGATTTTTTACCGCGATTTTGCTTTTACAAATTCTACGCGGCGTTTTCTTGGAACCACCCGACAAGTGGCTTTCATTTTTTCCACTGGGTATATTACTTCATTATTCCATAATCATTCCCCATGCTGTTCAACTATCCATGCATGCTCTCGAAAATTATGGGTATTAGTGATCAATTTTGCGTGTAGAATTTTGCAGACCGGCGTTGTCTGGTCTTTGTCTTTTGTCTTGCATGCTGTGTTTAATAAAAGGCACAGTAATTGGATGATGTATCGATGTAGTCTGGAATCCATGTTTTCTGGGTAGACGATTTTTCTTACGCTCTTTCTCTGATCTTGCTTTTCTTAAAATGATATTGAAGAGAAGTTATATAGTAAAGCTTCATTTTGATTTTTCTTAGCCTCTTCATTCCAAATGTACCCAATTGGATACATTTTAAAGTACTGTTTATTAAATACTGTTTGTGCAATCTGAAAGCTAAAACACCCAATTGTTTTTGAAATTAATCAACAGATAGTTTACTTCGTTTTAAACATGGAAAACATGGAAATTGGGCATTAATTATTATTTAAACTAATTATTAATTAAAATAAAAAAATTTTTTTAGTTATTTTGTTTTGTAATAATTTTTTAAATCAGAGGACCGAAAAATTGCGTCAAAATTGTTTGTGCTTAGTTCTGGGGTCTGAAGAGGTTAGTAATTTCTTGAAAAGTAATTGCTTAGTAAATGATTTTCGAGTTTCTGCGTGTTCTACCTGTCATATACTTTTAGATCTCCATCAATGTGTTTTTAGAGGTCTCCAGAATTTTTTAAAACTTTTCTTCTTGGAAATAAATTTGTGTAAACGTTTATTTAGGCATTACTTAGAATGGTTTTGGTATGCATTTGAATTCTGCTTTAAACATTAGATCATGAACATCAGAGAATTTTTTGCGCATAAAGTATTTTAAAGCATAGTTTAATGTGTATTTTAATAAAATGCGATCTCCAAAGGTTTTCACACATGATTGTCAATATACAAAACCGAAATCTCTTATAGAAAATGTCCAACTTTGTTCCAGTGATAGTGATACTCATTTACGCCCCACGGGCATGCAGCTCATCGATCTTTTGTGAGTGGTCTGGAAAATCCAGTCAAAAACTTTTACGATGCCGTGATATAACCTGAATTTTTGTGCATGTACACCCTGAAAAAAAGCACTTTTCTCCCCATCTAACAAGCAATTGTGGTTTGATATGGCCTTGAAAAGAACCGTTTGTGTATTCAGCAACATCATACATTTTATTCATTAATTTTTTCATTGCGGCCCGTTTGAGAGTTATCCTGTGCATGCTGCCGAGAGCAAAAAAAAAAAAAAAAAAGGGTGATCATCACTATTTACATTGGTAGTCACAGACATTCATAACTAGCTGTTATTAGGGGAGGCGCCAGAGGAAATTCGGGTTCGTTTTCGGGTCCTGCACAAAAATCCAATTAAACGACATGGACCCTTCACAAAATTCCAATCAAACAAAACGACCCATAATAATAATATAATTACACGTTAATTTAAAGCACAAATGAGCAATAAAATGCAGACATATGTTTCGGGATGTTTTGCATCTAGAAGCTCCCTGTCGCATTGAAAAAGGGATTCCAAGCAATCCCGAAACATATGTCTGCATTTTATTGCTCATTTGTGCTTTAAATTAACGTGTAATTATATTATTATTATTGTTTACTTGCACAAAGTTAAATTATTTTTAAAACGACCCATCACAAAATTCTGAGCTATCAAATCGTACTTTTCACTGTCTTATTCATTAAATAGGCGGCAAATGTTAATGATAATTTTTATTACTATTTGTTATATGTATTTTGAATTTTTCACAAAAATCTGCTTAAAATTCACAAAAATAGGACCCTGTTGAAAATTCTGGATTGACCCCTGGTTATTAATGTCTATGAATAGT
The DNA here is from genome assembly GCA_038502835.1 of Octonoba sinensis. Classification (NCBI taxonomy): domain Eukaryota; kingdom Metazoa; phylum Arthropoda; class Arachnida; order Araneae; family Uloboridae; genus Octonoba; species Octonoba sinensis. Next base: position 108,186,050 of record CM076602.1, on the reverse strand, counting down.
GTAATTTTTGGTTAGACACAGAAGCGCTATATTGAGGCTATATATCGATGAGCCGTGCGAAGCTTACTTTCTTCCGACATGATCTTGCAAAATACACCTGTGGGAACACTAATGCCTGTGGAGGAAATCATATAGTACCTAAGATGGTTTCCAACTATAGACGATATTGGAAATATAGCGGAAAGAGACAAGAAAGGGAGACCTCTGCTAGTGGAGAATGGGATGTTGTACCCTTGTGCATTGTAACATGCTTCTCATCTTTTCATGGCAAATGTTCACCATTGAATTGAATTTTCTTTATATCTAAATGGTTCCTTGGGAAGTATACTTCCCACCACTGAAATAAATGTAAACATGAATTTCGGCAAAATAAATACATTCCCTGTAAATGCTAGTGTTTAATTTTAATAAAACATTAAGAACCAGGAGGAATTCAGAAGAGAAATAAATGGCCTACGAAAGGGTTAAAAATGATTACTAGATGTATGGCCAATGGCCAAAACTCTTTTCTGATTCCCGGCGCTTGGTTACCGAACAATCGCTTATTTTTAATGATTTTACTCCTTATTGATGAAAAGCTTCTTTCTCTCAATCCACGGATTTATCAAAGTTTCTCGCAGAGAAAATTCAATCGCAGCGTATTGCTTAGCAAACTGCAGTTTCGAGGTGTGCTTCAAGTACAATTTCACAAATGAAGTTTGAAGAGATCTGATTTTAGACAGGCACCAATCAATAACGTTGCTTTCGGAAATCGCAGTGCGCGCCACATTGCCCTGCTCTCTTGGGATACAACCATGGATACAACAAATGAGATTTACCAGAGCCTGTGATTTTTTCCCTTCAACCGTCTGTAATTTGGTACAGATTGGCAAGACACTGCTAGCATTTCAGTTTTGAGACATTTTTTTCGTAAACCCTAGAGCAAAATATAATATATTGCAGCAGAAATGAAAACATTTTTTCGTTTTTATACCTGTAATAAAGATTAAATAGTTTAAAATATGAAAACGTAAAAAAAAAAAAAATGACTACCTGTTTATTAATTATGTCTGATTTAAACGTTTTAATATTTTAGTATTTCATAACACCTTTCATTAAATATTTAGACAGTTAAATTGAAGATAATAGAACTATTTTCAAGCATCTTATTTCGCAGTTATTTCTTAGTCGTGTGAGTTCCACGTTACCTTTCATTTTCCGAAAATATGCCTCATTTACTCCTCAATTTGCGATTGCTCTCGAATCAACTCTCATAAGAGTACGTGAAGTTAAAGTGTTTAAAATGGTGAGCTTTCCCCACCCCCCCTCCTAATTTATAACGGGAATGCATTTTGCTTACTTCAGATTATAGGGGACATGCATTTCTCTTATTTTGAAATATATCTGCAACATGTACCGCAGTGGACCTGTCGGTAGAAGCTCGGTTCCCGCAGAGCACCGGAGATAAGCAACATTGAGGTCAGTGGTTTGGGAGGGTGACAACCTTTCGCGGCTGGTTGGTTTGGGACCGTGTAAGCTAAAGGGAGCTGGTGCCGTTAAATCCGTCGTGGCTCCAATGTCCTCCAAGTGAAACGATACCTCTGGGAGTGCCAACCCCAGGTGACTGTCTCTCATCCGGGAGCTGGTTCAAAAGTTAAGAGACCTCTCAAAGGGGTGGAAGATAGACTCCTGCCTATAAGGGCTCCGTTAGACTCAGGCGCATCGCATCCGTTCTTCCTCGCTTCGCGCGAAGACCCGACGACAAACAACAACAACGAAATCTGCCACATATTTTAGAATAATAACGAACGAATTTACAGGAGAAATGACCGAGTTCTACTTTATACTATACGTTCTCAATCTTTGTGAGTAAGCGAAATTTAAAGTGCTTAAGTGTATGTATTTAGGGATGTAACGAATAGTGATTTGGCCGAATACCGAATATTCGGCCACTTCTCATAGGCCGAAGCCGAATATTCGGCCAATGTGTTAGGCCGAATAAATTTAAAATTTCTGGAAAATCGTTGTAATAGAAATTATTTGACAAATTTCAAATTATTGACAAAGCCAAGCACTAATTACACACAATCTATGATGTATGATTTAATTCTGTTTGTTAAGAATTTAAAACTATTTAAAATTAATCTATTTTCTCAATTGTTTTGAATGTAATAAAACTAAGAATTTCACCCACAGATGGAATAGTTATGGCTGGTTTTATGGTAGTAAGCATTAGCATTATTTTACTAATTATTTATTTCAAATGAAGGAACTGCTATTGCTTAGTGAACTTTTACCTTGCGCAAAACTGTTTTATGAAGATATTTTAGAAGTTATGAAAGTTAATATTTTTATTTTATGGGGTTTTTTACATACCTATCTTTAAACGATCTATTAAAATTTAATACACTTAACTGGAATATATTTTTATTTTCAAAAACCCCAATAACTTATGCTATCTAAATATTCATGATATATTCTAGGCTTTTCACATTTCTCTCTTACGCAATATTTACAATAAATCAGTCTACCCAAACAAAGTCTGACTTCCACTTTGTTAATAATAAGAAAATAAATTTTTCATATATCATAATTAACTCTTGCCAGCTTTGGAAGCAAATGCTAAATATAAAATACAATATTACAACTTTGAAATCTGTTTTTGCTCAGTTTAAGCCTAAAACTATGTTTAAAAAAGGTTTTTAAAAAAGTTTTTTTCTAAATTATTTTTACTTTTTTAAAACTATAAACTAATGTATTATTTTTCAATAATTATAATACAATTTTAAATGTTTAAAATCTACTAATTTCTTTATTTTTTTACAATTTTACTGCAGTAGAACTATTTTGCCGAATAGTCCATCAATATTCGGCCAGGCCGAATATTCGGCTTGGTGATAAAATGATTATTCGGCCAAAGGGCCGAATACCGAATAGTGGCCGAATATTCGTTACATCCCTAGTATGTATAAACGCGTAATATTCGGTTTTTCATTTTTTTCTCTAGTTAATGTTCAAATTAGTAGGAATATTTCAAGTTAAATACTCTTTGTTTTGGTAGTTGAAGTTACCCGGCATTTAATTCTTCAATTTGGTAATAAATTATCATCCAAGAACGCTTTAAATTAATGGCCAGTTTAAAGGACTTCCACTACTGCGTTTGTCATTAAATACTGTCGTCAGCATCCAGATCTAATTCTGCCTGCATCATAATTAAGTACTCGTTAGGTTGGTTGGATAAAATATGAGCGGCGTAGTAAAGAATATAAAAAATGAATTTTATTTTTGGTAAAAATGTGATCGTTTACGTATGTCATTGTCGGCGATTCTGAAAAAATGACGTTTCTGTAATTTTATTTGTATTCGGTTCGGCTCTCAGGGGTTTGGATTATCAAAACAGTTATTTCCACTAATGGATTTACTACGCCGCGGCCAACATGTTTTGATTGCTTTCAACCGTTTCAAGATAATCAATTTTAAGCAAAAGGGATTTTATTTAATACTGAAGGAGGGAAAGGTCAAAAGAAGCAAAATTAATCTTTTATAACGATACGGAAAAGTAAACATTTACAGGTATATGGGAATTAATTTCCTCCTGCAGTGTAAACTTCGGCTGTTTCTTTATACCAAAATATTGATTAAATACTTATTTTTAAAAAAAAAAATAAATAAAAAATAAAAAATAAAAAGAGAATAAATTTTAAAAAAAAATATTTTTTCATGAAAATCTAAAATTTGAACTATACATTAAAGACTAGAAATTCCATTTTATGTGGAATTCAAATCATGTCTACCTATTTGTATTTAGAATTTGAAATGCAAAATAGGAAGGTTATAAACTGACTCTAGTTTCAATTAGTAATTTGAGTTTCAACGCCACTGAACTTTCAAATGCTTACAATAATAGTAATCAAAACTAACTACCCGCTTTTTTAAACTTATTTGTCATTATCTTTTATTTATTAATAATATTTAAAATCTACCTTTTGCTTTTAGAATGTTTAGAACTTACTAGCGTTTTACGTTTCCTCTTTATTGAAAATATCCAAGGCCCGTAACATTCACTTTTCACATTAACCTTCAGGAAAGCATTTTAAATAAATTACTGGAAGCTGCAAAATAATGAATCTAGTATAATACTCTTTGACTTGGATAAATCACTTTCATATTCAAATTGACGCAGGGCTGCTTGCTTTGTTCGAGCATTTTCTATGAGCTCTAATGAAACGAGTGACTTTACCACCAACGGGAAATGTCAGCCATTTCTTGAACACCGTATACCTCTTCGTCATAATAAGTAGTTTTGGAATATAGATAGCGTAATCTAAATGACTGTTGTAACTGATATGGCAATTCGCTTGCATGCAAGCGATACATAACAGAAACGAATTTGCATTTGTTACGTTGATTACACTTTTATGCGATTTAATATCGTCGAGAATTATAAATTGCGTTTCTTGTGTTTTGAGACTTTTTAAAGGGAAATAGTATTCAAATCACAAATTTACAGCACACAATTCTGATACTTGATATTCTTTAACGACTTCGAGTGGTATCATTTTAATTTAATATTACGACTATTTGAGACATGCATTGTGTTTTACAGTAACATATCGTCACTAAAGCTTTTTATTAGACAATTGAGGCTGATGCTGTTCTTGAAATTATTAAATTATATGTAATCCGAATTCGTTTCCCTATCTGGTTTTTAGAATTACAACACACTTTACCATACATAATAACTTAAGATGAGTATAAATACGATATACAACATTGCGCTAGTTTTGTTTTTTTTCCCACTCAATGATTTAAAAGGATGCTTGTTTTATATTTTTGTGGCGGTTTAACAACACGTTGAATAGCTATTGTTCATCAAGGAGTTCTGCGGCATCTCATCAAAGCCTTGCTATTTTGAATGTATGAAATATTTTAATGAAGTAGTCTTTCAATGATGTTGACAGAATTTATTTGGAAGTTATAGATGTGAATCAATTTCTATGAACAATATTAATGTATGCTAAACACACACACACATAGAATTTAATTTCAATATTTAAAAGAATGACTTATGGGGAGTGCTGTAATTAGTGAAACCCGGATTTGACGCTTTCCAAGGAACTGGATTAAAAAAACTTAAAATACGGGTAAACGTAAAGTACGGGAAATACATAAAAAGCAAAAATCAAATAGAAAAAAAAGTAAAGGTAGTAAACATGACTCTTTCAAAAAGTATAATGTCTATATTTTCGAAAAGAAAATTATTATACATACCATTTTAACACACATATAATTACGAATCCTGGCATTTAGGTCGAAATAATCCGTAATAGTGGATTGTTTTTTAGTTATGGAGTTCAAAGTGAATGCAGCATCTTCCAGGATTGAAGTACTTAGCAAGTGTTTTTGCTGGTCTTTATGGGGAAGAGAATAGTTTTTCACTATTTGTAAACTGTTCCGTTCAGTAAGAGTACATAGCACGTGACATAGTCGTACATAGCACGTGACATAGTCGTACATAGCACGTGACATAGTCGTACATAGCACGTGATAGTGATTTCCAACGAAATCTTTTAATTCAAAGTATTGGGGCTTAGTTGTTTTTAAAATGGCAAAAAGAACACTTTCAGTTGAATTCCTGACAGCGTACAAACTTTCTCACACCTTGATGAACTAGAATAGACTCTTTTTGAAAATTCTCAAAAGCAAAAACAAGCTTCGATTGTAATTTATTTTGTGAGAAAGTAATAATTAACTTTCAACAACGTGGATTAGCTTTAAAAAAAAACAAAAGGAAAACTATTGCTAATTTTAGAACATTTTAAATTTTTTTTATTTTTGAGGAAAACGTAAAATGCGGGGAATTTGATAAATAACTAACTTTGAATCCACGTTATCTCAACATTAATTAGTATACGGGAAAACTAGGACCTGATGAAAAAAACGTTGAATGCGGGAAACGTAGCTTGGGGGATGTCAAATCGGGGTTTCACTGTATTATAATCTCTATTTACACAGTTTGGCAAGAACAGAAGTTTATTTTCTCTACTGAGTGCCTTCTTCAAATAAATAACTCTTTCCAATGTGATAGATGTAATCACACTGATTACTGCAGAAACTTACATTATAATTCTGTTTTGATTAATATAATTTTTATGATACTTACTTTGTTTGAATTTAAGGTACCGACATCGGAGAAACATAACACATCAATGTTATAAAACCATCGATGCGTAAGAAATCATTCACATGTGTGATTCTCAAAATAATAATAATAATAATAATACGTAATAATTATTTTAAAAGAAATATAGAACTCTCACATGGAAGAAAACTAATGTTTGTTTCCCGTAGAAGGACTCTTAAAGTTATTCTTTAAAGCCTTTTCTGCATTGATGTTAAAATAATTCTAGGAAGCATCAACTTTAGCTAGTAAACTGGAAAGAGGTTATTGGAAGCCTTATGTTTTCACTTTAAAAGGGACGCTCATTTTTTTTCTGTGTCTACCAATTGCTTTCGTTAAAAAAATTGAGGATGTAGTAAGAAATATTGCGTATTTATTTTTGGATATGCGTGAAATGTGCTTTCTTCCAACCTCTCCCGCAAATGAATGACATTACATACGTTTACTTAAGCTCTACTGTAAAATAAAAAAAGTCCGAAAATGCCCTAACAAATGTTCCTGCCCGACGTAATTCTTTGAAAAATGTCAACTTTAAATGGCAAGACCGTCTTATTGCTCACAGTTTTCGTGTTTGTTTTAAGCAAAAAAAAAAAAATCCCTCCCCTGTGAAATGCTTTTACTACCAACTCTATTTCAGTCCAGAACGCGTGAAGACTTTTTCTTTTAAAGAATCTGCTGTGACACATTCTACCCTGTTTCCATTTCTGGTAGCTTGGGCTGAATCTGAAATGGGCTCCCACAAAGTGGCCCCTTGACGATTTTGGTTTAGCCAGCACCCCTCTCATTTGTCACTTGAGCTCAATTATTTAATTTTCCGGCGGTGTTGGCATAAGCTGCTGCCTAGAATGTCGTTGCGGACCAGAGGACGACATTTGGAAGGATTCTGTCGAGATTTGATTGGCCATGGTTCTAGTCATAAGGATTCAACTTGATTCTTTCAATTGATTTTTTGACCTCGCAGTTTTTTTCCCCCATCTCTTTTTTAGGAAACAAAACAAACAGAAGAGGACTTTTAACATTTTACTTGCTATGATTTTAATGAAATTAAAATATTTCCTTCTTTTAAGGTAGAAAATTTTTGTCGATTTGTTTTTATGTGACCGCGACAGCAATGGTGAATAAATTTATAAGTGAATTTCTTTCAGAATTTTGGCACAATGTTTGGCTTTTTTTGTGATTATTTGGTGATTATATTATGTAATGAACGTTGCTTAGTTACTCATTTATTAGTTTTCATTTTTGAGTTATTTTCCTTGTTGAGCTCATTAATTTATTAAAAACGTTTATGACGAAGTTAGTTATGACGAATTTCTGGGGTTCTTCGATGAAAATTGCTATTTTTGAAATGAGGCAGCTTCGTTTTTGTTGTACAAAATCGTATCATTAAAATATATTTATTTGATCCATGTCCGACTTGTTCAACTATTTGCTCGCAAATTCTAATTTTATAAATCCTAGTGGGTTTTATACACCGGTGAATATTTTAGGCCATGAAATACGGTAAATGAATAAATAAATAAAAATGGATGCAATTAAAAAGGAATTAGTGCATCAGAACTGCTCCAAACTGTCTTAAGTTTCCGTTTAATAAATTTGCTCAGTTTATAACAATATGTAATTTTTATTGCATTTTTATGAATGTTATTGAATATGTTATTGCATTTTTATGAATAGCTCTCGTAAATAAATTCAAAAGTTAACTCGCATTTATCCCGTGCATTTTAAAATTTTGGCCCACACATTTATTCGTACAGAAATCAGTTGTGTGCCGTGGCAAATACACTCTAGAAATCTGAATCTTTATACATCGTCTCTGAATAAAACACTCTTTAAAAACGTCCTCCACTTAAGTCCTGTTCCTGATCAATGACGTTGTTATCCTGATGGATCTTGCCACTTATTTTTTAATGGCATCATTTCTGGCATCGAACGAGTGATTTGCCTTTATCTGCGTTGACAGGCCCTGTTTCACAACTCCTCGTTACTATCCTCTTGACAAGCTGCAAATCCAAACCCCCCTCTCCTGCTTCACTTTATTTTAAAATTCATCGTATTAAGTTTCAGAAAAAGCATTCTCCTGCTTATTTCCTCGGGAGACGGAATTTGAATTCAGAAATTTTTAATGGTCCAAGCGGGGAGATTGTAAAATATTGTAAAATGCAAAAATTTGACGCTTTTTTTCCCATAAATTAAAAAAAAAATCTATTATTTTTAAAAGGAAGTTTTACCGACTTATACAAAAGTACAATTTTGCTTCATAAACTCTTTCAAAGTACTTTGTAAAATTAGCTCTTAATAAATTTGGAATTACAAAATTAAAGCAATTTATAAGAGTTGAGATTGCACTTTTTAAATTGTTGACGATTATGAATGTCTAAGTTAAAAGTGACCCATTGCCCAAAGCACGCGTAAGTTAAAAGTTAAAACCCCATAAACCTCCCTAAGTTAAAGGTACCTCAAAAGTGGGAGTCGTCAATTGCAGAATTCAGTCATCAAAGCCGATTTTTGTTGGTTTAACAGTGGCCTTTTTTCTTTTAAAATATCATACTCCTTTTTTCATTCCTTTTTTTTTTTTTTTTGCCTGAATAAAATCAGAAGCACCAAGCACTTGCATGAAACTATAATTTTCTTTCTTGCCTTTTTGTGAAATTTTTATGTGCTACATGTTTAAAAAGTATAAAATCTTTGCATTGCTCATTAGATTCGCAAATATCTGCAATGAAAAATGTTAGTTTCGTAGCGTTCATACTTTTCTATATAGGACGTCGTTTACTTGGTGTCTAACGGTTGAGATTCGACTCTAAATCTGTACAGATTCATTTCTTATTTCATTTAAGTCAATCTGATTGTTATGCATAATCAGTTATATTACTCAATCTTCAAAGAGTTTTTTTTATTAATGTTCCGGTATGAACATGATCATTTTATTAATCTCCTGCCTGGTTTGACTGCGTCAAACCAGGTCAGAAACCGTTGACTTTAAGTGAAGTTGATGACATGCAATCGAGACGAGTAAATATCTCCCCTGTCCAAGACAGATGTGCTTGAGATTAGCCTGCTGTTGTTGGCATTTTGGACACCGACTTTTTCGTCTCCAGAGAATTTTAGACATTTCAGGTGACCGTTTTGCGAGGCGGGATAAGTAGGTATGTGTCAGACCTGTTACTTGAGAATGAGATAAAAAAGCCAGGTTCCGTCACCGATTAGCTGTTGTTGTTGGGGGGAGCTAGCCAGTCTTTTTTATAGTAGATTTTTTGATTGAGTAAAGTTTCAAAGATGTTAGTTAATTGCAATTGTATATCTGGTTGACAGCAACCTTCTTTGGTAAGTTTAAACTTCCTACATCAATCAAGTAAAAGTCCTACATCAATTGCCAAGAGTTCAGTTTTTAACTTATATTATGAAAAGTAGTAAAAATAATTTATCAGACCAAAGACGTCTACAGTAGTATATGTAACTTTTAAATTTTGTTATTGGTTTATATTGTGAAGTAGTTAATTGCAAATTTTAATTCACGTCAGTAATCCATGAAATATTTTCTGTGGAAGGAGTGACTTTTACCAGAACGCTGACGAGAGATAACGGGCATTTTTTAAACATTCATTTGTTCTATGATAATTCATTTATCATTTTTTTCATCAGAAGATATTGTTAACCTTCTCAAAATTAATCTCATTTTTTGCATAGTAATAAAGAAACTACAAAAAACCAGCTGGGTCGACCCCTGATAAAGTCCGTACCTTTTTATTTACGTATTACTACTAAAAAAATCTAAACTTTTTCTACGCTACATTGTCTAAACATTTGTAGAGTAATCTGTAATCCACGCTCTGTTAAGCTGAGATCTTATCGATTCTACGTGATAAATCGATGCTTCTTCCCCTGCCCTTTTCAGAATGGTATTGAATCGTTAATCGACATCGATCTCTGTCTACAACAGAGGCAACTCCAGCCTTGAAACAGCGAGCTTAGGGCTAGCCAACTTGACCCCTGTCCACTATCCAATTAATTGAGCGGTAGCCATGACGAATATAGGGATGTCTTGATAACTCCGAAACCATTGTAGCTCATTCCATTAAATGAAATGACTTGCTACGGGAAGTAGGATTTTGATTCATTGCTTTCTCCTGCGATTGGTTGGTGCGAAGTCTTGTAAGCGTTTTGCGTCTTCTAAAATTTGGTGCAGAAGATTCTGAATGTAGTAGTTGTCCGTTTCTTTTTGCTTACGTGCTTAACATTAGTGAGAACCCGAGCATTATTAAGAAATCAAGGTGCTTTTGCTTTAAGTTATTAGTTTTGGGGGCTTCTATTTTTTAAAAACGTTACGTTCTTGTAAGAATTTGTAGACCCGCCCTTGTGTATACCAACTCAAATTTTACTTGTAAAACTATAGAATAGGTTTTTATCTTTAGCCAAAATTCTTTCACACTTTTACCGTAACTTTCTTTTTTGTGAAGGATTGTAGAATAATATTACTGATAGTATTCTTTTTTGTACGAAAAATCTCGTTTTCATAAAGTCACTTCTAAAACTTATAGTCGGTGTACTACTTTAATGATCATTAAACGAAAAACAAAAGCTTTTTTTTTTTTTTTTTTGAAAAATAAAAAATGTATACCCTAAAGACGCTTTTTATTGTGCCTGTTTTTTATAACTGCTATTTCGAAGGCAACTCTTTTATTGCGCGCAAATGTTTTTCTTTCAATTCTGGAGGGAAAAAATACGATACAGCACGTTCCAAAAGGTTTTTCAGAACACGATTTTTTTTCGCTTTTTGTACCTCATATAAATATCTCGGAGCATGAAAACTTGAAATTTTTCTGGCTGAACGTATGTATTTTACTTGAAAACCCATTAAACAAATTTTGCTGTTTTGTTACGGAATCGAAAACCAATTTAATAAGAAGAAAAGTTTTTAAAAGCAGTTTTCCGTTAAATTAGAATCAGAGCTAAACGTGGAACATTTCGAATATGATAGCTTAATTAAAAATGTTTTGAAGTCATGTATGTTAGAAATTACTTTTCTTTTTTTAATGAAATAACTTGATTAAAAACCTTTCTGGGTACTTAAAAATAATTTCATTAAAACGCGAGGCAAAGTTGGAAGGACATTTTCCCGAGTTTAGATGATTCCTGACATTGATAATGATCTCCCCTTCCCCCCTCCTTTTATAGATATTTTAATTCTAAATATCAAACAAAATATAACTTCGATTTAACGGTACTTAATTTAACGATTTCCTCAAATTAGCAATAGATTTAAAAAGTTGGATTTGATGAATCTTATATTTCCCGATTTAATGATATCCATGATTTAACAATAACATTGAAGAGTCCGTAGACTATCGTTAAGTCTACCACAAATATTAACGTCTGAAGATGAAGAGAAACTTTCACGGCGGAGGTTATATTGAAAAGACATGAGTTATTTAGATTAATTTATGCTGAAATTCCATATAAATGACCAAATGTGGAAAAAAAAAAGCTCTTTTTCGTATTCTTACACCATTTAAAAATGGTTTTGATCGTTTTTGAAAAAATTTAGAATTTGCGAGTTATTTTATTCATTTGCTATTGATTCTTGTCTATCGGATTTCTTGTTCGGAACATAAACAACTTTAATTCGATTTTCTTGGTAGTTTCTATTCACTTTTTTTTCTCTCGGTTGTTTTGCATTTAATTGTAATTACGTACATATAACTATATATATATATATATATTTATTGAATAATGGGGGAGGGTCATGTGAACATCCGATATGAAATGCAGAAAAAAAAATTGTTGAGTGTCTGTTTTATTTGGGGCATCAACTATTTCCGTAAAAGACAATATGCAAGATTTTTTAAAATTAAATACACATGATTTACTTAGGACTTAATTTGCTCATAAATATTCAAGAACTAAGTATACTTAATCTTATCGAGAAAAATTATTGCTGATCTATGACTAAATTAGCTGAGGCGGACTATCAAACTTTGGAAAATAAAGATTTTGCCTCATTTTAAAAATAATTACTTCCTTGAAAAGTTTTAACCTTGTAGTCCTTTAAATAAGTTTTTCGAGTCATAATTACTGAAGGGCAGAAAAAACAACATACACTACTTTCTCTCGTCAGCTTATGAAGGGTGCTACAAGCCTGTACACGCTTGTAGCATCTGGAAAGCCGAATTCCGGAAGGAAATGTTTTGGATTTTTAAAAATGAATGGAACTGTAGCTGTCGTATAAAACTTTGTTATTTGATTATACTGTAATTGTATTGTAGCACGGGGGGGGGGAGGGGGGTTGTGAATAAATAGTTTATCGTAAAGAAACTTAAGTATTCATACTGCTGTGAACTACATAATCTCTTTTTAAAATAAAATTTTACAGAATGCTTCATATTTTTAATTAATTAATCAGTACTTTTCATTGCCTTTTACGGTAAACTCCTAGGAGAACCCACCCCTTTTCAAAATTGCCAATTTCGCGTCCATCTCGCAGAACGATAGAAGCTGGGTTTCGATCAAATCAGGGTTACCAAGATTGCGTACTCATCGCCAAAAAGGCCTATGGGGTGGGCTCTCCTAAGATCCAACCGCCTTTTACTAATACAGATTTGAAGAAGACATTTTTGGAACATGCGAAACAAACGAATTTTTAAATTAGTAAAATGTAATGAATTACACCATGAAACGATAGCGTTGAAGATTTCCTTTGTTTACTTAATTTAATCAGTACCTGGGTGACCGAGCTTTGCTGGGCGGTGTTTTTTTTTTTTTTTTTTCGAAGAAGATACTTATTTAGATAAATTTGAAAAGTTAAAGTGCTTTCTAGCTATAAATTTTCATGCCGATTATTAGAGCTGTTGACCTTAAGATGCGTGTACTGTCATGGCAAAGAAACGTCTTTAGTATAGGGACCGGTTGGCAATTTATTTTGATTGGCGACGAAAGATGCCGCGAAAAGAGTGATACTCCAGAACTTACCAAATATATAACGAACTAAAGTTCCACACATCAAACACAAAACAACTAATTGCAATTGTAACTAACAATTTCCTCTCCTACCAAAAATGTCTCTAACGGGCTTCTACACTAAAGTCTTACTCAAGAAGTAAATATAGGTACATGCATTGAAAGTAATATAGGTACTTCCTTGCCAGATTGTTCACCATAACGATTCTTGCCTTCATCGTGTTTTTACTTAAACTTGTCACAATAAGTCTTACACCATTTCATAGACCTTTTGATGCATTCAAATTTCGCGCAGGATTACTAAAGCTTTTTTTTGCAATGGGTTCCCTAGGCATTTTAAATTTCATAAATGGTAACAGCAACAAATTTCAATCAACAAAAGGTAAATTAAAAATAAGTGTTGCCACTCAGTGTATTGCTATCTCACTTGAAATGAAATATCTATAGCGGATGACGTTTGCTCACTTTTTACAAGTACCTCAATTGCGTTATTAAAAAAAATGGTTTTTTTTTTGTGTAAAATCGCGTTTTTTTTTGGGAAGACACCTACATAGGTAAACTTAAAAAACAAAACCGGATTTAAATACAAAATTTGGTCCAAATCGTTACAGCCGTTTTCGGGAACGCAAAATATATAAATATATATACAAGAATTGCTCGTTTAAATATATAATAAGATAATAGCGCGCTCTCCGTCCGTGTTTTTTTTTTTTTTTTTTTTAAACCTTCTTTGTGCTTCAACAACCACAGAAAGATGGATTTTCTCCTCGAAATATTCATTGTTTTAAATATCAGTACGTTCTTGGAAAAAGTTGTTTTGCATTTGTCATCATTAATTTATCGAATATCTGAAAGGATGTAAGATAGTTGGTCAGTATTAGATGCGTATGTTATATTTTATTTTTCTTATGATAATGCTCCGCTCGGAGATGTTAGACAACCTCATTTTGTCATAAGCATTGAAAAATATTCCAATTAACTACAATTTAAACAGCCCATGTTCTTGCCAAGGGAACATTCTTTGAATCAGAAGAAGCTTTTCTAAATATATCTTCAAATATTTGCTTTTAAAACTGAAAAGCTTCATGACTTTCTCCAACTTATCTTCATCTCACAAGCAAATCGAAATTTTCTTGTGAATTTTTACTTTCAAATATAATTGAACATGAAGCTAAAGTCGTTTATTATTAGTGCATCGCGACCACACCCAACATCGTTGACCTACCCACCAATGCGTCGCGACCCATAGTTTGTGAAACGCGGGTCTATTCAATTTATAGCATATCGCAGTAGCATCACTTTGAGGAGGGAGAGGCGTTCGGCCCCTGGTGACAACCTTTTGGAGCGATGTTAGGGGTGACACCCAAAGTGAGTTAGAGTTTTTGAAAAATACATTTAGATACTTAAATGATACATTTTTACTGCTGCCTTTTCAAAGTACCACAAGTAAAAATAGATGTAGTTTATTCCGAAAGTTACACCAAATAAATAATAATAATTTTCTTAAGCTTTTTAAAAAAAATTTTGGGGGGATTACAAACTTCCACCCCAGGTGCCACCCATGCTAATAACGCCGCTGTATAACAATCTATATTTCCAAAATGTAGTGAAAATTGTTCAATATTTTCAATAAACCATTCCCTAGTGTGGTCAGCTAGAACAAAAATTTCACTGAGGGTTCGCAAAGAAAATAAAAACATTCTCGCGCAATTCGTTTTATGAAGTTAAACGAGTAATATATTAGCCACCGTATTTCGTACTTCGTGCCTTCCCTTAATGTACTAATGGATTCGGAGTGAGGTGAAATTTCGTTTTCTTTTGAAAGGGGTTGTTTATTAGATTAGCTTCTTGAAATATTCTGCGTGAAAGCTTTTGAAGTAAAAGGCTGCTTTCTTTTTCGATTAATGTGTTTTGTGTTTTTTGTTCTTAGGTGGCTGTCTGCCTGAAGATGGGGTACCAGACATGACTGTGATCAGTGACATTGATGAACAAGGCATCAACACGAATCTCAAGACACGGTACCGGAAAGACCACATTTATGTATCCTTTACCGTTGTCAATCTCCACAAACCTTTTGTACTAAAGTAAGTTCTATCTTTTCTCTTTCAAAAAACTATCGGCCCTAATATTTCCCTGTCATATTATTAAATCATAAAATCTTGAAGGAATCTATAAACTGATTTCGTTTTCAACACTATTCAAAGGCTCTTATTTCAAATTTGTTTATTGCTTTTACTGTCGATGAATGTCTAAAAAAGAGCAATCAATAGATAATATTAATGTTGAGTTGAAGGGTGATGAAGAGTACAAGCGTGTGCAGAACTTAATCACCGGAAATTTAGAAAAGTCACCAGAACATTAGGGTTTAGTTGCTCCACATAGAAAAGTTTTGAAGATTTACGTGCGAAAGAAGATAATCCATATGAGGTATTAAGATACTAAATGTAAAACGTAAAGCATATTGCCCGTTTCATAATATTAGCTTTCGTTTTTAGGGAAGGAGGGGGAGGGGGGGAGAGCTGATGCAGGTACAACGGTACTTCTGATGAGCCCTATGCCTAACATGAGCTGGGCACATTTTTATAGGTTAAAAAAAAAAAAACGATAAATATTACTAAGTACCTGTCGAGCCTCTTAAATTATATAAAATTATATGAATAGAAGACACTTTTGTCTTCTATTCAAAAAGAAGTCCAAAAATTGAAACTATTGATACATTCAGTGACCAGTTAATATGCAATAGTATTTGTTGTCGTTAGCTTTTACAATTGAATAGTCTTCAGTAACTTTGCTGGAAATTTAAGCGACTATGGCCAAGTAACTTTATGGCGCCTCCCATGTAATATAGTACATAAAATCTTCAGTTATATTGGGCAGTCATAGGTACTTTTTGAACGAAAAGGGTGCCCTACCCGCTTATGCTCCTGCTGGTCTGAAACTATTATTTACTGCTTATAGTTGTAGAATATTAATAACTAGCTGACATGCCCGGCGTTGCGCGGGATAACATTGCATCATTCCCAAGCCAAGTGACACATGTCCAAAATTATGTTGTAATTATATAAGGAGAAATATAGTTTAAAAATTCCAGCAGAAGATGGGCAACAGTCCTTAAAAAT
Source organism: Octonoba sinensis (assembly GCA_038502835.1). NCBI lineage: Eukaryota > Metazoa > Arthropoda > Arachnida > Araneae > Uloboridae > Octonoba > Octonoba sinensis. The sequence continues at coordinate 108,169,817 of CM076602.1, read as the reverse complement.
CCCATTTAAACAGTAAAACTTCTTAAAAATCACGATAACATTAAAAAGCGCAGTCTCTAAAAATTTCTTTTATTGAACTAAAAGTAACAAACAGTCTGTAAAAATCAACATTAAAATTCCAACAGCAGTTCATAAAAATTTCCATTTGAGTAAGGGCAACAGTAACTAAAATGCTCATATGCATCAGGATAATCGTTCCAAAATGATATCAAGAATCCGTAAAATCCCAATTACAAAATAGACAACGCCACATCTAAAAACTCCCATCAGAATTAGAGCAGTATTCTCTTTAAAAATGCCCATCAGATGAAGAGCAATGGCCCATGAATCTTTCTGCTACAATAAAGAAAACATTCCCTAAAGCCCTCCATTTGAGTAAAGACAACTATTCCTAAGCATCCCTAATATAATAAGGACATGAGTCCCAAAAAATCTCCATTCGAATAAAGATGTCAGTGACTAAAAATGACCATTAGACTACAGAACTTTAAGACCTGCTGTTCCTAAAATTTCCAACAGTCCACTTGAAAATACCCATCAGAATAATTACACCAGTTCCTAAAAATCCCGCTTGCGAAATCTTCAAAACATTTACTAAAATTCAATAAAATAGCACTTCTATAAAATTCGGCTAAAAACGGGAGAAAGAAAAGCATTATTTCCAAAGGCAAAGAAACATGCACATTTCAGTTGGAAAATGTTTAGTACTGCGCCAATACTGTTTGAAATATCAGTTGACAGAAAGAGATAACTAAATTCTGTCCAAACGGTGGCGAATACAAAAAATAAATAAATGCTATAAAATAAATCACTTGAGTAAAACATGGAATCAATTAAAACCGCTGCGTAAAAAAGTTAAAATAAAGTAAAAGTTCGCCAAATTGCACTATTGTAATAGAAACTTAACGCAAATGCGCCAAGATCCTACAATGTAAATCACGTATTGAATTGAATGAGAACAATATTACTAATAAGGAATTTTGGCCCCGTTTGGAAAAGTTACGAAGCGTAAAATATCATAGTATATTGAGAACAAATACTGCACGGGGGAAAATAAATTATCACCTCTTGGCGAAATATTAAATTTCATCAAAAATCAGCAATATCGAAAGCCTTCCAACCTAGTAAATGTATGCAACTTTATCCAAACATCAATTTTTATTAGCTTTACTGTAACAGGAATAATCTATTTGGCAACAAAAGTACTCTTTGTTTCAGCGAAAATACTCAATTTGAGCGAATAAATTCAGAGGTAATTTAAGAATCGTTTTAAAATTCGAAAACTACTTAAAATGAACATTGTGTGTGTCCTACTTGTTCTACGAATTTCAAAAAGACATCATTTTATGAAGTTATGCAGAAAAATTAGTTATGCATCTTATGCAGAGAAATTCGAAACGTAAAATAATGAATTAAAAACAACTGACTACGCGGAAAAAAAAGTTATATCTTGTTGGCGAGAAAAGTATATGTTTGCAATTTAATCCGAAAGGAATTTTCATTAGTTTTGCTTCAGCAGAAATTTTCCTTTTGGCGACAAAAGTACTATTTATTTTGGCGAAAACACACAAATTGAGCAGATAAAGTCAGAGGTAAGCCTTGCTTTAAAGTTCGAAAACTACTTCAAGCGAATACTGCGCGTGTTCTATTTGTTCTACGAATTGCAGAAAGAGATCATCTTGTGCAGTTTTTTACGGGCATTCAAATGCTGAAAAAAACTAATACGTGGGACGTTTCTTCGATGAGATAAACCCAAATCAACAGTTTTGCTCAAAATTGGAATAAAAGAAGAACAAATTCGAATTTTCGGAAAAACGCTTCGAGGTGCACGAGGACCTGGTCCAAGGTACCTGTAACTAAAATTTCGTACTCCTAGACCCATCTCGCCAGGAGGCGATCGACGGACACACACACACACACAAACTTTCGGTTTTATTTATATAGATTATTGCTTAAAATAAATAATTTCTTAGAATTGGTCTCTCTCTATTACTTTCGACTCTATATCGGTTATTATCTTCAATAACTGATTTTTCAGACTAGCATGAAAATGTTTCACCGTCCTTTATATACTAGTATTTGTATATTTTTTTTCAATATAATAACCATCTCTAACATTTATGTTTATCAATGATGAAAAAGAAATTAGAGACTAAATTCAATGCACCACCGAATACTCCTTTGCATTCTTGGTACAGTACTAAACTTTTTTGTTTACTTTAACCTAAATGAGGAAAACGGAGGGGGTGGGGGGAGTATGTTCGCAATTAAGAAAGGGAAAAAATCCCTCATTTCTTCTGTAGACGTAAAAAAAAAACCAAATTGCTACGGCGTAAACACTCCCTGTTACATTCATTAGGATTCTACAAGCGATCAGAGCTGCAGAGCTCTCTTTTAATATTTGATTAGAGAATCAAATTTTCTGCCGCTTTTCTTCATTTTCTTCGTTTCCTGCTGTACAGGACCCACATTCGATTAGTCTTGTTCTAAGTTTATTTCAGTAGTAAGTTTCTTCAAGTAGAAAAAAAGAAATCTGAAGCATCTAATGCCTACTTTATCGTCGTAGAGGCTTCACTAGTTTTATGCTCGAGTGTTTGGTGGAAAATTTTGTGGTTACTTAGGAAGTGAGAACTACAATGTGTCTAATTTTTTTTATTCAAATCGGTGAAAAAATCTTTAATCCCTTATTATTGCAGGGGACCTTTTTGTTGCAGTAAAAATTAACTATTTATTAGACCTTCCAAACGTTTTCTAAATCAGTAAAAAAAGTCGATTTTTTCAAAACAAAATTTTCGAATTAAAAGAAATAGTACGTTTAATCCCTTTTATTCCTTTTATGCCACTTATACCCTAAATATAATCGAATGTATATGGAAGATTGCATCACATTCAGGCACAGTGACGTCAGCGCTTTTTGTTTTGGCTTGGCACCAAAAAATTTGCAAATGTTTCGTAAATTTGGCGTCAAAAATTTGGCGACAATGCGAAAATATTATCAAGATTTTCTCAATGTGACATAATAATAGTATTATCTATCATTGCTACGGATATCCTCAAAAAAAAAAAAAAAAAACTGTTGCAAGTCAAGATTTAACCACAAAATTAATTTAAATAAAGCAATATGCAGAAGTTAAAGAAATACCTAACCAACGTGTTGCCACTCAGGATAAAAGATTATTAGCTGCAAAATTAATTTAAGCAAGCAAAACAGGCTGAAGGGAAGCCTAACCATAGGTTGAATTTTTTTCTATTTAAATTAGGGCCAATTTTTGGCGTTTCGCAAGGGAAATTAATAAAGACATAATTTCACTACGTAAGGAACTGGATTTTCAAAATTTTCGTGCTCAGAGTTCCTCAACCTACGGGTCGCCTTCGATCATAAGGGGGGTCGTTCAAAACTATATATATGTAATATTTGGTACTACATCAAACATTCACTGCTGAGATATATGAATGCAAATCGGTGCTGCTTCTAAGAGCATTTTAATTTGTTACCAGGAGCATTGTCAATTAGAGAATTTACAGCAGTAAGAGTTTTACTGCAGAACAGTCGTGATCACAGGCATGATTCGAATTAGGGAATGGATCTGGGTTGGAAATAGAATGAAATTAAAAATATAAAAGCTAAAACTTTTTCGACCTGTTTCGTATTTTCATAGTTTCCAGTTATTTTTCGTAAAAATTGAGAAAATCCGGCTGGGCACCTATGTTTCTCAACGTATTATATGTAGATTCTAGTTTGAAAACAATTATTTTCTCTCACTTCAGCCACCTTACATTTCCCCGACATCAAACAAATTATCAGGCTTCATGCGTTCGTCGTAATTATCCAACTCTATATCTGGTGCCTTCTACTAATTCATTTAGCTACGTTTCGCACAATCACTTTTCTTCCGGGCACGTACGCCCATTTTTAGAAGTGCACTTGCTACCAATTTAGCTTAAAAGAACACGCTATTTCTTGTGCTTGATAGTGTTCGTTGTCTGTCCTCCACGTCATTTCCATTAATGTTCTATTTCTCCCTGACTTTTTTGTATTTGACCTTTTTGTACTGAAAGCTCTTGAGCTACTCGCAAAATAAGATGGCCAATCATGAGACGGCCCGAAATTTTGAGATTCATCCTGAATTTTAGACTTTTCTTCCAACGTCTGTTTCGGGATTTTCACTCTCTTAAAGTAAGAATTTGTGAGAGTAAGTAGTACGTAAAGGAAAAGAATACAATCTACCTACAGCGAAGCACAAAATTTAAAGTTACGAAAAATTATTTTTTATTTTTCATCTGACACCTACCGGTTGCGAAATAAAATGAGATCTGTTTTCTTCCCCTCGGTACTTTTACGATTAACCGAAACTCAAAGAGAATTGTAGTATAAGTTTTGCGTAACCTAAAAATAATTTCCCTTTATTTCTGACTAAAATATTTCATTCTCGTGAGTGCTCATTCATACGTAATTCGTATGCTGTTTGTTTAGTAATTCATTCGTTTGTTTAGTCAGTTATTAAGTGATTTTTATCGAGTACGAACGATTTTGCATTCAATGTTGTCTTAATGCTTATCTTGTTAATTTTTTGAAAAGCGGTTAACACAAGCATTTTCTAGAGTTCTTTTTTCTTACCACTGTTAACTAAGTTAATTTTTAAAATTGTGCTGCCGACACCTTGTTATTTTGATCATCTTGGTCGTTATTAAATGAAGGGGAATCTTGGTTCTCTCTCTCTCTCTCTTTTTAATAGGACCTCTCCCCTCATCCAGAGGACAAAAAAATCTTGCAAATCATATTCGTAAAAATATACTTTCTTTTGATGTAAAAATACGGGCTGTGAGAAAAAGAGTTGGCTATTTGTGTAGCTCAGTTATTTTCCCGCACTCTCAGAAACGCATGCTCAAATCTCACGAAACTTTCGTCATATTTGACGAAATGGCTTCGTGAAAAATGCTCCGAGTAAACCTTTCGTCACATTGCCGAAATTTCTATAGTAATTTTTTAAAGTCACGTGATCTCGCGAGGAAAGTTTCGTTATAAATGACGAAATTTGCTTGACGATAGAAAAGTCCTCAAAAGTGACGATTCTATTTCTGAGAGTGCGCTAATAGCTTTATTTATTTCTCTGAAAAAGGTTCCTTAATGCTCCGAAATAGGTGTATGTGCACTTTGCTAATTTGTATCAAACAACATAGGATTTTTCAATCAACCGAGCTCTCGCTAAACTGATTTTATCAAGATTTTCCTCTTGTCTCAAAACAGAAGAAAAAATATTTTCCCCGAAAAGTTTTTAAATAAAATTCTAATGCCACCCGTCAAAACCAATTTATCTTAAATAAAGCTTCTTTCTAAAATATGTTATTGCGCCATTTTAATGGATAACTAAGTTATCAACATAATGATTTGATTTTGTGATGAAACTCATCAACCATATTTTATTTTAATTTATATTTGGCAACCATAGCCCTAACGTAAAACTTCTATTCTCACGTGATAAACCAGCTCTCGTGAGGGTTCGTTCCAAACCTTCCGTGCGAGGCTCTATTTACATCAGAATTTCCCTCTTTTTCAAATGGAATTCTTCCAACTTCCTTTCTCAACTCATCTGAATGCCATTGCCGCCATCTGTTCCACTCTCCATCCTCATTCTGCAGGCGATTGCCATCTTGACCAGCAGTAGAGAGCCACAATCTGATCCTTGGGGCCCTCGAGTTTTCTCTCTCGATATCGAAGGATCGCAGCAGCGTTCGTTCAACCCCAAACTGTGGAGTGTGAGTATCGATCCCCACTAGACGCCCCGTTTCGTAGCAAAATGGCTGCCAGCCGCGTGTGGGAGGAGAATAGGGGGCCGACGATTCTTCTCGCTATCCAGGGGTGGGGAAAGGTGTGCGTTTTGACTCTTGGGCTTCTTTTTCATTTCAGACAGATTGACCCGGATTTTGACGTGATGACTTCAATGTGATCCGCGGACTCCCCCCTTCTCTCTTTTTAGAATCATTTTGATGCTGTTGAAATTAGTTTTTTTATATTTTGAATACAATTATTTATTTTGAACCAAAAGGGCTTGATAAAAAAAGTTTTCTTGCACAATCAGACCCCTATGAAATGAATTAAAAGTCTTCAATCTCATAAATAAAGAAACAGTTTCCTTATGTCGAAAAATGTCTGTATAAATCAAATTTTCATATTGTTTTTATCATACTTTTATTTACATTTTTTTATTGGGACTCCGTTTATGTTATTTTATTGAAGTTTGACTCAAATATAGAATTCAAACAATAAGATTTTCTTTGGCATAAATTCTACTACTTTCCTATTTATCCATGGCATAATTATCCATTTCGCTTATGTTATTATTATTTTTTTTTGTAATTGTAAACATAATACGTATTTAATTGTAAGATTTAAAAAAAAAAGAGAAGAAATCTAATTTTATTTCCTCATCATATTCGTTTTCAGAATAAAATTAAAATAATTCTTACTAGATAGCTAAACTTCTGTATTTGGATTCTATTTTGGTCAAGCGAACGATTTCAGATCAACATGTATTTTGAGAACTGAATTAGAAAGCATTAAATTTTAAATTTTTTTTGAAGATATATATAATTTAGAATAAGAGGAATAAACTAAAGAATACATAATACATTCCTGCATAGTTTAATACTGTATGTATGTATGATGCTGTAAATCGTTGAAAAGTAAAAATACAAATTTTTAATTTCTTACTCGTTATCATTGTTGTCCTCCTTTTTTTTTTTTATTGAAGTTTTACTAATGTTCAGTTTTTCCTAATTTTTTTGTTCAATTTTCGGAAGTTCTTTGAAATGATGTAAGCAAAGTGTATTAAGGGAAGAAAAAAAGCAATGATGGGTGTAATTTGTCCACGATTTCTGGTGTGCGAAATATTTAGCCTTTTCGTTGTATCTTAGTCTTATATTGCAATATAAACTTTCACATATATTATCTTAATTATTTATATTTCTGGTAGAGCCGCAATACTTAACCTGCTGCTTTCCGAGTAATTGTGACTGGTTCGGTAGTTCAAAAAACTTGACAAGCCATGGAATAAACATATTTTTACTCGGGTACAATTCAGAAAAGTATTTCTCTTTTCCTCGTGCAATTTGAGTCCGGTTTTGCCCTGAAAAACCAATACCGCCACCTACCATCTCGGGGGGGTAAAAAAGTTAATTGTCACATTACCAAAGAATCAGGCTGTGTTCGCGTCTGTATAGAAATTATAATCGCATTCTTTATCGGAACCTGCAACTGTTCAGATTGAAATGAGATAAGAAATTCAAGTTGACGCATCTGCGAGTTTGTTTATTGTCAAATGAATTGATTATGACAGAGTAGTAACGGTTTTTGTAGTTGTTCTTCTGATTTTGCTTCATTTTGAAAGTGATATTACCAATGTGTACATTTTCTGCTGAGACGTTATGGATTTGTCGATAAACTTTGTTACATAAAAAAGTAGAAAATAGAAAGTTTCTACAGTTATAAAATTGATAAAAATTCCAATGGCTGAGAGGAAAACTAATGCCGAAAAACTCTCAGCGATTTTTACTTTTTTTTTTAAAAGAAAATGGTGCTTAAGAAATAGTTTTAATGAATGAGAGAAAATTTCTTAATGACTGAGCAGAAAATTCTTTAGACAAAGTGGAGAACTGTTAATGACTTAAGTACAAAAGGTCTTAATGACTAAGTGGAAAAGTTTTTATGAAAAAGTAAAACTTTTAATGATTAAGTAAAAAATATTAATGTCTAAGTAAAAAATTCCGAGTGACTAAGTTGAAAATCCTTGTCGAAGAGAAAAATTCTAAAAAGTACAGTCCTGAAAATTTAGGTAAAAAATACTAATTACGGAGAGCATAATGAGCATGATTGCTTGAAAAGTTTCTTATGACTGCGTGAAATATCATGGTATACTAAGGAACAATCTTCAGAACTAAGGAAAAAAATCGAATGACTAAGGTATTCACCTTAAATGTATCACCTCAGCAAATGCAAATAGCTGAGGGAATCATTGTTAGTTAGGGGAAAAGTAAGCAGGTTCCCCCCCCCCTCCTTCTGAAACCAAAATTGTCTTCACTCTTAGAAGTAGAACTCTCACTTTCGAGGATTTTTTAATCATCAAGACAAATTTCGTCATTTACAAAGATTCTTTACTCGCACGATCACGTGATCTAAAAAAACTACTAAACAAATTTCGTCAATTTGACGAAAGGTTTACTCGGAGCATTTTTCATGAAGCCATTTAGTCAAATACGACGAAAGTTTCTTGAGATTTGATCATGCGTTTCTGAGAGTGTTCTAACTTTTATAAGTCGGATTGAGAGACGTGTCCAAAATGCCCTTTTTTTTTAAGCGCTTGGCAATAGGAGTAACTCATTGGATAGTTTGAAATGATCTTTAAATCTTTGGAGTATTTTTCTGAAGTTTTACGAATATAATCAGATACACACACACCAGGAAGAGAAAAAAAACAGTGTAGAGTGTTTTTCCCCTCTTTCTCCCGCCCCCGCCCTCCCGTGCGTATATCAGCATTCTACGTTTGTTATTGGTTGTCTATTTGATCGTAAAAAGGCTGGCAGATACAAAAACGAAGAATTCTGAAAATTAAGAAGAGGTAGCATGAAAATGAAATGTAAAACTTTGTACTACACTGATGGGGAAAAAAATCCCAACACCAAGAAGGAGTTGTGCTAGCGAAATGAAATTTGGCAGGCGTGTTTATACATCTGAAAGATGACGTCGATTCAAATTTTGCGCTCGGCGCATCAGTGTGACGCTAGTAGCGACACACGGAAGATGCAAATCAGGTTTGCTTTAAATACGCGCTGTGACGTTCCTGAGCGTTGTTTAGCGTCGAGATTTGATGTAGTGAGTTGATGTTAGTCCACAATGCCTTTAAGAAGACGACGAAGCCATTATCAAGAGCTCACTGAGTTTGAACGAGGTCGTGTAATAGGCCTACGAGAAGGTGGGTTTTCTTTCCGCGAGATTGCAGAAAGGCTTGGCAGGAATGCATCCCCTGTGCATGAATGTTGGCAGCAGTGGTCAAGGGAAGGCACTGTCTCAAGAAGACCGGGTTCCGGGCGGCCACGTGGCACTACTGAGAGGGAAGACCGCCGCGTTCGGCGTATGGCAGTAGCGAGTCGTACTGCGTCTGCAGCAGAAATTCGAGCAGCAGTTGGCACCACAGTGACACAACGAACTGTTACCAATCGGTTACTTCAAGGACAGCTCCGAGCCAAACGTCCTGTAGCGTGCATTCCACTGACGCCAAACCACTGCCGTTTGCGACGTCAGTGGTGTCAGGCTAGAGCTCATTGGAGGATGGAGTGGAGATCTGTTGTGTTTTCTGAAGAAAGCCGTTTCTGCCTTGGTGCCAGTGATGGCCGTGTGTTGGTTAGGAGGAGGCCAGGTGAGCGGCTGCAGCCATCCTGTCTGCGGCCTAGACACACTGGACCTACACCTGCAGTTATGGTCTGGGGAGCAATTTCTTATGGCAGCAGAAACACTCTCATGGTTATCCCACGCACCCTGACAGCAAATGCGTATGTCAGTCTGGTGATTCAACCTGTTGTTCTGCTGTTCATGAGTAGCATTCCAGGAGGTGTTTTCCAACAGGATAACGCTCGACCTCATACTGCTGTTGTAACCCAACGTGCTCTACAGGGCGTCGACATGTTGCCTTGGCCTGCCAGATCACCTGATCTGTCTCCAATTGAGCACGTATGGGATCATTGGCATTAACCGTCCCTGTAGCCGTCCCCAGCATTAACCGTCCCTGTATTGATCGACCTAGTGCAACAGGCATGGAACTCCATCCCACAAACGGACATCCAGCACCTGTATGATTCAATGCATGCACGTTTGTATGCTTGCATTCAAAATTCTGGCGGTTACACCGGTTATTAATGTACCTGTATTTCACTTCTTCAATGGCTCCTCTCGGGCTTAAATTAACCTGTGATCTTGAAATTGTAATCAATTACGGACGTTACCTATATAAATGTAATGCTGAAATTTCATTACTCTACAATAATTATTTCTTGGTGTTGGGATTTTTTTTCCATCAGTGTATAAAGTAAAAATTAGAAAACAACGTCAAAAATTATATTTAAACTTGTGCGTGTGCAACATAAGTTTGTACGTATATTTTTAATTGTTTGTTCAAAAAATATTCAAAATTTTTTCTAAAAAATTTAGTTTCTTGAGTTAGCTTCTGTTTTCAATGTCTAATCAAAATCAAATAAATTTAGTTCATAATGAATAAAATAAAACAGCTATCGGACATCTTAACTTGTGGAGTTTTGGAGAACTAGGCTTTTTACACTGTTAGAAATTTCATCATGAAATTACGGTGAAATAACCGTAAGCAGTCTGTCCATCTAATTAACCGTTACATTTACGGTTTGGAACATTTTTCTATCTTTACGGGACTTAAACCATATCCCTAGTCAGCTTGGTTAAAAAGCCGTAAATAGAAAAGTTTACGGTTTTATAACCATTTAAAAATGGTTTAAAAACAAATTTTTTACCGTTTTCTGAACCATTTCGAGGCGTAGAATCTTTGAGACGTAGAAACCGTAAACGAAACCGTGTGGGAATCGAATCCGGGTGTATGGTACACCAACCTTGCGCTCTAGTCATTCGGCCACTACACCACGTAAAGCGGCCGTTTATTTATCAATAAATCTTCTTTTCCAACAGGCAAACTGCTTTACAATTGAGATTTCAGTTTTTGATTGGATCTAGAGTCATTTTTGGTCTAAATTTACTGTATATTGAGGAAAATCATTTTATTTGCTGCAAAAATTGAAATACAAACAAGTTTCAGATCAAATTATCGGTTCGCTCATTCGCAAACAGTTCGGGAATCCGGTGTCTCCAATTTTTGATTTACGTGTGTATGTGTTTCTATTTAGTAACCACTGCTTAAGCCACTTTTTTTTTCTTCTTTTTTTATATACACATGCAGATTTGAGCTGATAAATCTTTATTCATATTTTAACAAAAACGTACAACCTTGGTAAGGTTTCGCAACCAAGATGGACGCGCGTTTCTTATTGAGCGCTTGAAAATTACGGTTAGTTAAACGTTATTTAGAAGAAACAGAGAATAAACGACTTTTTTCACAACCAGCGGTTTGAGTACAATCTTTTTAATGGTTATTCAACTGTTGTAATTAAATATGGTAAAATAACAATCAAATAAATAGTTATTTTACTATTTTCTTACGGAAATTTTTAACAGTGTAGTGTGAAATGTTTTGTTCTGAGCGTACGTTTAACGTATCTTTCTCAATCGATTGTTGCAGACATTTGTACGCATATATTGCACTACAATTAAAGAATTTTAACCTTTTAATTTTTCTGCTTTTGTATGCAAGTAACCATCACGTGTCTTAATGAAACAAATTTCCGCAAAGTATCATAAGTTTTACTTGAGCGCCTTTGCATTAAAATACACGATGATTAGGTAGTTACATTTTAAAATATAAAAATTAAACGAGAAAATTTAAAGTTCTTTAAATGTAGTGCAAATAGATATGCGCCAAATGTCACAACCGCAAAAATGGATTGAGCAATGTACAACATGATAAATATTTCAGTGTTATTTTAAGAATTTACTCGCCTTTAATTAATTCATATATATATATATATATATATATATATGTATATGTGTGTGTGTATTTATTTATTTATTTATTTTTATGAAGCGTAAAGTCATGGTGGATTAGTGGCAATTGTTAGTATTGTAATGTCGATTTGTTTAACCGGAAGAAGCTTCCAGAAGCTTCTATTAAAAAGGATGGCGAAGGTTTTGCAATGTTCCTTCCGGTTTTCAGACGATGGTTATACTCTGTTTGAAGTACATTTAACTCATATTTGTCTATGTATTAGCAAACTTTATTGACTATATACTTTTGGGTGCTTCGCACTATAGGTACAAATTAAGCTGTAAGAAATCTAAATTTGATAAGATTCTGGAACGGACATAAGAAAAAGTCTTAATGAATAAGAGAAAATCCTACTGGACGAAGGGGAAAGCACTAATAATTGGAAGGATAATATAATTGCTTCAATAAAAAAAAAAAAAATAATAAAAATTTCCTAGAAATTAAGCGAAAAAGCAATTGCACATTCATGTAGTAGCTTTGCAAAAAAATTCAAATGTAATACTTAAAGCAATGCACACGCGGCAAAGAATCATTGCAGTTTACTCGGAGTAGATGAAAAATTGGCATGAAAATTCCTAGTGCTGTGTTTATCCTGCTCGCTGCGACATCCAGTGATTTCGCAACTTTTCGGAAGAAATTTGCATACTTAGACGTTTATAAGCAGATTCCGACAAAAATCCAAAAATATTAGCCAGGGAAAATTTTTAGGAGCCAGCTATAATATTTTCATTTGTCGCCACCTGAAAAACTAGTCGCCAAGGCATATATTTTAGTCGCCCGGGCGACCTGGCGCCCGGGATTTGTCGGACCTTACGTTTGAAGTCCAATGCATGTTGATCACGCATTTTGGCTACAGGTTTTACCGTAAATATATTTTAGTTAGGAAGCGAAAGAATGCTAAAAGAGTGAATAATTACAAAACATGTCCTTTAAATTGTATAAATAAACATTAATGTTTAAAAAGAACGGGGGAAAACATAAACAGTTTTATTAACCAGGGGTCGCGCCAGAGGAAATTCAGGTTCGTTTTCGGACCCTTCACAAAATTCTATTTAATCAAAACGGACCCTTCACAAAATTCCACACCACGAAATCATACTTTTTACATAATTATTTATTAAATAAGCGGCAAAAAAGCATAAAATTTTTCATCACTGTATGTTTGAATTTTCTCAAAATTATTTGATTTTTCCCAAAAAAACTTTTTAAAATTCATAAAAAATGAATCCTGTTAAAACTGGCGGATCGACTTTTGTTAACGTAAGTCGGGTAATTTTGGAAAATATCCCCTTTGTTCTTCATTCGTCTACTGCTTCGTTATAACAGTTCTAATCCACTATGGATTTTGCACTCATAATAAACATAATTTTTTCCCCTATTAGCACACTAAGAAAGTGATTTCATCTCTGGACATACTAGCAGAAAATTTTGTTATAAACTGCAGTATTATAGAAATTACAATGCAATGTGAAAATTTTATGATTCCTTTGATCATACATAGCTTAGAATAAATGCTCATTCCTTTTCTAAAGTCGCTATCATAGCAGTTCTTTATTTTTTCAGCAGTTTGTATACGAACCCTAGGAAGAACCTCGATAATTTTAATTGATCCGAGGCAAATGTTTACATGAGGATGGAGAGCAGAAATGTTCTTTCTCTCTCAATTCCTTGCCAAGCGAAAACTGTGTGTGTCATTGTGTAAGTTTAGGGTGTTGTCGTTCATGGGTGGGTCATTAGGACTTTTGTTTCTTAGAGCTCTAGCTTCTATTCTCTCTCGTTTTCTGCTTTGGAAATGAGGCACTTAGAAGTAAAGGGGTGTAAGTGACAAAATTGAAAATTTCAAGCGAATGACAGGAAAAGTACCCATGTGTTTTTTGATAAGAGATGTTAGTGGTAGCTGTAACATTAAGACTCTAACAGATGGTGCTATCCATCGTGATTTAGAAAACAAATGTATTTAGTAAGGCTCGACCGATGCATCGGCGCCGATGCATCGGCGCCGATTGTTCAACAAAGTGGCCATCGGCCATCGGCATCGGCGGCCGATGTTAACTTTAGAAAAACATCGGCCCATCGGCCTTGAAAAACATCTAAAAGCCGATGCAAGGCCGATGTTTTTCGCAGGGACAACTTTCCAGAAAACATTCTGTCTTTAACTTTCTTTTTTCTCCAAGCGAGATTTCTATTTCCATACAATAACAGGCAGCACATCAGTTAAAAAAAAACACAAAAATAATGTCATTCTATAAAGTATTTGAGAAAAAATTCGGAAAAATAGTTTAAGCGATCGCTGCCCGAAAACCTTCATTATTAAAAATATTTCTCTTTGAACAGAATGCTCGCAAAACAGAATATGTTAAAGTAAAAGGAATAGAGGCGTCTTATTTATGAGTGCTATTTGTTTTTTGCACTAGGTTAGTTGCCTCATTTTTGTCCGTTTTTCGTTTAATAATGACTTAGTGCATTAGATGTTATTGTGCTATAATATTATGTCATCGGCTTTTAGTTTGTCATGTTTCTTATTATTCCGAAATTGTAAACAATACAAAGTCAACTCAATCAAAGTACGATAATAATTTTAATTTTTACCTGCGTAATTTTTTTTCGCTCAGCTTTTTTTTTTTGCTTCTTCGATCCCACGTGTTACAGTTTTTCTGCAATTGTGCAGCAATCTCGTTGCATCTGCTTTTAGTGTGCGGTTATTCTCATTATTTCATTTTTAGTTTACAACATAGAGAAGATTGGTCGTCAAAAATAAGAAACAATTTCCAGTATAAATGTTCATTGATCGAAATTTTAGGTTTCCAAGTTCGACTTGCAATTTTTAAAAATTGAATTCTCAAAATGCGAGTCGCGTTACAGGATTTAATAACATCTTAATAAAAATGCTAAAATTTCTTTATTTTCAAATATTTATCAATGGATTTCTCTCTTTTTTTTTTTTTTTTAATGCATCTTAACTTTTTTTATACGATAATTATTTAAATTTTTCTTCGTTTCTACTTCGTTTTTCTAGTGTTTTTTTTTTCTGACTTCTTTGATGCCACGTGTGACAGTTTTTCTGCAATTGTGCAGCAGTCTCGTTGCATCTGCTTTTAGTGTGCGGTTATTCTCATTATTTCATTTTTAGTTTACAACATAGAAAAGATTGGTCAAAAATAAGAAAAAATTTCCAGTATAAATGTTTATTGATCGAACTTTTATGTGTCCAAGTTCGACTTGCTATTTTCAAAAAATTAATTCTTAAAAAACGAGTTCGTGCGCAGGGTGGAATAGTACCTTAATAAAAATGCTACAATTTCATTAATTTCAAAAATTGCCCAATGCATATATTATTTTTTTTTTTTCAATATACATCTTGATTTCTATAAATGATCACGCGTTTTTTAGAAGATTATTTTTCAACAGAAAACTGCTGGTGCTCAAAATGTTTTTTTTTTTTTTCGGTAACCTTACATTGTGCTCATGAAAATATGAAGAATATGTCAAGTATTTCAGTGTAGTTTTCAACTCGCAAGAAAAATAAAGCTAACAAGATTAGTTCTTAAGACCCAGCATTCATTTGTAATGACAAAAAAAAAAAAAATCTCACGTCTATGTTTTTAAAGCTATTTTCAGTAGTTCTTGGTTATGAACAGGTGGCGTTACTGCGAGCGAAATTTTTCAATATTTCATTTTTATTTTAGAAAAAGAGCTATTTTTAGTTAATACAACCTTTATAATGAAAAATAAACATACAAATTGTCCCGCTTTTCTTTTAAAAACGGGTGGAGGGGGGAATTATGAAAAAAATCTGGGAGGAGGGGGTTGACAATTTCGTTAAAGATACAAACCCACATTATTTGTTAGTCTGTATTATAATAACATCTGCATTCCTCTCCATGAAAGAATAAGGAAAAGGCAGCTGCACTTGGAATTTGCAGTGCAGGTGTTATAAGGAGAAAATGTTGCAGGAAAGGGAATTAGACCCGATCCAATAGTTGTTGAGATTTTTTGCAAAGATAAGACAAAAGAATTAAAAATCCTCTGATATAGCATTTTTTACTTTTTTAAACCTGCAAATAGTTTAATTACTTTACTAGAATCGCTAGTGATTATTTTAGTTTTAATAATTATGTAAACTTCCCCCAAACAGTTTTACGGTGCTTGAATAATGCATTTATGTTTTTATAAACATAAAAATAAATAAATGATTTAAATGATATTTTTGACAAGCATTCTATACGTTTTAATGGTTTAAAGCGACTTTTTTTTTCCATCGGCCATCGACATCGGCCGATGGAAGAGGAGAATAATCGGCAATCGGCCATCGGCCGATCTCGGAACAATCGGCCAACAATCGGCATCGGCCCATCGGCCGAAAAATGCCATCGGTCGAGCCCTAGTATTTAGTTTCCCATATGATTTGAAATTTTCATGAGTTTTACTCAAACTCTTTCTTTTGTCGCTTACACCACTTAGCATCTCACTGTGTAAGTTTTCCCCCTCTTAGAAACACATTCAGTAATCAATTATGTGGATTCTTTTTCTTTAATTTGTGCAGTATATTGAATTTCTTCTATTTCATTTCTTATATTTCGAATGAGTTTATGTATTTTTAAAGTAGCTAAAACAAGCTCGAATTACTGCCATCTTTTTTTTAGCCTTGCTCATTTTAAAAGCAGAATAAAATGAGGAAAGATACTAGGGAAAGGTCATTTATTGCACTGTCATGCTTTCTTTTAATCTGCCGATAAGAATAAAAGTTAATTTCAACAGCTGTGGTTATTATTTTCTGGAAGACGTCAAGTTGATGAAATTTTATATCATGCGATCTTTTTGTTCCAAAGATCTTCGCTATTCTTAATTTGGTTGGTTACTTTTGTCTGGAATGAATTTCCTATAAACAAATAATTTCCATCGTATAGTTTCGTTACAGTTATTGAAATATACTATACATCGTCATGTCTGAACAGGTGAGGCGACTAACAGAAACAGGTGTAGTGTTCATCAATCCACTTAATTTCTAATGAAAAATCGCCGCAAAACTAACCTATATTTCATTTTCAGTGAATTTTTATTTTAATTTGTTTAAATGTTTCAATGCGGAATTTTAGATATGCCTTCATAAACCTCTCCCCTCTTTACCAACTATTTATGACCAAATAAATTGTATTCCATATCTCGAAGCTTTTTTTGGATCCCTAATTCTCTTTGGGCAAAAAAAAAAAAAAAAAAAAAAAAAGGAACTTCAGATCAGTCTGAGACATACATACTGAAAAGGAACATACTGAAAAGGAACAAAAATTTGGACATCCATGAGCTTGAAAATTTACTTTACAAATTCATATTTGGACTTTTTCCGAGAAAACTTGGGTCCCATTAACGTAGAAATGGGTATGAGCCATCAAAATATTAAAAAAAGGAAATGAGGCTCACTACTTCTAGACGTTCAATCAAGATTTTTTGCTTCTTATAGGAGGGAAAAAATGCAAAAACCTGAATCAGGGCGTAAAAAATCCGAAGAAGCTCCCATACGTGGAGTAAAATTGTAAACATTTTACGTAATTTGTTAATAAGAATGAAGAAAAAAAAAAGGGTGAGTGAGAGAGACTTAAGAGGCATGACATACCATGTAAAAATTACTTTAATTATTTTTAAATGAATAAGTTAATTTGAAAAAAAGAAGTTTTGGTTAGTTTTGTGAAAATTTTCTTTAGGAGTTAAATGGGGTCAATCACCGCATTGCCTTTTGCTCTGGTATCGCACATGTCTAGACATAATAATGCATAGTATAAGACAAGGTAAAAAAAAAGAATGAATTGTAAGAAAAAAATACAGTTTTAAAACATGTTTTATCATACGCTTTTTACGATTTTTTAAGACATTTTCGACTCTTTAAAAGCCTTACTTGAAAATTGAAAATAAAGATCATTTTTGGAATTTGCGCTGAAAAATACATATGAATCAGTTATCAAAAATTAAAACGCATGGAAAAAGTCAAAATTCGCGGGCTTGTGGTATTTACTATTCAATAAAAAACAACCCCCCACAAAAAAAAAGTTTTTTTTTTTTTTTTTTTTTTTGTCCTTTGAAGCACATACTCAACTTTCAACTATTCCCACAGAGCCCTAACCTTTTTTTTTTCTTTCAAGATAAACAAATTGCGCTAAAATTTAGTGCTGAATAGTGTATGGCTTTACCGAAAACGAATAGGACTTTTTTTTTTTAATTCATATATTGTGAATGCCGTGTTCTGAAAAGTTCTAGTTTCTGCCAACTTGCTGGCTAACCCAAACGTGAAATTGAGCTGAAAGCAATTTGTTTTTCAGAATTTATAAGTCACCACATTGTGCGTAGTTGATGATTTCTCCATCTCAATATGAAGTCCAATTTTTGAGAGCTAATGCGTTTTTGATGTTCTTCAAAAGACAGGAGATTACGTTTAATGCTTACAAATTTACGATTCCGGCATTTGTTTTCTGGTGTTGTTAAATCGTCTTGATAAAAGGTAAAATTGCTTTATCTACGTGGTTTAAGAGAAGTCTACGCACTTCATTCATTTTAGATTTACATTGTAAGTCGCCTTCAGGCAGTATAAAATTGCAGTATTTTTATGATTGTCTTCCTTGCACATGCTGCCTAATCTTGTCTTGGAAAGACTCCATTTTTTTTTTCGTATTACCCGAAAGTAATAATAATCGACAAAGTCTTTCTTCGTGTTATTTTTAACTGAAGCAGTACCTAGTAGGGCTGTCCAGGAAACTTCACGGGACAAAAATTGAAAATGTACGTGAAGTGCAAAATATCACCGTTATTTAACGAAAAAGTACACGTAAACATTTATGCATTATTTGATTTTTTAATTAATAATTTAAGAAACAATGTATAATGTATTTTTACTGACTGTTCTGTAAAAGTTGTAACTAAAGAAAACAAAAGAGATCTGCATTTTTTGACTTAATCAGTTTTAAGATTTAATGATAGACATTTTTTAAAAATATTTCAATTTTGACACTCTTTTCATTAAAGAAAAGCATCAAGGACAACCTACAGTTCAATAGGTCCTTGAATTAAAAAAAATGGAAAACAACAATAAATGCAGAATTAAGTATGCTTTGCGGAGTACTCCGTGTACTATTGACATGTTTTTTTCATTACTTTTTAAGTTATTCGAGATTATTAAAATTATTGATGGAACTAAATTATGAGATAATTGCATAACTGTTCCACAAAATTGCATATATAAACATAAAATGAATAATACTGCCATAACATTACAACAATCCAAAGCATTTTTTAACCTCAAATAACTGAACTTAAAAGAAAACGAAATTTTATGTTAACTGTTAAAATTTTCAAACGTGTTTCTGAGAAAGTTTTATATTACAAATGTCACACACTACATTAAAATAGCTTGAAAACCAAATTAAAAATAATAGGACCTATGCCATTAGTGCGCGTGCCCTCCAGTACTTCTCTGCACAACAAGTAAAATTACTAAGTGCAGAGCACTTGTGAAAATGTTCTGCAGTCATTGACTGACCGGAGTGAGTACATTCAGCTGAATCGGCAATGCCGATACGGAAGAGATGGGATTTAGGCAGTCATGTCCTGAGCGTTTCTGGGAAAGTAGTCGATTTTAAGCTATGACCCTTTTGCACTGCTTTTTTTTTTTTTTTTCAAAACAAGCTATTTTATTTCATTTTTTTAAACTTATTTTTTAACAAAAGTAATACATTGTATTTGACAAATACTTCTCAATAACTTACCATTTGATCACAAGCATACATTCCGTTGGAAAAAGAAAGAGAGTGTAAGAGAAAAAAAAGGAAACTTTTAATACATTTTACTGATCAATATATTAATGATTAATATACTATTGATAATATATTATTATTAATGATTAAAGCGAATTCAACTTTAAATCAGTTGTTTCTTCTTTTTTTCCCTTGTTTTGTTTCTTCTTTCTATAATTTTTCAGTTAGCTTGTTTTTATTAATATAGAAGGGATATTATATTAAATATTTTGAAACACCGGGAATTCTCAGAGACATTCAGGGGAACGAGATAGAGAGAGAGAGAGAGAAAGAAAAAAGGAAACTTTAAATACATTCTAGTATTGTTGCGAATTCAATTTTAATTCTTTTATTTTTTTTTTCTTTTTCCTAATTTTGTTTCCTCTTCATTTAATTTTTCAGTTAGCTTATTTTTATCAAGATATAGTGGACTGGATATTTATGTAAATATTTTTAAACACCTCCTTTTAAATGTTTCCGCGGCTATCTTAAGTAGACTGGAATCCATCAAAGAAATAGCTACTTTCGTAATCCTCTTACACAATGAGTCATCGTTTGCAACTTTGCAGGCAAATCTGTGTCAATTGATCCTATCCGACCACGTGAAAATCCCCTGATTTGCTTTTCTGCCACTTGTTGGCTTTCTTAGGCTTGCAGATAAGCTCCTTGCTCTTTGACTTTTGGCCAACAAAAGAACAAATGACCTTTCAGTCTTATTTCGTCCAAATCACTATTAGCGGTTTCGTTCTGATAGTGTGGCGGATTTCCTGTTACGAATCCACCAATCTGCTTTAAGCTTCTTAGTACTGTCCAGTGCTGTGACGTTCTGACAAGGATGACACCTCTATGGTATTTTGATTTCTCTGACGCACACCCGGATTCCAAGAATATATTCTTTTAAGGAGTGATTTTTTTTCTTTCATTTTATTGTCCCATGTGTGATGCCATTTCAGTAGCTTTCGTTCTTGATGACTTGTTTTCGCTTTAAATAACTTGTGCCCTGCCTCAGCTTTTTCTAGAGTAGGTTGTTACTCTCTGAGAGTAACGGATTATTAATAGTTGCTCGTTATCTTTGAGTTGATTTCATTTCTATTATTCATTTACAAATTATCTGACCCGCACCATTTCCTAAATGCCATTATTTGAGGACGTTATCATTTTTGCAGGCATTTCAAAGACTTGGGACATTTTTTACAAATCGTGAAATACTGCTGTCTATTCTTTGGCTGGGTCCTTTTTGGCACATTATATGTAGATCCTGTAAACGTTATTTTTAGCCTCTATTGGCAATTTCTATCGGTTCTTCAGACATACTTATAAACTGCGACAACAGCTTTCATAAACTGTATAAATATTTATTCTACATTCTAAGGAATTTCAATGACTTATGTTGAAGTCAACCACTGTTTACTTAATATTCTCAACGGCTTATACATATTACTTAATTCTTCATAAGATTCTGCAGACTTCAGCGAATTCATCTTAATCTCAGGGTTCCCACCAAGTCACTTTTTTCACCTAAAATCACTTTTTTTTTCATTGTTCACTTAAAGTCACTTTTTGTAGCAAATTGTCACCTAAAATCACTTTTTTTGGGGTGGGGGGGTATCTCATAAAGTGATATATAACCACCAAACTTTTCCTATAAGCACCAGGAAAAATGCAAATAAAATAGTTTCCACAAAGCTACTTGACGAAGCAAATGAAAAGTTAAAAGAGGGCATTAGAAATCAAGATTTTACAGAAATACAGCTTGTTCGGGCAGTGATAGGGGGTGCTAAATCTATTAAAGCTGATGAAGATGAGCACAGAGCAAAGGGGCACATGAAATTGAAAAAAAAACTACAGAAGAGAAAATCTTCCCTAATCACAACATTGTTTCAAAAGAGATCTAAGACTGATTAAGTTGGAACTTTTACAGAATGCTGCCATTTATATACCAGGGGCAATGGTTCTCTAAATTTTTGAAGCATTCTTTTCTGAGATTTTTATATTAACATTTAAAATTTTTGAGCATTCCTACTGTATTGATTTTCTTTTTTGATTTTTTTTTTTTTTTTTTGCTTTTCAAGGGCTATTCTACCATATCATTTTCATTTTTAGCCTTTGAACGATTTGCAAGTTAAAAACTTTTTGCTACAGAATAAGTAAGCACTTAAAGTATACTTTTCAAGTATTTTACTTTTGGTATCTGTACTTTCTAAATTAGCTTTGGACAAAGGATTATAATCAAAATCATTTCTTGAACAGAATGCATTTAATTTAACGATTTCCTTGCTTGATTTAACTGGGCATTGACCCTTTTACTGTGTTTTATGCTTATAATTGATTTTATTTGCTTCTTTAGTTGTCAATCAAAAGATTTTTATTTTTTACTTGCTCTAAAATATGTAATTTGACATAAATATGAATAATATTCAAATTAACTTTATTTCTGCAGTAATCTCAATGAAAGCAAATCTGGAAATATTAAACTGTTTTATTCTCTTTTGAGCCTTGCACTAGCATGCATTTGAAGTACAGTAAAACCTGTAAAGTTGACCACCTGTACCTTTGTAAGTTGACCACCTGTTTAAGTTGACCACTTTTTTCAGAAACGGAATCAGCCTTTCACCTTCTACCTCACCCTCTGTAACTTGACCACCTGTCTAAGTTGACCACTAAAGTGCTGCACCGCAAGTGGTCAACTTTCACATGTTTCACTGTACTTATTTTTTTGTTTTAATTTTGGCATCAAAGAATATTCTGAATTAAATTTTTTAATAAAGGATTATAATATTCCTTGTATATACATACCTTTAATTTATCTAATTGTTTCAGATATTTTGCACATGCTCCTCTGATATTCTAAATGTTTTTATTACCTATAATTAATTTTATTTTTGTGATCAAACATTTTAAATAATTTTTCTTGTTTCATACATTAAAAAATAAAGTTGATTCTGTAAATTGCTAGCATAATTGGTCACCCCTGGCATATATATGTATGGCTGCTTTCTTTCTGTGTCTGATGAAAAACCATTGGTTTTTTAAAAATATTTTTTTGTTTGAGATGATAGTGATGTTTATTTATGGAAGATTAGTTAAGGATTGAACTTCTGTTGTTTTTAGCCTACTTTCCCAAAAAATAAAGTGTGAAAGAAGGCTGAATGTATCGTAAAAATGTTATTAAAAGTGAAGAAAAGTCAAAGAAGTAATTAAATAAGGAATGAAAAATAAAAAAATTGAAAGTAGGGTTTTGAGATGGACAAAATGTGTGTCTGTCGGTCCCCCCCCCCCCCCCCCCAATAGCTTTGGAGGAAATTGACCGATTCAAAAGATCTTGGCGAGGACATCTCATTTCCATATTTTACTTTTTCATTTGAAAAATTTTTCATTTAATTTTGAACAGTTCAAAAAATAACATTAGCACCTATGGGCAAAAATAAAGCATATTATGTAAACACTAGGCATATGATCCAAGTTCTTATGGACAAGTTTATTGGAAGAAGCTCTCGGTGTGAAATATTTTTTTAGATTTGAACAATTTTTGTTCATTTTTGTACAGTTCAAAAAATTTAACATTAGCGCCTACAGGGAAATTTCAATCCTATATAAATCCTGATCTAACTGACAGATTCGCTTCGAACAAACTTTGTCGGAAAGATGTTAGGCCAAAGAACATGTACACATACGACTTTCAACCTGAGTTAAACGAGCCTATTTTTTTATGAAATTTGTTGACCAGGGTTTTTAAGGATATTTGTCAAGGAATGAATGAATAAGTGAATGAGTAAATAAATGAAGGAGTGAAAAAATAAATAAGTGTACAAATTCATGAACAAGTAAATTAATTAATGAGTGAATGAATATGTATTAACCGTTGAAAACAGTACATTTGAAGTAATCAAGAACTAAAGCTAAATGAGAATTTAGAGAGAGAGAGACAGCAAGATTATAAATCTGAAGTTGGAATGTACGAAAGTAGGCTCGTATAGTTCTAGACGGAACTTTTGCATTTGAAGAAAATAAAAGTAATTATATATTTTTCTATGATTAAAAACCTGTAAACATTTTTTCTACATGTGTAATACAAGTGGTAATGCAAAGCTTATTCTCATTTGGTCACTTTTTTTTTTTAGTTGATCACTTTTTTGGTCACTTTTTTTTCGTAAATGGTCACTTTTTTCACTTTTTTTGTATCATATTCTTGGTGGGAACCCTGTAATCTGTTGTAAAATAAACTACAGGCAAAACTATAGATTGGCAGTCTCAATGGAATGAAGGGAGCTAAAAAATTATTTTAGGCAAAGAATGCAAGGCAACGGCGGATCTAAGGGGGGGGGGGGGGGCGATGGGGCGATCGCCCCCCCCCCCCTTGGGCTGATTCAAGTGGATACTACAACGACACTCCTAAGTGAGTTTTTACTCTTTGTGCCCCGGGACCAGCCATTTTTTTATTTTCTTGGAATCCCAGCCTAATATCCCTTCAAGTTCTATGCTTTCCCCCTGTCCCTTTGTCCTTTAGTATTGCTGAGTTGCTAATCCTCGGAGTAATGGGAAAGAGATTCCCTGCTCTTTTCTTCTACCCATCAAACTGGTGACAGCTAGCCAACCCTTAGCACGTGGTGTAAATTCCTGCAGCATTTATGCTGAAACCTGGAGTCTGAGACATTTCCTTGAACATTCATAATTACAGATGTTTATATAAATTGCACATACTCGTTGATGGTTTTTTTAGTACATATTTAGTATTACATTTTGAAAATTTTAGAAAATATATTACTAATAATTGCTATTATTTTGTAATTTAGACATATCAACTCAAATTTAGAAAATGTATTTACAAGCCTACATTCTTCTTGAGAAAGCTTGAAGGAAATCCTAACTCGGTTAAAACTTGGCTAAGAAGCAGAATGAGTGATGATAGACTCACTGAATTAGCGTTATTGCATATCCATAAAGATATTACATTGGACGTTGAAAAAATTATAGACAGATTTGCGAAAGCAGAAAAACGTCAGCTTGTGTTCCTTTTATAAGGGCTTTGAATAAACGTATATGCATTGAAAAAATGTGCCAGTAAAATGTTAAATATCACTACACTAGCATTTTTTTTTTTTGTTGTTCCTGCTGTTTGAAAAAAAGGGGGGGGGGGGCGGCGGAGGGAATGTTGAAAAGGAATGAAGAATCTCCTCCATCCATCCTTACATTGAACCCCGAGATTTCCAAAATCGCCCCCCCCCCCCCCCTTTAAGATTTTCTAGATCCGCCCTTGATGCAAGGCCCATTATACTTGTGGGGCCTTATCTTTTTTTTTTTTTTTTCAACTTCAGAAGTTACTCTTCCAGCTGAGAGCAAACTTATATATAAAAGAATTTAGTTCAGTCATCAGCATTTTTCAGTGAATAATTAATAAATGAAGCTGTAGACAACTAGATATTTTAGTCTTTAATTAGGTATAAAGATAGAAATTGGTCAGTCAAAATATTGCGTAGGAACTAGATATTTTAGTCTTTAATTAGTTATAAAGATAGAAATTGGTCAGTCAAAATATTGCGTTAACTTGCTGCTTTTGTAAATAAATATCTTTTAGGAGTAGTATTAGATAAATTATGGAAAGTGTTTAATCAATATAAGCATACACGTTCAAATTTAAGGCTTAACAATGCAGATATAATTTAGTTACAATTGAATCATTTCAGGTGTTATGGGAAGCAGGGACTTAACTTCATTACAATGTGCTCTGATGACAGTTATCTTGATGACTCCCCTTCTCATTCAACATCACAACATTGATTAACATGTCTCCACTTTGAAAGCTGCAATTATTTCTGTCTGTCAATAGAAAGCATTTTCGATCAGTTGATTGAATAATTACTTTATTTACTCTATTTCAATGCACAAGAGAAAAATTCAGTACGTATTGCCGTCAACATTTGAATTTAATTCGAAATATTTTTTCTGTAGTTGCTTGTGGGGATTTTAGTTTTTTCTCCTTCTTTCCAAATGGGCTGCATTTGGCTTACCTAAGAAATTGGTATCTTTTTAAGCAGCACCACATTGGGTATGGTACCATCGCCGCATGACAATTTTGGCGCCCAGTTTCTTCACCTGATATGAAGCACAGGCTCTGTTGGTGCGAAATTGATTGAATTTAACCGATAATATCCAAGCCAAGTAAATACTCACAGGATCTTTTACAGAATAATCACACGACATGGGTGCAGACGGTTTTCAGCATCTTGAAAATCCACCGACAAGGCAATGTTTAAACCTTTGATATTGGGCTCACGAGGATCGCGCCTTGCCAAGATGCCACTGTACTGGTAGTTCACACACAGCCTACTTTAATAGAAACTTATTGAATTCTCAATGTATTTCAATGAATTTTCTTGAACCGTGGGTGCAGGTGCCGCAACATCAGTAGCACTCCCATTTGACAGCGCCGATGGTGAAACAAGTTGTATCAAAAAGCTACTACATAGTTATCTATATATATAAAATGAACTTTTGAGGTTGTGGCTGCGCGCTCTACAGCAAAATCTACACAACGTACGGTTGCAAAAATTGGCACAAAATTCTATTATAGCCTGATGCTTTGCAAGACGAAGCCGTTTTTTTTTAATTGGGCCTAAAATTTTTTAAATTTAACAATTAAAATATTAATCCCCCAGTATTTTCTTTACTTCGTTCGAATAATTTAAGAATTGAAGTGAAGATAGCTAGGATTTCCGCGCTCCGCGGTTGAATGTAATGTAAACGTAAACAGGATTTGAGCCATGCATGAGGCGAGTGTGTTTCGCCGGCTGAAGATAGTTTTATTGTTATAAGCAGGGTAATATTGTTTCTGCTGCAATCTATTAAAAGTTGCAATTACCAAAAGTTTACATCAGTAGCAAATAGGTGGCTGATTATGATTCGACATTTCCGAAACTTTTCGAGCACCTATTCCGAAAGTTTAAAAAAAAAAAAAAAAAAAAAAAAACGGTTTTCCGAAAAAATTTTAATGTATTAATTTCAACTTTCTTTTACAATTAGTATCTGCTTTTCTTTCTACCTTCAGACAAGCAAAATATTTTGTACTACTTTCCAGAAAAGTGACGAATTTGTAGGGGCGGGGGAATTGCGATCTCCCATGATACACACATTCAAAATAAAATAAGTAAGTTGTTTTTAAATAAAGAATTTAAAAAATAGTTGAGGCATTTATGCATTTTACTTATGTAAATTTGTAATGTTTGCTTAATGTTTTGTGATTACTTAAATATCCATCATTATTTCTAAATATACTCACACTTGAATAAATGTGCAGTGTTCACATGATTTTCAAGAATTCGCCATTCATCATTTGAATTAAAAAAGGATAGCATTTACAACAATTTCAAGAATTCATCATTTATCAATATTTTGTCACATTATAAGTGAAAAGTTTTCATATCGACAGTGAAACCCTGATTTAACGTCCCGCCAATCTTAAGTTTTCCAGCAGTTTACGTTTTTTTCATCAGGTCCCTGTTTTTCAGTATCCTAATTGATGTTAAAATATCCCAGATTCTAAGTTTGTTACTTAATTAACTTTCACTCTATCGATAGAGAATTTAATTTTGCCTTTGAACATGTTGACGGGAGCACTGCTTCAGTGACGAATTTGTAGGGGCGGGGGGTTTCAATCTCCAGAGGGTCGTAGCCAGGGTTTTCAGCGCCTGGGGACAACTGAAGACTTTGCGCCTCCCTGTGCCCCTGGGGGCCTAGGGGCTCCCTAATGGGAATTTTAAAAAACTTTTATGCTTCCTAAATGATAAAATTCTACAAAGCAGCCCTTTTAACTTTCATTTTTAGTAGCGGCCATTCACTTCTAAGGGAAAAATGGGACACTTTGGCTTCACAAAATTATTTGTCTGATTTCCTACGCACTCCTGTGCTACATTGGTCATTCCCGATATGATTTGTGGTGCTCCCCTTTTTTGTCGAACATATTCGCACCTATTCAGTTCATATAATTTTCTTCTTGCATTTAAAAATAAAATTAAATAAATTAACTCTAATTTGGCGCTTCTTGATGCTGTGCCCGGGGAAAGCTGTCCCTCCTTGCCCCCACCTAGCTACGCCTCTGACAATCTCCCATGATGCGCACATTCAAAATAAAATAATTAAGTTGTTTTTAAATAAAGAGTTTTAAAAATAGTTGAGGCATTTATGCATTTTACTTAATTTTTTTTTTAATTTGTAATGTTTGCTTAATATTTTGTGATTACTTTAATATCCATTATTATTTCTAAATATACTCACACACTTGAATAAATGTGTAGTGTTCACATAATTTTAAAGAATTCGCCATTCATCATTTGTATTAAAAAATGACAACAATTTCAAGAATTCATCATATTTATCATTATTCTATCATAAGTGAAAAGTTTTCATATCTACAGTGAAACCCCGATTTAACGTCTCGCCAATCTAAGTTTCCCGCATTTTACGTTTTTTTTTTATCAGGTCCAGGTTTTTCCGTATCCTAATTGATGTTAAAATATCCCAGAAACAAAGTTTATTACTTATCGAATTCTCCATATTTTATGTTTTCCCTCGAAAGTGAAAAAAGAAAAATTTTCTAAAGTTAGAAATATTTTTCCTTTTGTGCTTTTTTAAAGCTTTAAGCACATTGTTAAAAGTTAATTATTACTGTCTCACAAAATAAATCACAATCAAGTATTGTTTTTGTTTTCAAGAAATTTCAAAAAGTTGCTATTCGAGTTTATCCAGGTTTGAGAAAGTTCGTTCGTTTCCAGTATGGAACTGGAGAAGTTCGTTCTTTTTGCCATTTTATAAACCAACAAAGCTCCAACACTTCGAGTCTCAAGACGATTTCATTAGCATGTTACTATTACATGCTATGTACTTTACTCTTATTGGACCGAACAGCTTACATATAGTGGACATTTTACAAATAGTGGAAAATATTTTCTTTCCCATAAGGACTAGGAAAAAACTTGCATTTCAATACTGGAAGATTCAGTAACTTTCAACTCCATGACTAAAAAACAATCCACTATTACAGATTATTTTCAACCTAAATTCCAGAATTCGTAATTAAATGCGTTAAAATGGTATGTATTCGAAATTATAGATATTATACTTTTTGAAAGAGTTGAAATCTGCAATTCATCATTTGTAGCATAAAAGGATAACGTTCCCAACCATTTCAAGAATTCATCATTCGTAACAAAATTCAAATCGTTAGTCTATTAGTTTCATTGAAAATGCCTCGCCTACCTATAAAAAAGTGTTGTTTACAGAGTTGAAATCAGAGCCAGAGAGAACTTTCACCACTGAATTAGCCAAGAAACAATACTAGATAAAAAAAAAAAACGACTTGAGCGTATTAAAAATATGTATATTCGTGTCAGAACATCACCCCGATTGCCATTTTTGTGGCATTGAATGCTGTAAAAAAAAAAAAGCAATATTCCATGTTCTGCTCATAACTAAGCAAGTGTCCATTGCACTAACATTAGGAACTGTAGGTAGGATTCCATGATAAGAATAAAATTTTCCTTGCATTTATAGTGTACTAATTTAGTAACAGATTCTTTTTCAGTTTTGAACCATAAAATTTCCCTTTTCTGCATTCACATTCACTTTCGAATTTACTTTTGTCAAGATATGTCTTTAAGCGATGCATATCAGAAATTGATGTGATACTCCAAAAGCAAATTTATAGGCAGGATATTCCATTATCCGCTACTAAAAAAATGTCTTTGTATATTGGCGTAACTAAGTGGGGGCGGACCGCCCCAGGTGTCACCCATTCAGGGGTGACAACCAGCCCCGATGGAGAAAAAAATGAACCTTTAAAAGCTCCCTAGAATAAAACAAATACTTAAAATGGGAGAAAAAAAATATCCAATTTAATTTTCTATTTTTGAGCAAAGTGTTTCCTTTAAAAAATATTCACAATGTTTTTAACCGCTAATCATAACCAGCGCCCTCAACAAATACTTTAAATATTATGAGGCTCATGATGCAAATGGTGTTCTTCTTTTCCAAAACTGCAATTTTTTTAACAAAAAATTATTATATTTTATTAAAACGCATACTTCACGGTTTACATGATTTTTTTTTTTGGATGGGGAAGGAGTAATCTTTTCCACTCTGTCACACCCATGCTAGCTACGCCACTGCATTCCATACAATTTTCACTATCAACATACTTCCCATATAGCTGCCACTGATTTTTTTTTTTTTTTTTCATCAAATTGCTTACATATACATAGTCCAGCATCTCTTCGCCGCGGCTTTTGCTTTTCTTGAATAGGCTAAGGATGATCAGTAACTGTTAGATTTTTCAGATGATTTTTATTAAATGGCTTTGTCTGATCAATTATCAATTCCCCATTAGACTAATTTGTGGCAATTAAAATTTCATATTTACAATTATATAAATTCATTTCTCTGATTTGATTTCAAAATGTATGTTTATGTACAAAGCTACTAATACACTTATTTTTTAATTTTTGTATCACAATTTACCCTTTAATTGGTTTAAATAAACATTTATGAAATAACAATTATATTTTTGAATTCAGACTCAGAAAGAAGGTACTGCTATCTATCAGAGTCAGAGTAAAAAAAAAAGCTATGTAAAAGTTTTGATGATGTAATAAAGATGAATATGCCACATGATACAAATATAGATCAATAAATATAGGTTATTAGTGATAGAGTGAAAAAAAATTACACCTAAGTCAAGGTAGACATACATTTGTAGAAAAATACAGGCTGAAATAAGTTTTTATCGGCTCAGAAGTGACTTATGAGGTCGCCTTCGGTGACTTGCTTGGGACAAAAAACAAGTTGCGCTGTAGGCGCCGTTATTTTAACATTGCACGAGCAACGCCGTTGCGGGTACCGCTAGTAGATAATACAATGATGTGTGTATTTATTCCCATAAGCTCTTTTGAAATGTTATTCACGTATAGTTGTAGATTTCAGTATGTATACGTACATGCACCTAATATCGTATTTTCCGCTGTACTCACTCGCAGCTAGTTTTTTCTCCGGGTAAAATCATAATAATGCTGCAAAATTTCGAGAATGAATTTAAAAGCCGTGATCACTTCCGAACAGGTTTTCAAATGCCCTGAAATATAAAAAAAGAATGTAAGGGTTATTATTATGTTAATATCACCACTTTCGTTATATCCGTTGCCGTTCAGATAAAAGTCTAAGTTCAACTTTACCTTTGGTACAGATTTATTTATTTATTTATATTTTTGGTGGATGCTGACTTTAGTGACATAGTGTTTAGTAGGATTTAGTTTTCTTTAACTTAAGTACAGATTCATTTATTTTTGTTTCCGTGGACTTAGTGACTTAAGTGACATAGCATTCTGTACCTTCGGTACAGATTTATTTATTTATTTCTATTTTTGTGTACTTAATGACTTTTATCTGACCGCTGACGATATATTCTTAACCAGAGGCATGTACTTCAGATTTTTTTCAGCTTAAAAAAACAACAAAGAAAGAAAACTTTCCTTTAAACATGAACCAAATTCCATTGTGTCTCTACGCCTCTTGGCTTGAGTGCTTATCTTGCTTTAGCCTAGGTGAAGAAACACAATCAATAAAAGTCTTGGAACCACGAGCCTTCAATAGTACACACCCCACAAGACCTACCAACAATTTTCGCTCCTTCAAATGGATCGTTATTCAATTTCTTATCGATTTCATTCCTTTACCTTTCCGACAAACCCTCCCCTTTTTTGCTTCGGATTGTGTTGATGACTCGCTCCCGAAGATCTGATGAAAACTTGCCTCAAATCCCCCTCCTTACATGCCGATGT
Organism: Octonoba sinensis; assembly: GCA_038502835.1. Lineage (NCBI taxonomy): Eukaryota > Metazoa > Arthropoda > Arachnida > Araneae > Uloboridae > Octonoba > Octonoba sinensis. Next base: position 108,138,539 of record CM076602.1, on the reverse strand, counting down.
ACATACGTGCCGTGTTAGGTCATTTCTCCTGTTTTTCTTGTTTTTTTTACTTTTCAATGTTCCAGAAGCTAAAATGACTGTTTTTGCTCTTTGTTTTCTATTTATTTTTTCTCCTCGGGATGATCTGTTACTAAGAATGAAGTCGCGGCGTTTTTTTTCGGTCGGAAATCATCGCTCTCTGGGGAAAGTGTTTTGGACGGAGCAAAGTTTTCCCTAAAATTCTAAAGTAACTTAGTTCTGCTAATGTTTTTGTCCTTCTGCTTCCAAAATTGCATCGGTCGGGAACTTTATTTCTTTAACGGAAAAAAAAGTAGAAAATGCGGGAAAATCGATGTTTGGAGTTACTTCTAACATATTGTATAAATTCAACGAAACACATTGCATATACGACCCACACTTTCAGAAATAAAAACTGGAATGTTCCTAGACTTCAATTTCTACATTACATATTGAAGATTTACTTGAAATAGATTGTTCTTCGTGAAATTTAGCTGGGTAGTTCTTTTCGTTTTTTCATGGAAATCGTTTGTTTTAATTTTACGATCATGGAAGTTCAGCATGTTTGTAGACATTTCAATTTTATTCTAAATTCATTTATGTGGAAGACATTTTTTTCTATTATTATTATTTATACCCCCTCTCCCGAAAGAAATGCTATTCTAAATGTTTATGGTCCTATGATCTTAAAGTACAATTATTATATTGAAACTGATACGTTTTTGCAGTGTGTGATTATTTATTTGTGAATAGTTTAAGAACAAGGCGGAAATGTTCATCGCAGGTGTTCAAAAATTAACAAATGAATAAAATAAATAAATGAATAAAATAAAAATGAAATAAATAAAAAATAAAAGTAAAATTATGCGCAAAGAATGAAAAATATAAAAAAAAATAAATGAAGATGGTTCACTGCGTTGGCTTGAAACTGCGTTGAAATCTCTCTCTCTCTCTCTGACGCAAGCGGTTACCCTAAAGTTTCTGGGGATTAGGATTACAAGGGAAGTTTCTTACTTACATCTGAATGAATGGCCTCTAAGTTTGAAATGTACTGCGGTTTTTGTGCATTGCCAATGCATCAAAATGAATCAGAATGATTTTCCACAGATAAGTATCTTGTACATGCGTAAACAATTGTCAAATATGATTGAATCATAAGATATTTGAGTTGTATACCCTTGCATTTTTTATTCTTATTTTATACTCCGTATCTATCTGCAGCGTCTTGAGACTACAAAATGCCTCATGTCATGTTGTCATGTTGTATTGTCAACCAGACAAAAAAAGAAATTAATAATAATAAAGCTAGAAAAAAAGAAATGGAACGCACAGTAGCATAAACAGACTTTCATTAGAGGGAAAATAATATTTCAAAAGTTATGAAGTCAAGAAAAAAGTATTAATGAAAATGGATTGAAATTTTGTAAACGGTGTAATAGCGTTTTCCGTGATTAACTACACACATATATATATAGTTAAATATTATTTATTATTATTTTTAATTAACTGTTGGTAACATTTGCAGTTTCTCTTTACTTAATTGTATATTTATTTTTATTTCTGCTTTTTTTTAAAGATTTCATTTATTGTTATTTTTTTTTATTGTTATCATTATTTTATAATCAAAATTCATAAACACAAACACACTAAGCCACTCTATCCACATAGGAGCAAAAGGAAACAAAAACAACTAAAAACAAATCATAATTTATACAAACAAAAAAAAATTGTTATACACAATGAGCACAACATATCCAATGGATATGAATTCCAATTTATCATTTAAAATGCATTTGGATTTATTATATTTATCTTAATTGATTTGTTAAATCTACCTGAATACATTGTTCTTTTTTTTTCCTTATTCCTTTTCCTCAATAAATTTGCTACCTTACGCAAACAAGAGATTGATTTTGGACTAGGAGCAATGGGCAAAGGCTAACTTTAATTTTGTAATGTATTTATTTAAAATTATTCGCTCTTTCATAATTTCGCTGTTTTTTTGATAATATTTAAAACGTTGGTAAAATTTATTACCATAGAGGACAAGTGACTTTTGACTCCACCATATTTCCTAAATTTTCCATATTCCATGAGACCTTTTACACAAATGTAGTTTTCCTAACAAGTTAGCTATCGTTCTAAATATATTATGGTCCGAGATTTTTCTATTAGTGTTTAATAAAATTTAAAATTATCATTCAAAGCTAAGTTATCATTCACAGGCTAACACACTGTTAGTTTGTGAAGACCGCCGTTAGACTTTTTAGCTATATACTACGTTTAAACGGAAATCTCTTAGCAAAAGCAATTTTATTTATATGTTAAATCAAACCTATTTTCTGTCCAATTGTTAGATAGCCAAGGAGTGTCCTTATTGTGACAAATGACGTTTTCCTTTTCTTTTTTTCCCTTCCATAATTTGCAAGACATCGCAGCCCATAAGTAGAGCGAGCGCGTTTTTCGAAAATTTCCTGCCGGCTTGAGCTTCCGGGACATCCTGCTTTTCAACTTCCTTTTTCGCCCTTTTTTTTTATTGGAGGCGTTCTAATTTCAAGAATAAAACGCCTTATAGTAGTGCGTTGTTCATGTTCACACTTTGCATAAATGGATTCTGAAACTATTAAAAATGAAATAACTGCTGAACAGAACAGTGCACACCTTTTATTACTCTCGTGTAATGGACGTTTTGAAAATATTTTGATTTTTCACTAAATATAGCTTGAATGTAGACGAATAAAAATTTAGTAAGGTATCAATCCTTACAGTGATAACCACGACTTAAAAATTTAAGCTTTTATAAAAAAAAAAAAAAAAAAAAACCTCCGTAAAACGTTTTTCTTTTTGACTTTATTAAAATGTGTTTCAGTAAAAAATTGAAAATCAACCATCATGTTGGCTTCTGTCGCATTTGATTCTTTACTTTCCTTATGTTCCATTGTGTCATTTTCACCGTCGCCATCTATTTTTTATTAAAATACTTAAGATATTTTGTGTTTTGTTTGTACACAAACAAGACACAAAAATTTTCATTTAATTGTTCTATCTATTTATTGATGAGTTATTTGAGTTTTATTAATTGAGTACCGTTAGGTAATGGGAAGATGTTTATAAAATTATTGGTAATGTTCAAATTAAGGTTAGTGAAAACACTTTTACTTGTAGTTTCAAGGTAGTCTTGTAGTCAAAAATTATTGTGCTATTTTCTTCTGGGGAAAAAGTCAGTGACATAATAACCAAAAGTTGAACATAAAATGAATTGAACTTGCATCTTGATAATTTAGTTGGATTTGAATTTGTGAAAAATTCAGTATTGGCTTATTACTGTAAATATACATTTTATGAATATTTTTCCATAGCTTAATTTTTTTTCTTTTTATTTTAGACTGGTTTATATTTTTATTATAATCGTTATTTGACTCCTAATCTTCTCCTTTGAATCTTGTGTGTGGTGATATTGCGTTATATATGTATACAAACATATATATAAACAAGTACTTAAAAGAAGGGGATGAGGATTTCGTTTATAATAAAGTAAGGTGGAAACTTAACGCTGTTTCTTCCTAAAGAAATTTGTTTCCTATTAGTCTCTGGTGAGTAAAAAACCGTCATTTGCGACTTTTAAATTAAAAAAGTGAAGCCTTTATTCGTATAGAGAAAACTTTAACTTGCCCTCTATTTTTTTTTTTTTTTTTTGATATTTGTGGAATGAGAGAACTACCAATCAAATTTACAGGGTTGTTGCATTCAATTTCGAGTATGTATCGGAAATGGAAATTAATGTTTACTAAAACAGGTGTCTGCGGAAATTTTCGCCAGCATCTATTTTTAATAAAATTCAAATATTTTACTGCTTCAGAAAATGCCGATAATTTCATGAAATTCTACTTTGTGAAAAAGGATAAAACATTAAAATATATAAAACATACAATTGGAAATGCTGCGAATTTTTAACAGAGTGTTATGTTAACTATATGAAATTTATAATGAAGGAAATCTAACAGTTAAGAATATTTTATCTTTTATGAATGCTAATAATTTTTGAAGGGATCGTTTTTGTAATCACGTTTTGTGAGGGGTCTCGTTTTGCGATTTAGAATTTTATAAGAGGCGTTCAGCGTTAAAGTGGCCTAAGTATAAACAATGTAATTTGAAAATTTGCTTAAAAATTCGGAAATTGCTGCATTAAATGTATTATATAAATATTTTTATGACTTCAAAGGGAAATATTTATACATGTCATTTTTGTGTATGAATAAATTATTTTTAGGGGAAATTTGATTTGCAAAAAACTGAGACTTTAAAAATTTTGTTGGTTAGTCCAACTTGGCGCTGAGCGCTTCACATAAAGATAGTTTTTGTGATGACATTTTCTGTGACAGCTCCTTGTATGCGGATTTTGTATAAGAACCGTTTTTTCGATCGCGCAAATTTTGTGACGAATCAGTTTTAGTTCATTAAAAACGACCCAAAGGTTCTACGCGGACCACTTCCAAATGAAATAAGAGTAACCGTTGTTATAAAAGGCAAAATCTTTCAGGATGAGGTCAGCTCAATTTCGTTTGAAATCCAAACTATCTCGTCATCCAGATGTTACTCTGATCAACATCCAGCGGACCCCACCCCCCCTCTGTCAGTGTTCACAAACGCCACCAGACTGCGAGGAACCGTTCCCTGTGTCTCTTTTCTGCCTTTGTTTTTGCCCTACTAGCGTGAAAAAAATAGCAACGAGAATTTTCGGCTATGAATCATGTCTAACTTACTGGGGGAAGGACCGTCAATTGCCAAACCTAAGCAGGGCTCAATTTGTAACAAAAAAAAAAAAAAAAAAAGTGATACAACCGTAAATTCCTCGGAACTGATATTCATCCGTAACTAGCCTAAAATTAGTTTAAATTCTGAGCTAATTATGAAAATTCACTGGGGAGAAAAAGAAAAAGGAAGAAAGATCAAGAGCTGGAGTTTTTGGAGCTCTCATGCGAACATAACCCTGTCCTGTACCTCAGCAGTACAAATTTATTTTCATTTTTTTCCCTTATTTATAAGATGCCATTTAATCGAGTTCTTTTAGTAGGTTATTTATTTGATGCATTTGCACAGAAGTCGCAAGATAATTGCAGACCCAACACAAACATATTTAAAGGGCCCTTTTTGTTAAATAAAAAGTCATTCTAATTAAATTTTACGTTGCTATTTCTTCGTAATCAATATCTTTGTTGGATACATTGTTTTCTTTGAAAAAGAAATACTTAATTTTTAAAAAAATGAAGTGAAAATAATTTTACGTGTTATCCTAATTATTTAACTAGTGATTATTATTATTATTAATAATATTTTAACCTTAAAAAGCTAAAACATGAAGCTAATGTGTTTGTTATCCATTCTGCTTTATGTTTTGAATTTCAAGGAAATATTTATGGCATATCGGATCCATATTGAGATTTTGAGTAACGTATCTGAGATGAACATATATAATGAACTCGAGAGCTATTTGATGCAAGCCTTTTACAGCATCAGAAGACTTTTTAATTACTGGAGTACTAAATCCCATACGAATTGTACTGAGTCCTGTGATTCACGCGGAGAAAAAAAATTTGTAATAAATCTCCAAAACTGTAGCGGTCTGTGCGGGCATAATCTTTAAGTTAAGTTTTAATTCATTGTTTTTTTTTTTTTTGTTAAAAAAAACTTCGTATTACAGTCGGAAAGAACTCATATTGTTAAGTTGAGTCGTAACTCAACTTTCATGACCTTCCGAAATTATTGGATTACGCCTGATTGTCAGTATTTAATAATATGAACAAATATGCCTTAAATACTCTTATGAAAAACTAATAAAAATGTCTATATTTTTAAAAATCTCTACAAGCGTAATACGATCAAACAATGTGTAAAATGTTGATAATGTAGAAAACCCCCTCAAAAGCAGGGATGTGGAGCAGGAGCAGTGAAGCAACGAGGTTTAGCTCGAAACTGGAGCGGAACAAGATCAAAAGAATTTGTTGTTCTTCCCTGCTCAGAATTTTTTAAAAAACTTTTTAAATTTTTATTACGTAAAAAAACTCACTAAAAAAGGGAGAAAAATATTATGATCGATACAATTCTTCGGAGCACGGAACGGAGCTGGAGCAAGTATTTAGAAGTCGGAGCGGAGTAGCTCAAAAAAGTGGCTGCTCCAGATCCTTGCTTTAACCTCTTCAGACCCCAGAACTAAGAACAAACAATTTTGACGCAATTTTTTGGTTCTCTGATTTAAAAAATGGTTACGAAACAAAATAACTAAAAATTTTTTTTTTTTTTTTACATTTTAATTAATAATTAGTTTAAATAATAATTAATGCCCAATTTCCATGCTTTCCATGTTTAAAACGAAGTAAACTATCTGTTGATTCATTTCAAAAACGATTGGGTGTTTTAGCTTTCAAATTGCACAAACAGTAGTTAATAAACAGTATTTTAAAATGTACTCAATTGGGTACACTTGGAATGAAGAGGTTAAAGCATGAAAAAGTTAGGGTGCTTTCACACTAAAGACAACAAAGACCAAAAACTTGTCTTTTCCACATCTGCGCAAGCGCAGATCATATTAATTTTTGCTTTCAAAATTATGCTCTGCGCTTGCGCAAATGAGAAAAGACATGTTTTTTTTTTTTGTCTTTGGCGCCTTTGGTGGGAAAGCACCCTTAGTGACTATCATATATAAGGGTGTGCGTCTTTTCACATAATTATTTCGCCGGTGAATGTAGTAAAATAGTTAGTAGAGAAAATATTTTGTTGATATTTATTTAAATAGTAAACACATAAATCCTTCTTGCAAAGATATGTGCATAAAAAATTATTTGGGATTTATTTACTTCAGTTGTTATGCATTCATTTTATTATTTAATTATTAAGCACATTTTTTGAGTGTGTCCTCAAATACCAAACAGAAATATAGCTATTTATAGCACTTGATGTTGAAATGCATTTTTAATGAAAGGGAACCATCATTAGGGCAAATTTTGCAATTATTTTCTACCTCATCGTGGCTTTAAAAATAAACTTACGCTCCCGAACATTTCTCCTTACCTTGGACTTTAAACTGAAACATAAACCAAAACATAAATGAAATTTTATCTAATAAACTTTTTTGACCATGTACCTAAAAATGAGGCACATATTACCAGAATACTAACCCTCTTACTTCTGATCATCCTCGCAATGTGACGTCACGGATGCGTCAGCAGCTGTTAGGCGTGTGCTTGTTGCCATGGTGACTGTTTCTCCTCTTTTAGTATCATTCTTTACTCTCATCTTCTTTCTCCATTTATACTATTTTCGATATTGCCATTGGGGTATAAGGAACATATAAGCGAAGATTTATATTTTTCTTACATTCATGAATTTATACTTAGGGAGCTTGAGAAGGTTTTCCTTCTTAATTCGGTATTTTTAGATATTCGACCAGCAGTCGCGGTTATTGGTTTTCAGATGCCAGTGAATCTTGATTTGTGTTGATACGTATTTTGTTACGGAGCAAATTCAATTGAATATGGTACCTTAGTGTTGGTTTTATTTGTGGTTTCATTTTTCTGGGCGCTCGTGATTAGTTTTCCTTCTCCTCTTTTTATTTCTTTTTCTAGAATTATTAGATGTTCGAATGAATAATTTTCTCACTTTTTTTATTTCATTTTATTTTTTGGGTTAACACAATAAAAATGTGATTTTATTTTCTCTAAAAAGATCCTTGTTTTCTTTTATTTGGGATACAGTGAGTACTCGATTTTAATTAACGCTTCTAACGGTTTACATTAAGAATGTGACGCCCATCTTTTTAGCATTAATGCGTTGAAATTGATGTTTGCTGAACATCGTATTTTAATGCCCAATGTTTTGATTTTGTCAATGTTTTGTTTTTTAATGGAAAAGTATCACAATAATTAAAAATAATAAAATGACTAAATAAATAAAACTGTGTTACCTATAGCTATGAGAATTCAATAAATGATGAAAGGTAAATGTGAAACATTGGCCACGCCACACCCGTTCCACTGCAAAAAGGTTTTTCACAAACTTTTTATATTTAGCGAAAAAAGTAGAATTTATGTGGAAAATTAACGAATTTCATTTTTTAGAATTGAATGAAAAGTATTATGATTTAAAAATAATTTCAAATTTACATTTACAAAAAAGTAAAATTAGAATTTTCTCCCAATCTCTCTCAGTTTATGTTGACAAGTTAAACACAAAATCTAATCAGACCACTAATAGAAATCTATCGACGCGATAGGTTTTGCGACATTGTATTGCAAAGAATTAATTATAAAACTCCAAATATCCCTTTTATGCACGTAATAAATATCGAAATATTGTTTTTTTCCACGTGTATTGAGACAATCTGCTTTTGCCAAATTCTCTCAAATCATATTTATTCATAATAGTACCATATTTATTCATAATACTATATTTATTCATACTAATACCATATTTAACGTAAAGAAAGCACAAATTAGCATTAGAATACAGACATATGTTTCGGGATTGCTTGGAATCCCTTTTTCATTGGATGTTTTGCATCTAGAAACTACCTGTCGCATTGAAAAAGGGATTCCAGTGAATCCCGAAACACATGTCAGCATTTTAATGCTAATTTGTGCTTTCTTTAAGTGAAATTATTTTTCATTACAGTTTACTTAGCACAAAGTTAATTTATTATTTTAATACCATATTTATTTTTATAATACTATATTTATTCATAACCCTGTATTTAGTCAAAATTGTACTATATTTAGTAAAATATAATACTATATTTATTCATAATAATACTATATTTATTCATAATAATTCTGTTGCATTGTGTTTCAGTTTTGACTTCAATTTATTATCATGTAAAAAATTACCCTAGAGAACGTGTCCTTATTTTTCCATCTTAAAGCAATGTTTAGACACAAAGGCCCTTGCTTATTATTAAGGTTAAAGATTTATTCAATGCGCTGTGGAAGAAAGTTAAATAGGTTGTTGAGTTTTCCGCATTGTGTTTAAACCATTTAAAGTTTTCTTTTCTCATTTACGCACAATTGTAATTTAGACCTCTAGTGAAACGTAATTCTTTCGAAACTAAGCGACCTCATTTTTCACTTTTAACGAGTTTCTCGAAATCTACTGTCGCTCCCCTCTTAAGTTGTGAATATTATATTTAAAGCTTTCCGTTGGCCATTTTCTCTAATAATGTTATATTTTCTTTCACAAAATTTGACTATGTTTCTGAAATAAATGTTTTATTTTCTCTCTATTTCTGAATTATGAATTTTGCTTAAAAATCGATGCAATGGTGAACTCATTGGTTTAAATCATCTTGATTTAAATCAAGTTATTTTTTCTTTTTTAAATAGATGATTAAGCTCGTTTTTGTTTTTGTTTTTTTTGTTCCAGCTATATTCCATAATGCCTTCAGGGTTTATTTTATTTATTTATTTATTTTGTAAAATATTTTTTCATTTCTAAAATTTGCAAAAAAGGTCTGCTTTCAGTAACGAAGAGAGCATATGATTTTACCAATGAGTAAGTTAAAAATATTACAAGTTATTTTATTTTTAAAATAGAAAAATATCAAAAAACACTTAGTGTAAAAAATTAATGGCTGATATAACATGACACTGTTCAGATGCCAAACGTAAAAGAATTTAATTAAATTTGATCATTTTTTCTGTATTTAGCGTGCACTATTATTCTTGGTAGGATTTGATTTGAATCATGCATTTGTTAATCTATACAATTATTCAAAAAATAGCTGATGCCATGAAAAGAGCTTAAAGTATGTTTTTGCATATTGTTTGACATGTCATATTATTTTTATAAATGTAACAAAATAAATATCTTCAATCTTTTAAGTCCGTGTTTTAAAAAAATTCAATTTAAATAAAAAAATCACGAATCCTGATTTTGAATAGATTAATTAATGTGAGAAATAATATTGACTACCATCAAAGATTCAGCCATCTAAAAATCGAATATTTGTCTGCGAATATCTTTGCGATTAATTGGTTTTCTGCTTATTCAAAGCAATTTCACAATCACTTTCTCCTGACATTTTTGGCATTGCGAAGAGTGATTGTATTTTTTAACGAAAAAATAATACAATAAAAGTAAAAACATATTATGATTTATCTCATTATCCTCAGTTAAATTTGTATTATAAATTGTACTATGATTTATAAAAATTTAGTCCAATTTTGTATACAGTTTGTGTGTTTTAACGCACTGAAAATCGTCTCCTGGCGCTCTTAAAGTTCGTTTGAAAAATTGTGACGTGAATTTAAACGTGAAGATGTTAATGTGTTTTTCTTTCTTTTTGTTTACACGTATATAGTATGTGCATGAGTAAAATTTGAAATAGTTGCAAAAATTACGCCTTTGAGAATTTTAAGACTAAGTATTACATGAGTACAAAATTCAAAAAGCATTACGTTACAAAATAGGACAAAAATATTAGTGTTGGACTATTTTGATAAAACATTATTATGATGCATTTCTATAAGACGGCAGAGTTTTTAATGTGTGTTACAAACTTGATATGCTTATAAATTTCTAAAGAAAATAATTCTGATTCATTTTTTTTTTTTTTTTGTATTGATAATCTAATTTAAAGATGAGGAAGTACTTGATTCGATGCAAAACATGATTGCTTCAAACATAAAACCCATTTAGTCTTTTTGTTAGCAAATCGGGTCTAATGCTCTTATTAATGTCATTATTATTTTTTCCCTCTTTTCAAATAAAATGATTTCATGTTTTATTTGTTTCAGAAAAACTCATTTTTATTTGATGACTTGATTTTTTATCTTTTACTGCGGTTTCAGTTTTTGTTCCATTAACTGCAGTAATGCCCACCGATTATGCAAACGACTGGGTATTCCCTCCCCTTTTGTTTGTAAACGAGCAGTTTTTTTAGCATATGACATGAGTTACCTTTATCATTTTTGTTCATTTTTCTTTCGAAAAATATCTTCGTTTTGTGTGACTTCAAACAATATATTTTTTGAAGATTGGTTTAATTTCTTTATGGAGTTTAAATGATTATTCATTTGTAAATATATCAGAGGTGGGAAGAACTGTCGTTGTCTGCATCTTTAAATTAAAAGTCTTTTTGAATACGTATTCTTAATTGCGGTTTTCTTTTTCTAATTGCTTAACGGTTATATAATTTTACAAAGAATGGCAAGAATTGAATGCTTTACAGATCATTTAATGAGGAAAAATAAATAAATAAAATAAAAAATAGTAATAATCTGCTGATTTATTCTCTTTATTTCTGTTTGGAACATTAATTTATGATGAAGTCTTTTGACGGTATCATGTGGCGTATTTATTTCCTCTGCGTTAGTAGTCATCAGACTGTGTTAGCAACTGATTATGGGCAGAGTTCGACTACGGAATTCTGACACTTGGAAGCTTCTGCGCATGGCAGAAAAAAAGGAATCCATTCGAGTTTTAGGGAAGTTCGTTTTGCAGATGCGTTTATTTAGTACGTGAGTCGGGATGTTTGCTTCTCTGTTTGTTGAAAGCAGCAAAATTTATGAAGTAGCATATAGCATCAGTTCGGAAGAAATCAAGTGTGCTAAACGAACTAGAACAATAACAGAAACGGCACATTCCTTGTACCAGCAGTCCTCCCTTGAACATGAATGCATTCTTCTTGGCACTCTGCCAGGAAGATCGCTTTAGTTGAGGGTAGAACTGTAAGTAACTTACTGAGTATATATTTTTTTACTCGTTTACTACATTCTGACCTAAAAATAGTTTTCTTTTAGTTGTAAATTTTTTTAACGAGCGAAATTAAAACAAAAATGTTTGACATTAAGCTAAAGATGTCAGTGAGAAAATAGCTATAAACTGATGATATTGCTAACTAAAAATTGTTCGAAATAACTTTAAATGACATTTAATAAATTTTACATTAAAGAAAAAAGACTTGAATCTTGATTATGGTAGAATATTTAGATTCAGAGTGCCAATTGCCAAAATTACCTACTGCCCTAATTAGGAAATACAGTTATAGTGATCTTTTTCGAGCAAATTAAAATGAAGGTGGAATATTGTGAATGGATTAAATAAATTGCGAAATAAATTGATCTTGCACTTACTAAATTAATCTGTCACGACAATCAAAATAACTAGATATTCGTTCAAAGATTTTCTAATGAATTTCGCAGTAAATTGCTGAACGCTGTTTTCGGAGGTGATATTTCATTAAAAGTTTGCCTTTAGTGTTTTTAAAACGTGTAACTATTTTTTAAAAAATGCAGTAGAAGTCATGAAATCAGATAAATCTCGAATGCTAAATCCGCATATTCCATTAAATATCTCTTAAAACATACAAAAAATTAAATCTTGATTTTTCTTTTCTATAAATATTTGTTCTTTCTCTCTTGGAGGAAAAAATAAAACCACATTAATGAACTGTAAGCAAATTTTCTTTTCTTCCACCCAGAAAATATTTTTTCTCATATGTCTTCGCAACAACTAATTTGCTGAGAAATTAAGCTCGTACTTTTGCTCTTCCTCATGAAGCCTCTTATTCGTTAGAATTGAGCATCTCGGTCCATTACCTAAGGAGGGGGATACTTAGAAGTAGGTAACGTAAGCACATTTCTCACTTTCTGCTGATGTGTATCTTCATTAATCAATGGCGAGATGCTTTTGCAAATATCACGTATCTTGCTCGTTTAATTTCTTAACTACCTTGGAAAATGTTCGCCTTTTTTTCTAATTATTATTTTATAGCATAAATAATGCAATTAAATAATTTAAAAAAGAATTTCTTTTCGTGCGTTTTTTAGAGAGAGAGAGAGAGTGATAGAAATCACTTTTGGAAACTCCTGCTTAATAATTTCTCGTGCGTTAAATTGATTGCTTATTTGGGGTACAAAAAAAAAAAAAAAAAGCTTTAGAGGGGGATGCGGTTAAGGGTCTATTCCTGCTTTCCTCGAAAAGTTATACGCTACGCTGTTATAGTACAATGTTATTTACAAACAAATATATAACATCGCAGAAACTAATGTTATCCATTTGTTTCAGTCATTAATAATATGCACCACGATATAGCAATATGACGTCAGAAGAATATGCACGCCTATCGCCATCCTCTAGTGGAAGCCGGTTCTAAAACAAACTCGAAGGGATAAACTGGAAGTTTTTATAAGCAAACAGTTTTTGAAGTATAGCATATTAGCATAGACGGAGAAACGCTGGTTTTTCCTTCTCTTTGCGAGTGACTGAGGAGCGAACAGGTCACGTGAAGTAGACGATCCAGTTTCGACCAATTAGCGTCTCTTGTCTTATCTAGCTTCGTCTTATCTGCTTTTACCTTAATTTCTTCCCACGGTGCGAAGTTTTCAAGATAGGATTCAGGCTGCGAGTTGAATTGCACCGAACGAGAGGACCCCAATTCGAGTAAAATTCGAAATGCTCGCTTGCTTATCAGCAGAAGCAACGCCTTCTAAACAGAAATTGGCTTTTCCTCATGAGTACGTGAGCCAGACCGATTCACGCCTTTGTGCCTCTGGAACTCCCCCCGTGCGGTGTCTACGTTTTTTACGAGGTCTATGTTTTGAAGGGGCGAGGCAGGGGAGTTATTCGGGAAATAATAATGCTAATACTTTCCTGCATTGAAAAGCCTTATAACTTGAATCACGTATTACCAATAATAATCTAATTTTGTGCTTTAAAAATACGGATTTAACCATTTATGAGTACAGTGAATTTAAAATGCATTTCCTAAAAAGTGCCGAAATTGAGCCATTCCGTTGAAAAAGAGATATTCATACTTCACCCGTAAAAGCTATAATTCATTTAAATAGGGCTCGACCGATGGCATTTTTTGGCCGATGGGCCGATGCCGATTGTTGGCCGATTGTTCCGAGGTCGGCCGATGGCCGATTGCCGATTATTCTCCTCTTCCATCGGCCGATGGCCGATGCCGATGGCCAATGGGGAAAAAAGTCGCCTTAAACCATTAAAACGTGTAGAATGCTTGTCAAAAATGTCATTTAAATCATTTATTATTTATTTTAATGTTTATAAAAACATAAATGCATTATTCAAGCACCGTAAAACTGTTTGGGGGAAGTTTACATAGTAATTAAAACTGAAAGAATCACTCGCGATTCTAGTAAAGTAATACAACTATTAGGAGGTTAAAAAAATTAAAAAATGCTATATCAGAGGATTTTTAATTCTTTTTTCTTATGTTTGCAAAAGAAAAATACTCAACATCTATTGGATCGGCTCGGGTCTAATTCCCTTTCCTTCAACATTTTCTCTTTATCACACCTGCACTGCAAATGCCAAGTGCAGCTGCCTTTGTTTTCTTATTTTTTTTCATGGAGAGGAATGCTGATGTTATGACACAGACTAACAAATAATGTGGGTTTGTATTTTTAACGAAACTGTCAACCCCCTCCTCTCAGATTTTTTTCATGATACCCCCCCCCCCCCCGGTTTTTAAAAGAAAAGCGGGAACGATTACATGTTTATTTTTCATTAAAAAAGTTATTTTGAGCTCTTTTTCTGAAATAAAAATAAAATATTAAAAAATTTCGCTCGCAGTATTATCCCTTGTTTATAACCAAGACATGCTGAATATTGCTTTAAAAACATAGACTTGAGATTTTTTTTGTCATTACAAATGAATGCTGGGTCTTAAGAACTAATCTTATTAGATTTTTTTTTCTTGTGAGTTGAAAATTACTCTGAAATACTTGACATGTTCTTTATATTTTCATGAACACAATATGTAAGGTCACCGAAATAAACCAATATTTTGAGCACCAGCAGTTTTCTGTTGACAAATAATCTTCTGAAAGCACGTGATCGTTTATAAAAATTAAGATGTATTTTGAAAAAAAAAAAAAAAAATATATATATATATTTTTATATACGTTGACAATTTTGGAAATTAATGAAATTGTAGCATTTTTATTAAGGTATTGTTCCACCCTGTATCCCAAACTTGTTTTTAAAGAATTAGAATTTTGAAAATTGCAAGTCGAACTTGGACACATAAAATTTCGATCAATAAACATGTATACTTTTCTCCACCAGACCCCTACCTGTTAGCCGAGGCCTTAGGATTGCTTACGCACGGGGAGAGGTAGTGGGGTCTACGGATTTTACATGCATATATCCCCAAGTATACATGGTGGTCTTCAGTGGGTATCGAACTCGCGACCCTCCAGGTGGAAGTCCGACGTGGTAACCACAAGGCTACCACGGCCCATAAACATTTATACTGAAAAATTGATTCATATTTTTATCAATATGTTCTATGTTGTACAAGAAATGTTCTAAACTGAAAGCAGATGGAACGAGATTGTTGTACAATAGCAGAAAAACTGTCAACTGTCTAACATGTGGCATCAAAGAAGCTAAAAAAACGAAGTATAAACGGGGAAAAATTAAAATTATTATCGCATAAAAAATGTTAAGATGTATTTTGAAAAAAAAAATATGCTTTGATCAATCTTTAAAAATAAAGTAATTTTAGCATTTTTATTAAGATGTTATTAATGTTATTAAGGTTGTCACGCGAACTCGCATTTTGAAAATTCAACTCGAACTTGGACACATGAAATTTCGATCAATAAATATTTATTAAATTTTTTTCTTATTTTTGACCAATCTTTTCTATAATAGAAACTAACAAGAAGTTCCGTCTAGAACTATACGAGCCTACTTTCCCGTATACACCAAATTCAAATTTATAATCTAGCTATATCTTTCTCTCTCTTTCTTATTTATCTTTAGTTCTAATTATTGAAAATATACCTTTTTCAACGGATAATACATATTCATTCACTCACTCATTCATTCTTTCATTTATTCAGCCATGCATTTATTCATTCATTCGTTACCTCATTCAAGTGTTTATTCATTCATTTACGCATTCATGTATTTATTCACTCATTTATTTATATTTTCATTTATTCAATAATTTATTCATTCATTCTTTTCCTCATTCATTTATTCATTGATTTATTCTTTCACTCTTTCATTTATTCATTCATTCATTATTTCACTCATTGAGTCACTGAGAAATATCCTTGAAAATCCCGATCAAAAAATTTCATAGCAAAATAGGCTCGTAAGTTCTGGATAAACTTTCTATTTCTACATGTTCTACGTTATAAGAGCTTTCCGATAAAGTTTGTTCCAAGTAAATCGGTCCGTTAGATCAGGATTTATATAGGGTTGAAATTTCCCCGTAAGCTCTGTGTTAATTTTTTGAACTGTTCAAAAATGAACAAAAACTGTTCAAATCAATATTTCACGCCGAGAACTCCTTTCAATAAGCTTGCAATAGGAACTTGGCTCTTGTGCCCAGAGTTTACAGAATTTGCTTCAATTTTGTCCATAGGCGCTAATGTTAAAATTTTTTGAACTGTTCAAAATTGAACAAAAAATTGTTCAAATCAAAAAGTAAAATATAGAAATGAGATGTCCTCGCCGAGATCTTTCGAATGCAAAAAGAATTTTTCCAATCGGACAATTCGTTCAAAAGTTATTAGGGGGGGGGGGGGGGGCAGACCGACAGACAGACCGACAGACACTTTTTCCCCATCACAATACCCTACTTTCAAATTTTTTATTTTTCAATCTTTATTTAATTACTTAACTTATTTTTGACTTTTCTTGATTTTTAACGATATTTTCACGATACATTAAGCCTTCTTTCATGCTTTATTATTATTATTTTTTACTTTTACGGGAAAGTAGGCTAAAAATGAAATAATGAGAACAACCGCACACCAAAAGCAGATGCAACAAGATTGCTCCACAATTGTAGAAAAACTCTAACACGTGGGATCGAAGAAGCAAAAAAAAAAAAAAAAAAAACGCAAAGAGAAAAAAGTTTACTCTGGTAAAAATTAAAATTATTATCGTACTTTGATTAAGTTGACTTTTTATTGTTTACAATTTCGGAATAATAAGAAACATGACAAACTAAAAGCAGATGGTGTAATATTATTGCACAATGACATCTAATGCACTAAGTCATTATTAAAAGGAAAACGGACAAAAATGAGGCAACTAACCTAGTGCGAAAAACAAATAGCACTCATTAGACGCTTC
This sequence comes from Octonoba sinensis, assembly GCA_038502835.1. Lineage (NCBI taxonomy): Eukaryota > Metazoa > Arthropoda > Arachnida > Araneae > Uloboridae > Octonoba > Octonoba sinensis. Next base: position 108,121,433 of record CM076602.1, on the reverse strand, counting down.
TATGACTTTTACTTTAACATATTCTATTTCGCGAGCATTCTGCTCAAAGAGAACTATTTTAATAATGAAGGTGTTCGGGCAGCGATCGCTTAAACTAGTTTTCCGAATTTTTTATCAAATACTTTATAGAATAACATTATTTCTGTGTTTTTTTCTTTTTAACTTATGTGCTGCCTGTTATTGTATGAAAATAGAAATTGAGCTATAGAGAAAAAAATAAAGTGAAAGACAGAATGTTTTCTGGAAAGTTGTCCCTGCGAAAAACATCGGCCTTGCATCGGCTTTTAGATGTTTTTTAAGGCCGATGGGCCGATGTTTTTCTAAAGTTAACATCTGCCGCCGATGCCGATGGCCGATGGCACCTTTGTTGAACAATCGGCGCCGATGCATCGGCGAGGCCGATGCATCGGTCGAGCCTTACATTTAAAAAAGAATAATTTAAAAAGTTATGTGAAAGTGTTTTACTTATGAAACACACACTTGTGGTTTTTTTTTTTTTCTCTCAGCAAATATTTTTTCGTTAATTACTTTTTGCAAAGTTTGTGGTGCTAAATGAATGTTTATTACTGGAATAAAAATGTACGTGCTCGCAGAACAAAAAAAATTAGTAGATTTTCAAATGTAAGGCGAAAATTTTGACGAATAAGATTTCTCGCTGTTTTTTACTCCAATGCATATCAAGTGTAGAAAAAGTCATTTGAGCAGAAAAAAGGAACCCTAAAGGAAAAGGAAAGGATATGCAAATAAGATCGATTATTTTCCTTTTCTGCTTATTCTTATTTGCGTTTGGATGCTCATCCGAGCGAAGCATGTATTTCACGGGAAAGACTGCGGAGAGTGATATTTTACTTTTCATTTATGATAAAAAAATAGCGCTAGAGGCGCTGCAAACATTTTCTTTCAGTGTTTTTTATGAAACGAATTGGGTTACTTTTCGCAAAGGTTTTTAATAAAAAGTTCTCCTTTTCTAGTAGGAGAAATACAGATATAATTCCAAAAGCACAAGTGTTCTATTTGTATCATGTTATCATGCTCAGTTAAATAATGATTTCAGGATGATTGAGTAAAATTTGATTCGATTTATACATATATTAAGATCGAGGCTGTTAAAATTAGAATTTTGTTCCAGGTTATGCTAAAGGGAAAAGGGGTTGAGAAAACTATCAACCTTTTTATTGTTCCAGATTTCACCAGAATCGTTTCTCTTAAAAATAAATAAATAAAAGGAGACAGGCAGGTGCAATGCAAAGAACAGCATTTATGACGAGACTTTTCTTACGGTTGCTTATATATATTTTTTTAAATCAGATTTATGTGTCCATGTTTTTTATAGCATTTATCGCTCTCACTTTGCCTCTCGAATTTTATTTTCTTTTTCTTTGGGCGATCACACATTTTAATAAATTATTTCAGTTAAAATTGTGTCATTTTTATCAACTTTCTACATCGTACAGGGATAACAAATTTAACAAAATAAAAGTTACTAAAAACACATACCTTTTTTTTTTAAATAATTCAATTTCAACTAATTTTATAAAACTTTTAATATATTTTTTTCATACTTTTTGAGTTTTACTAGTGCCAACTTAAAAATTTTACTCACTGTGCATGCATTTGTTGATTTATGTAAGTTAATTTATTCAAATAGACTATTTACTGCTTTAAATTTAAATAATAATAATAATAAAATTAATTGGCAAGAGTTACATCTCATTAAAATGAAAATAAATACATACACGTATTACATTTTATGCAAATCCCAATTTTTCACAAAACGCAACGGGTGCTCAAACGCAACTTTTGTTGGTGGACCTGCCCAGAAAATCTCATCATTATGCACACTCACACACATACACACACACACACAATATATATATATATATATATATACATAAAAATAATAATAACTAAATAAAAGAGGAATACTGAATTGGGGTCGTTTTCAATGACAGCCATCAAGTAAATAATTAACCTTTTTGTTTTTATATTTTTTACTTTTTGTGTCTCCTATAATTTAATCGTTTATTTCGAAAAGGTAACATCTCCGTTTTGAAAAAGAACAACTCTCAGTATTAATTTATTAATTTTTCTGGCATAATTAATCAAAAGTCGTTTTAATTTATCAGTATTGCATTGCTATTACCTGCTAAAATACAATAGTAAAAGATCAGACTCGTAACGTTTTCCAACTGTTCATAATCCTTTTTTTACTGTCTCCTGAAAAAAAAAAAAAAATTGTTTTTAAGAGTTGTTACCTTTTCGAAATAAACAATTCAATTGTTTGTTTAATTTTGCTTTAATTTCGTATATATATATACAGAGAGAGAGAGGGGTTTTTTTTAGATTTCATTGGGTGCACTTTTTTTTGGGGGGGGGGGGGAGGGTTCAAATTAAGAAAAATTATAAATTATATGCCTCTTCTCATTCCTTATTTTAATTTTAGTATATATATAGTGTAAAAGTATTCAGCTTCGTTTCGCTTTACTCCGAAGAAGGTCCTTGTAATCTAATAACAAAATCGCTTTGGTCAGCGAGTCTTGTTAAATATAAGGTTGAACTCTTCTCCGGTTGGTGAGATAAATGGTGTCTTCTCACAAAAGTTGCTTTTATGGGAGGGGAATAAAAGTGGATGACACAAAAGATCTGCGGAGTCAGGGCTTTACGCTATATCTCCCCAACGGCACTTAATAGAGTAGTAGATCTTAGTCCCTATATGAGAAGTTCGAAAAAGAAGTTGAAGCATTTTTCCCCCAGAAAAAAAATCTAAAAAATGAAAACGAAATATGAATCCAAATCTTCTAGCATATGATTTTGCATTGACATTTTATGTTTAATATTTCTGCTGAGGTATTTTCTAGTCCTGAAGATCTCTTAATTAGAAATTCATCGTCTAGATCTATTAAATTTTGCCCTGCCACTGGCTTAAAAGTTAGTATTTCTTTGCGGCATTGTACAAATCTGCCGGCAGTATGTAGCAGCGCTGCAGAACTACTTAAATTAAATGTATATGCAGTTTTTCAGCAAGTCATCGTTCAAGCATTCTTACTTTTAACCTGTCTCATGTTCACCTCGCGACATTCGGACATTCGTCCATTGCAGATTTATTGTGTTCAATTTCCCGATGTTCTAACTTTTAGATATTTATTTTAAAATGTTTTATTCTGTTTGCTACTGATAGTACTAGTTCGAGTTTTTTAATTGGTTAAATTTTAATATCTTCGTCAAGTCTCATTTCACAGTACTCCGTCAAGTATCACAACCGAAGCCATGGTTATCTTTTTTTCAGACATGATTTTTTAGTATTGCTGGTTTTGGAAGTTGTATTTTTTTTTCGCTTGCTTTCACAGAACTTTTCAGACGATCATCGTCGCTTTTGACTATCCCCCCCGCTCCCCTTCTCCTATACTTTGTATCAAATATTCGTAAACCAGATGAAATATTTTGACGGTGTTACTAAAAAGTGTTTGCTCTGTTCGCTATCAAGTATGTTTTATATTTATAAATTATGTGTTTCTTTTGAGTCAGTGGCGTACGCAGAATTTTTTCAAGGAACTACTAAAAGAAATTCGAGTATGCAATAAAGCACTACTATTTCCCTAATTTAGACAGCTAGACAATTTTGACTTGAGCTCAAGGGGAGCCCTAACCCCCCCCCCCCCTTGCGTAAGCCACTGTTTTGAGTGTGGATTCAAACAGCACCTCGGAGTTACGATTGAGAGAGTGGTTTTAAGTTTTGGGCCACAACGTTCTGTTTTTAATAATCAAATCAGTAGGATACCCCGCAATATCTTTGTTTTATGTAGTTTCTTTAACTTTATTATTTGATTATTGAGTTTGAGGAAAAGCTTAGATTTCGGGGAAGGATTTTTCTCCCTAACCCTTAACCATTTATTTGCTATGAAGCCTGAAAGATTAAACATGCTTTGTCGCATGGCGTAAAAATGCATACGACTGGACAAGTGCCAAAAAAGAAAAAAAAAGAGAAAAAACTGGAGGATAGACTTTCGACTTAGATTTGCATTTTAATATTGAATTTTAAAAAGGGAAAGTTTTTAGAGCGGAAAACTCGTCATGAATTTTTCAGAATAAAGTAATGGCAGTACTGATTTATAAATATGTTATGTACTGTTAAAATAATACTATGTACTATTCATCCCGCGTTTTGTCTCCGATTTTGATGTCATATTTAATTCTTGTAATTTGATTTTACTATTTTATTTCGCATGCTTCATCGTTAATGGGCATTGCTCCTTTTATATCACCTTCTAAACTATCAGATTGCTTACTTAAATAACCACTGTTTTGTATGCAGTGTGTTTTGTACGCACACAAACATTTTTCAATTAAGTGAGAGTGTCCTTTGTGATTTTTCATTATCAAGTTCATTCATTTTCTGTGTGTTTTTTTAATACCAGCTGTTCAGTGCTGTCATTTCAGTCAACGTTCATAAACGTGTCTGGCATTTTGAAGAAGCTACTCTTGACATGAAAAACAACCCTTTTTCCCCCCTCCAGAAAGCAAGGACTAACGTCGCTCCTCCATTCAATTATATTAATGAAGAAAGAACGCGATAAAGGTTTTTCTTTTCTCTCTTAGCATCTGGAAGTGTTACGGAAGATCCCTTATAGTATTTGTAGATTGTGCATGTTTGGCCTTATCTATTTATTTCGTGTTATATATTTAATGGAGGGAACACGCATCTGTTTTTCGCTAACCTGCACCTCCCAGTTGACCCTTGAGTAGTATTTGTGCATTTAGTTCGATCGTTTGGATGATTGGAAAAGAAGATATACTACAGGGCTCGTCATTTGGACGATCAGGGGCGGTCAATTGACCTCCCCCCCCCCCCCCGCTGACTTCAATTCTATAGCTGTTCGTCATAGCATCAATTTGTATTTTTAATAATTCTATCTATAGCTATTTGTTGTAGAATGTAGAATAAATTTATATTTTTATTAATTCTATAGCTATTGTCGTAGAGAAACTGTTTATTCCTTAAAAGAATTCAATAGCTATTCTGCATGCAAACTAGCATCATTTAAAATGATTTCTGCAGCTGTTTTGCAAATAATTTATCAACATTTTCAAACAATTCTGAAAGGTTCGTTTGAAACCTTGACAATCTTGTTTCTAATTTGTGTTGCTAAACTCAAAAGAAACATCCGGTTACTAAGTCAAATTGAGCACTATTTGCCAGTTGGAATTTGATTTGTTTTATCTAAAATTTCAGCAAAATTAAAGCGGATTGAGCAAATAATATTTCGTAGCAAATAACAGGCTCCTGTCACACGTGATTTCGAAAGATACTGAGCGCATTCTTTACATACGTAGTTTTACATAAAATACTACTTACTCGTTTAACAATAATGTCAAGCACTTCCCTTAACAAATGCATGGATAGAAAAGTTCATTTATAGCATTTAGATATCCATAATGCAGTGGTCCACCAACAGGATCCTGTCTCCTGTGTAAGGACCACAGTCGATGTAAAATGTCTTTCAAATACAGTGATCCTCCAACTACTGGTGAAGATTTTTACTTGCCAGTCTTCGCGGTTTTTTATTTGCCTGCGTTAAAGAAAGTTTCTTACTTAGGGGGGAACATTACAATATTTTTTACGTTTATGCCATAATTTTAGGAACTAGAATTCATAATTTTGTCTTTGAAGGTCGGTACTTTTGTATCTTTTTTTTTTTTTTTTTTAAAGCCTGATTTCGTGATGATTTTTAATAATGGTCTGTTTTTCTCAACTGTTAATTTTTCTTTAGATATAATAACTACAATAATTTCCTTTAGTTACATTTAAATAATATTTTAGAAAAATAATAATGAAGATCCAATTAACTTAGGTAGAAGTTATTTAATACATACTAAAGTTTTCTTTTTCTGTTTAGAGGAAGAAAAGAAAAAACATCCGTCCGCGAAGTGTTCTCACATAATTTTACTGGTTCGCGGTTAAAAAAAGGTTTAAAAACTCAGCTTTGCATATTTGTCTTGTATATTTCTCTTCTTTACTGATGAAATATTCAACTGTTACAAGGGTTGTAAGCCATCTTTTATTTGCTTTTTGTTTATTTTTAATCTGTCATACAATTAAGAAATGTTCTTGCCTTCCTCTTAAAAAATCATAAAACACCCTGCGATTCTTGAGAAAGATGCTTCATTTACTCCCCCAACCATACGCCCGGCACTTAGTGTAATTGGAAAGAGGTGTGTGTAACTTTCTCCACGAGACAGCCTTGACGAGTCTAGTGTCTCCACCCCCGTCTTGATCTTTTCCATTTTTTTTAGCCAGTTTATTTACTGGAAGAGAGGAAGATGACTTTATTTATTTAAGAACACATTGGTGAAGCATATCTAATGAAATTTTGTGACATACATTAGATTTCTCATTCTCATTATGGGAAATGGGACAGAACGTTCTTCTCGAATTATTAATCATGTGCTATCAAGGGGGTTCATAAACAGATATAGTATGTTTGTATGCGCTATTATTTATAATTATAATAAAGTATAGTCATAATAAAGTAAATGAAGTACAAGGTGACGAAATTTCATTTAAATTAAGTATAAAACAAATAAAACACTTTAAAATTTTATTTTATTTTGAAGTACAAATGTTTTGGTTAGTAATGCAGAAGTAATTGTGCTGCAGAAAAAAATCCAGATTCCTGGATTTTTTCCGATTTGCTATCCAGAAAGTTCAGGATTTTCACGATCCTTCGTGCGTTCGGACTCACCTGTCTTCAGAAAATATCAGAATAGTTCCACTGTTGTAATATTTTCGATAATATTATTTCGCTTCAAGTAGTAGGGACTTTTTTTAGGTTCTAGAAGAGGAAATAAATTGAGTTATATAAGTTACAATGTTAAGGTTTTACAATGGCAATTTTCTGAATTTTTTAACTAATGTCACAAATTCCCCCGATAGAAAAGTGACATCTCGCAAGTGACAACCCTTCCACTTCTTTCAATGTTAATTTGCTGTGATCGTTGACGAAATGAAAATGAAACTTTTGGACCTTTACCGAAGTAATGTTTTCTTCCGATTGGATATCACTGCTACAAATAAGTTATCTGTCAACATTTATCGACTCAGAATATTCAAACTTCTTTAAATTTTCAATTAATTGAACAGATGGTGTGAAATTTCTTTCAAAATGGTATTTTCTCTTAGTTTTAGCAAAAGATTTCCCATTTTGATAATGAATTTTCGCAATAATTATGCGGTCTAGACTAATCGCTAAGTTTTTAATTGACCGTTCTTATTTCGTACGTTCTATTGAATGAAAAGGTTTTAGCTTATGTTTAGCATTTTGTTTTATTTCTCGTCGTTCATCGTTCCACATAATGTTCGTTGTTTATGTGTGATGTTTTTCAGTAAAGCAATTTGTAGTACTTTATTGTTTCTTATTATGTACTTCAAAAGAATATATTAATTTATTTTGAAGACAAAATACTTGAATTGGTCACTGCATGTTTACATGAAAAGGGTAATAATTTAAAGCTTTCGAGTTTTTTCTTCTTCAAAATTTGAAATGAAGTTTACATAAGGCAAATTCTTATATTGTATAAGGTACAATTTTTAACAGTTTAAATTTGATGTCTTGCATTTCATTTTGATTTCTTTTCTTAAGAAATCATATGGTCTACTTATTTTGGTAATATGCATTTGTGTTTTATATGCGATTTGAAACATTAAAAAAGTTATTTATTTTTGTCTATCATTACCTCTCTTCCTTAATTTGATATTAGACATATACAGGCACAATTTTGGTTGCTGTGAATCCGTACAAAGAATTACCTATTTATGAGACTGTAAGTATGATACTTCTTTTTAAAAACTGCATTAGTTTCAGTGATTGACTTAATCTTCTTCTTCTAAATATTTGTTTGTAGATGATCTTATTCATTGTAAATTATTAAATGTACTCTAAACATTTAAACTTAAGAAGGATAGTAGAGTAGATATTGGAGAACTGATTTTTGGATTTTGATTCTCGCAATAAAAGAATTTAAAATTATAAGTCAAATGCAGGTTATCTTAAAAACACTGGCTTTCTTAGCATGGGTGTCACCCTCCCCCTTCCTCCGAAAAAAAAGTGTAGTTTTTAGTAAACTACATTTATTTTCAGTTGATGGTGCGTTGAAATAGCATCAGTAGAATTGCATAATTCAAGTATATGTGTTTTCCAAAAACTCTTTTTTCCCCCCTCATTTTTGGTGTCACCCGCTCGGGACGTACCGACCCCCCCCCCCCCCGTAGTGACGCTACTACTAAAAGTTTAAGAAATAAAATTTATTAATCCATTTTAATTTTGTTAAAAATACAGTATAAACATAAGTATTATACTGTTAAACTACGTTAAAGATTTACAGTTAGAAGTCATTTAATGTTGTCACTATTGAGTTTTATGGTTAGATATAATATATGAATTAATGGAATTAAGCTACTTTTTATGAAACTTTCAGTACAACATTAGTATCTTTCTGTTGTGTCATACCTCCATACTAGCATAGTAACATAATGTTTGCAATTACTTTTTGGTAATTCTTTTCATTTGGCATACAATCTCATTTGAGTATACTTTTAATTAGTTTTTATGTTGCTTTATGTTTCATGCATAGGTTTTTATTTTCCTAAATTCCTTTAAAACTTAAATTAAAAGTGTATGCATATTATTTGAACTTGTATAATGTATAAGTATTGACTTGCATATTGAAAGGCACCATATGAGAGTCTTAATAGATATTTTCCCTTTTAATTATAGTGTTGGGTATTGCAATATAGTGGTAAAAAAATTGGCCAACAGGATCCTCATGTCTTTGCAATTGCTGAAGCTGCTTATAATAGTCTACAAACATTAAATACAAACCAAGCATGTGTGATAAGCGGTGAAAGTGGTGCTGGGAAGGTACGACTACAGATTTTTTTATATTTCATTTGTGAAATTTATGTTTTATTTATTTATGCATTTTCTTGTAAGATATTGTATATAAGGAAAAATGCAAAGATTTTCTTAAATGAAATCCTTTTTATGTAAGTTGAAAGTCATTGAGCTTGATAGTATGTATTTTATCAAGTGTCTGTTAGAATGTATATTAAGCAGAGGCTGTCGGAATGTATAAAATTACTTAACATAGTAAAAATAACGCCATAATATTCTTCTAAAGACCAATCGTGAAATAAGTATGAAACTATGTAGTTCAGACAATTTAAAACAAATTGATTTAAAAAAAAGAAAAAGGATAGTCGCAGGAGTCACATTTGGCTTACTTATCCAATTTAGGGTGTAACAATTCCTTCCAGGGTTTGGGGTGTTATGAAGCAAAAACTATTATGAATACAGCAACAAAATTTATATTTCCTGATAAAGAGTCATTGCAACTTGTGTAAGTTTGCTTCATCAGTGTTCAATGTGTGAACCTTTCGTGACATGGCAGATATTGATTCTAAAATCCAATACTTGCCAAGTTACTTCATGATCAATGCTAGCTAATGCACTTATAATCCTTCACTGTAATTCAGTTAAAGTTAGTGCATAGTGGTCACGGGCACATAATCTATACTGCAACTCCATAAGAAAATCGCATGGGAGGCTCAGTCTAGAGTGAGCCATCAAAGCAGAGGATTGCGAATGAGGTTGTCATTGTCCGTATTTTTTTTTAAATTTCACTCTCTATACAAAGCATTCTGTAACGAATGCAATATTATTGACAAGATCTTCCCACATTTTCGAAGATATGCTTTTGACTGGAATGGATTTTAATTTAGATTGTGTGGACCCTTAAAGATATAGAAATATCCACTCCTGTGTGTTTGTTATGCTTCTAGTACTTATACAACTGATATTAGTCTGCCTTCAGTTTGCTTAGCTAGACAGAAATGTATGACACCAATTACTGTTTTATATTTTCCCTCATAAGAACTTACAGTTGATGTAAACTGTATATATTGCAATCATTTTTTGAAATTAATTTACATATTTTTTGTTTTATTAGACGGAAACAACAAAATTCATCCTACAATATCTCTGCACTGTAACAACGAATGTTTCAACTTGGATTGAACAACAAATTTTAGAAGCTAATACAATTTTAGAAGCTTTTGGTGAGTAACTAATTTTAATGTTTGACATTTCTTCGTACATTTGTCAAACGTTTGTCTTGAAAAGATGATACTTACTAAATTTATTTTGAAAAATGTGTTATTTAAGTTAAAGAAATCATCAAGATAAATTTATCAAAGACATTTTGAAACTTTAGTTAGTCCCTGAATTTTGCTGCATGGAATGAAAGTAATAATCAATAGTAAAAGCTGTTTATATTTTCCCTTTTCCTCCTAATAGTAATAAATGATCAAAAAAGAATCTTAAAGGTTACAAGAAATAATGAAGCAAAATTTCAATGTTATTAATTTAGGAAGAAAGCAAACAAAAAATTGTAACTGTAGAAACAAACCATTTATAAAACTTAATTGTAAAAATGAAACTTTTGAATAAAAATTAATTCCTTGTTTATTTTTTTAAAGTGGATTGTAACAATGCTAATCGTGAACTTTTTATGCAATAAAAATAAAGTGGTACCTTTAAAAGTATCATTATTACTGGTTGTAAGCTCATTGATTAGTTTTTATGTGTTTTTTTGTTATGTGTATTGAAATAATAATTTAATCTTATAGTTGCCTTCTTTTATTTCTGCAAATTATTAGTCATTGTTTTCACATTTTTGTTATTTTCTTTACTAGGTAATGCAAAGACAGTTAGAAATGACAATTCCAGTAGATTTGGAAAATTCATTCAAGTATGTTTTGACTCCAGGTACCAAATCAAAGGCTGCATTATTCAGGACTATCTTCTGGAACAATCTCGCATCACATTTCAGTCACGTGGTGAGAGGAATTATCATGTTTTCTATCAGCTGGTGGCTGGTGCTCAGAGAAACAGGGACTTAAGGGAACAATTCATGATTGGTACTGCTGAATCTTACACATACCTGAACCAAAGTAGCTGCTTCAAAATTGAAGGTGTGGAGGATGCTTCGATGTTTGATGCACTCAGACTCGCAATGTCCGTTTTGAATGTTCCCACAGAGATGTGTGATGGTATATTTAGTGTGTTGAGTTCTATCCTCTGGCTTGGCAATTTGAATTTTCAAGATGTGGATGGCGAGAAATGCAGCTTGACCACTGATGATGAGGAGATTATTATGACTGTGGCCACACTTTTAGGCTTGCCACCAGAAGACTTAACTCAGGTGTCCCTCCAAAGGCAAATAAATGTCCGAGGCAATGTCACTGAAATTCCTTTGAAAATCAGTGAAGTAAGTGTTTAGCTTTTCTTTGCTTGATGATAAAAATTCGACTGCATTATTATAAAAGCCTTTTTAATGTCTAAACATTTTTACTGTTGAGCTATTTATGGACAATTTTTAGACAGATGGCTATTTCATACTTGTTTGCCTTAACATATGGCACCAAACATTATAAAATTTGGGAAAAATGTGATAATGTCGAGCAGTGCTTTAATTTCTTTTCTTTTTAAGCATTGGCAACAAATATTTAGAATTTTATTAACAGTAATAAGTTTAGTTAAGAGTTCATGAAGTAGAATATAATGAGAAATGAAGTTGTAATGAAAAGAAGAGACTGGGTGTTTCATCACCTACTTTTCTCAACCAGACCCCTACCGGTTAGCCAAGGCCTTAGGATTGCTTGCGCACGGGGCAAGGTAGTGGGGTCCACTGATTTTACATGCACGTATCCCCAAGTGTACATGGTGGGTCTTCAGCAGGTATCGAACGTACGACCTACCACGTGGAAGTCCGATCCTCTAACCACTAGGCTACTACGGCCTCTTTCATCACTTACTGGGGTGTTCCCTGTACCATTTTCTTTGTCAATCAGAAATGAATATAAAAAGTTGATATTCATAGAAGCTTCAGTTAGTATAAAGGCCGTTTTTATTATTTAAATTTAATAGGTATTTTTTTAAACATTTCTTCATGAACTTCTTTATGATCTGAAAAATTTAAAAATATGATGAAATAAATAAAAAATATCCCCTTCAAAAACAGTATATACACATGCAGCATATTGAGAAAAACATAAGAAAGTTGACTCTTTGTATTATTGGACCTATCTTCTTGCCGAAGTAACATATTTTTATCAGTAAATAGTAACAATTTGAGAATGCATTTTTAGTGTTCAATAATAGTGCTTTTATGTTTTCTTGATATTTATTTTAACTTTTTTTCTTCACATTTTTGGTGGGTAATAAAATTAACCCCAGTTATCTTTGCTGCAAGTCTGTATTCCTTATTTAATCACTGAATAAAGCATAATTAATAAAGCATAATTTTAAAGATTATATTGATTAAATATTGATGACTAAATAAAGCTTGTTTTTTGCAGGCGAGAGAAAATAGACATGCTATGGCAAAAGCTCTCTACTCTCGAACATTTGCTTGGATTGTAAATTATATTAATACTTGCACAAATCCAGGTCAAGACAGTGAAAGATTTCTTGGCGTTCTTGATATATTTGGTTTTGAAAATTTTGATGTATGTATTGTAATTTTGTTTTTCTTTCCTTTTCCTTTTGCCTTTTAAAGTTGGAGATTAATGATGTTTTTTTTTTTTTTTGTTTGTTTCTTACTTTCAACAATCTTGGAAGTTTTTTTTGACTGCATTCAGTTTTTGTATTTGTGTTTTAAGAAACATATTGCTACACACTAAAAAGGATAATAATAGTAAACAAATGATTCATGGTTTTACCTTTTTGCAAAATGTTTTTGCACTCTCGTTTCAACGTCTCTCTGCTTGCATATGAAATAAAACTTTCTTCTTGTAAGATTTTAAAAAAGTTATAGCTTATGCTTAAACCTTTATGTCTGAAAGGAAATTTAGAGTTTTAAAGAATCTCTCAAGAGGACATAAGTCTGCTAATATAAGCTCAATGAAACTTTTAAAGTCCCAAATCTTTTATTTTCCAAAATTATATGGTATCTGGATCTCGTTTTGTTGAGCAATAACTTAAAATTAAAAGCACTGTCTTTATTATAAAGTGTGGACAGACATTGATTGAACTGCCCAGCAAATTAATTAAGAACAGAATAGATTCAGACTTAAAACTCTATGAATGCTTATTAGACAAATGTCATACATTTTAAACAAATCTAACACAGGAGAAGCACAGAATGGAAGATAATGGTGTAAGCGGTTAGGGGGGAGGGTTATGGCAACTTGCCTCAGTTTTTAATTTTAACTTAGGTGCCCCGCCCCCACTTTTCAGTTTCAGTGCTGCTTTAATTTCAATACCTAACTCTTATATTTACGTCTGTAAGCCATGTTTTTTTTCCAGAGAACTGCATTACAAATTATGTGGAATTGAGTGTAGACCTAATTATGAAAGATATTTTTCAAGTTAAAAAAATATACAGATTAACTACTTGCATTTCTCTTTCTGATATGTCAGATGCAGAAATTTCATGTACATTATGTTGTTCTCATCTGCAGTAAATTTTTCATCAATAATATTTTTAGCTTTGTGTTCCTTATGATTTCACTGTAGCAAATTTAAAGTAGAAAACATATAACTCATTCGTCTTCAAATTAATTTTTGTGCTGCAATTAAAGAAGATTAGCTTTGTTCAAGTTAAAAATTCATAACCAACTTCGGGTTATTTCAATACAAGTCTTCAACTATTCGCATTCGTTTCTATTCTATTGATCTAAATATTTTTAAAAACTATAAACTCACTGTAAAGGAAAAGTAATGATCAAATATGAATTAACTATTGTTTGAGTTATTTATTAAAAAAAAGTTAATTTTGTGAAAAGTACTTTACTGTATTTGGATTAAGAATGAGATTTTTTTTTTTTTAAATGTAAAAACTATTTATATTTTTTTCTCTTCTAGGTAAATAGCTTTGAACAACTTTGCATAAACTACACAAATGAAAAACTTCATAAATTTTTTAATCATTATGTGTTTGCACTTGAACAAGAAATAGTAAGTTTGAATTAATTTTATGCTGTTTTGGCATTCGCTATACAAATATATAAATCAATACAGAACTTAACCTTCTCTTTTTTTTTTCTCCTAGTACCATGAAGAGGGTATAGTATATTCTCATATTACATTTACAGACAACACTCCATGCCTTGAACTTTTGGAAAAAGTAAGATTTTCTATTGACTTTTATTCAAGTACAATTACAGTGGAGAACTGTTTGTGTTTTATCATTTATCCGATTTTTACATTGTCTCAGCCGAATTCAATAGACATTAATTATTTATATAATATCTAGGTTTTATTTATACATTTTTCTTGAAATTGCCTGTTCTAATTACATATTTTCTTATTAAGTCGAGAAGAAAGAAAATGCAAATTTTTCAACTCAACTTGCATATGCCAGTGGCTTTTGCATACCTTCAAACCCTGCTGCATGGGGGGGGGGGGGGGGGGGTAATCGCCCTTGAAAACACAAGTAGGAAATATTATTCTTTTAAAACCAAATACTCATATTTAAAAACTTGAAGGAAAAAACTGCATATTCCTCTAATAATCTTATATAAACAAGATTTATTAAATATTTCTTATGTAAAAAAAAATGAAATACAATAAACTCTCTTAAGTGATGGGGACAATATTTTGCAAATTATAGAGGATGTTTTATTTCAGTTATAATAAATAATTCAACATTTTAACTCTTTACTTTTTTTAACATAAAAACAGTATGAATTAATCACTAATGTTTTGATTGAGTCATTCATTTACAGTTATGTTCAATATAATAATATTTGTCTATTAAAGTTTCGGCTGAGTTTGATAGACAACTATCATATTCATGGAGTTGTATAATTACGCAATGTCTTGATGGTTCTCTTGACATTGTCAGTTTTATTTCATTTGAAAAGCAAATTCATGGTCACAGTTAAATTCATTTTATCACAAATATGGTTCCTTTTTTCTGTAAAATGAAACAAATAATCGACTCTTTTTATTTCAAATAAAATTCAACTGAATAATTTTTTTATCAACTATTTTCAAGTCCTGTATACTAGTGATGATTAAAATTGCAATTAATTTTAGCAGTGACATAATTTAACTGCAACCTTTTCTTCACTGTTACAGACAAAATTGTTACACACAAAAAACATAAGCAGATTATATAGAATCATTAATGAATAAGTTAGCAGATTAGCAATAGTTGACCGATTTCTTTTTTACTGATCAATTGATTGAAAAATTTCACTTCTACTTCTATATAGTTATAAACTGCATTATTAAGTAATTTTTAAAAGATCCCAAATTGAGTATTTAAATAAACTTTTCTCTGTTGGGTAATATCAATTTTGGGCAGTTCCGAAAAGTAGGAGCATGACACACATCTAAATTTTAAGCTTTAACTGCAAATAACTTTATTTTAATTCATTTTGATTAATTTCTTTAAAATTATGACAAAATGCTACTGAGTTGAGGCCAGTACATAGTGCTATTAAAATATTTCCTTATTGCGTTTCATTAATAAAATTTTAAAAATTATAAGTTATAAATGAAACATACTGTGGAAATGTAAAGATCAGATTAACAATATGTTGCAAATTTCATACCATACAGATCAGTGTTATCCTAACCTGTAACTCAGCAGTCAACAAAATCAAAAATGTGTGTAACCGCTTATGGACTTGATTAAATATGCCAATTACAAATTTCTAAAACCACTTGATGTTTTTATAATGTCTATACATTGTGTTGTAGGTATATGTACTATACTATGTAAAAATTTTTTTAAAAAATGGAAAAAGGTTTGGTAAACTTGAAAATTTAAAAAATGGCTTGAAGATCATTATTGTTCCCACTTTTTGAGAAGTACTCTTTCACGTGAAACAGCCTTGTAATTGCTTTGAGGAGCAGTACATTGAATAAATGAGCTGTTTTCAACTCATTTCAGTAATTGTTGTATGAGAACAAAGTTTACAAAATTTTATTCGATCCAGCCTGAAATTTTTCTTGAAAATATTTTAATGATTTATCAGTTGAAAAGTCTACTATCATTTAGTAAATTTATGTTTTAAAGGTGACTGAACTGTTGGTAAGAAGTTCACTGCAGATAAATGTCATTTAAATGTGGTTTCTTATGTTAATGAATTTCTATTTGATATTTTATTCACATAATTATTGAATAGTATTGTCATGTTTTGTCATTTAACTGCTGAATCCAAACATCGCTGAATCCAAAATATTTTACAGCCTCCTAAATGTGTTCTGAGGTTACTTTCAGAAGAATGTAGGATGCCTGGTGTAAGTTATATTTTATTTATCTTTTTTAATGTTTGGTTTCTTTAAATTGTGTTCATAAAATATTGTTTTATGCTTTAATTTTTTTTCAATTTTTTAATTATTCAGGGCACAGATTTAACTTATGTTACCAAATTGCATCAAGAGTTTGATGGACATGAGAACTATATCAAAGGAGATGACAGGCGGCGATGGGAATCTGAATTTGGAATTGTACATTATGCAGGTGCTGTTGTTTACAATATTGAAGGATTTTTAGAAAAGAACAAAGATGTTCAACAGGATCAATTTTTTGAACTCATGCAGAAGTCCTGTAATTCTTTTGTTCAAGAGCTTACAAAATTCCAGGTACATTTTGTTTTGATCTGCTAGAGGCATGCAACATTGCCAGAGGTTTTTTTTTTTTTGATTATTCAAAGATCAAGAACATTTATCACCTGCCCCTCCCCACTCAACAAAAAAAAAAAAAAAAAATACAAGAAACTTTTTAAAGAATTTAAGCCATCAATTATATAAAATGTGGAAATATTTTCAATATATTTTTGGCATATGCAACACCTTTAATATCAAACATATTTGATGGGGACTGCTCTCAAAGGGAATTATCCAAATTGATCACTTACATGCTTTCTCATTCTGCCTTCTAAACAAATATGCATGCTTTTTTGTTTTGTTTTTGTTTTCTTTCTGTCTTTGTATCAGATTTACTGGTGACATATTTATAATTGTGTTTGTCAATTGTATTGCAAAATGAAATTATGCCAACAATATTTTAAAAAACGAAAATCTTATTTTCTATTTTTGGCATCTTATACCTTTTTCCTACATGTTTTTCTACCAAGTTATTTACATTACTGTTAATCTTGCATTAATATAAATAATACAAGATGTAGATTTTTTTAGCTTAAATTTTAAAACAATAAACAAGTTTAATTTTTAACTAATTTTGCTTCCTTTTAGGACTTATTAAGTGTTACTGTAAACAGGCTTAAAACAGCTGCAACAATATCACGAACAATGACAAAAGGCAAACCCACCGTAGCGGATGCATTTCGTCATCAACTGACAGCACTTGTGGATGTTTTACATTCAACTAATCCATGGTATGTATTTTAAAATATTCTTATTACAGTACATTTTCTCAGATAGAGTTATGTACAATGTCCATTTTAATTAAAAAAACTAATTTTTGCCTTTGGGGGCCATGCATAAATGATGCCACACTATTTTTCGATATATTTGACCCTCTTCACCCTCTTTGTTACAAAAAACATAATTAGTATAGAATAGTGAAAAATATTAATTATTCGAATTCTGTAAAAATGACCTGCATTATTTAGTCTTAAAAGTGTAAATCCCCAAGAAGATTTCCTTTTAAATTTAAACTTTTAAGTAAAAGTTAATTTGAACCTTAACCAGCACCAATGTTATTGATACAAAACAAAATTATTAAGAATACAAAAGAAAAAAAAAGCTTATATATATAAACCTATGATAGCAGTTTCGCTGGGTTTCAAAAATCAATGAAAGGCACACTCTAATAAAAGGGGGGGGGGGGCGGTAACTCTAAAGAATCTGTTGTTTGCATTTTCTTAATGATAAACATTTGATGGAAAGTATCAACAATTTTCACACTTTTTTTGGAATAATAAATGAATAGGCACATAAAAATAAATAAAACCACGTAAAAAGTAAGGAGTAGAACAAGTTTTTATTTTTCATTTTTTAGTGACAAAACTTTGTGTTATACAATCTGATTTTTATAAAATTTGATTTTTTATACAATTTGATTAGTTTTTGTATAATTTTTCTCAAATAAATCTTGCTAGTTACTTGATTTTTTCATTACAAACCACGGTCCTCTTTTAGGTATGTTCGATGTATCAAACCAAATACAAAAAAAGCTGCTAATAACTATGATGAAAATCAAGTTTTAACTCAGCTTCGCTATTTGGGAATGTTGGACATAATTAGAATCCGGCGAGAGGTAAGGTTAAAATTTTTCATGTAATTTTTGTCACGTTTTTAGGATGTATTAATTGCAACCAAGAATAGTAATCTTTTGATCCTTTTCATTATAAATGAAATTTAACTTATGCCTTACTTATTAATTTTTGAAATCTAAATCTTTTTCTGTCTAAATTATCTTAAGGGATTTTAAAACTCTGTCAATGTTCAAGTTCAAAACAAACTTGTAATTTATTTATCTGTTTAAATGTATTCTAATTTTGTTAATTTTGTCTGTTTTAGGGGTTCCCAATTCATACAACATTTATAGAATTCCTTTTAAGATATAGATGCTTAGTGAGAAAAAAGAAATTACCAGACACTCCTGTGCAAGCTGTACGTGCCATTTTGTCAATGATGAATTTTCCTACAACTGAATGGCAAATAGGAAAAACAAAGGTATTTATAAACCTAAATTTGATCGAATAATTCTTAATGGTGTGTTAATATTTAGTGCTAACTGCATTTTAAACTGTTTTTATATATTTTATTTGATTTATTTGTTGATTTATAATAAATATGGAAAAACAATAATTTTTCTAAATTTGTTAGGTTTTCTGGACTTAACCACATTAGTTGACTCATATTTTGACTGTGACTCATTTCATAGAAGTCGGCTACTGTGAGGCTCATATTTTGTCCCACGATCCCCTTTTGGTATGGGGTGGTGGAATGTGATGTTTTGTTATGTGTAAATCTTATTTTTACCTTTGTTGAATATTTCAAGCAATTTGCAAAAATCAATAAATTCTAATTGTCAGTCCTCATGAAAATGAACCAGCACATAACTGTCTTTCACAATAACATATTGCCTCTTTGGAGGATATTTTTAAACAATATGATTCCCCTCCCATTATCAGTAAAATGGAGCATTAAAAAAAAAAGAAAAAGAAATATATAATATCTTCTAGATTCACAAAAACCTTATTCCCTGTTACAAATATATTGTAATCTTAGTTTTGTTTATTTATATTCCTTTGAATTTTCGATTCAAAATTTATGTTGTAGAAAAACTGTATTTTGTGCTTTTTCTTGTACACTCCAAAAATTCATTAAATGTCATATGAGCTACAATTGATTTTTTAAAAATACTTATAGGTGTTTTTAAGAGGAAGCATATATGAACCACTTGAAGACCAAAGGAAAACTTTGATGGTTGAAATGTCTATAATTGTACAAAAAGTTTGGAGAGGTTATGTTTGTAGAAAATGTATGTTTTTATTCACCTTTTGTTTACTTTTCTGCTAAAAAGATTTTTATTCTAAAAACTTTTCTACTGTATAAAATAATGATAGCTTCTTAAATAGTTATAAATATTGATTTGTGCAGAATAATAACAATAATAATAAAATGAATAAATAAATAATTTATGTAAATATACTTTTTAACTACAAACCTAAAGTGCTGTTTGTGAGTAATATTTTCTGTAAAATTCACTATTAATAGACCTATGTGGGTACAACATAGTATACTTTAAATTCAATAAATTTGCACTTTTGCATGAACAGTGTGTTTTTGTATGATTTCCTTTTGTTTTTCTTTATCATATTTTTTAAGTTTAACATAAATAGTTGAAATGAAAGAGATTTGTCTTGGGATCTGCATAAACAATTCTACTAAGAAAAGGTTTTTTAAAGAAAAATTATTGATCAATTTTGAAGAATTGGCTTAGAAGGGGGAAAAACAAATAATAAATGAATGTTGTGCTCTTTTTAAAAATTTTATGTAATTAAAATTCTTTGTACTTTAATTACATATCTTAATTTTGTTGCTATTATTTGTATTCTACTCAGAACTTCCTATGTTTTACTAGATTGCTTGTTTAAATGTCAAGTTAAAAAGACTCACTGTATATGATAGATACATGATTTAAATGCTGGGTGTCACTTCTGTTTATTTTCTCAAATGTAAAAATTTTTCAGATTTTAGAAGACATAGAAATGCAGCCATTACAATTCAGAGGTACTTTCGTGGTCATTTTCAAAGGATACATTACATGCATATGCGACGGGCTTCTATTACTATTCAAGTATGAGAAAGCAGTCTTTGACTTGAATTCTTCTCTTCTAGTTATTTATTAACATGTAGAGCTTAACTATCATCAGCTCTTTTAGTATTGTACTTGTATAGAGAAGTTTGCAAAAATGGGAGGAGCAATTTTTGCAAGCTAACATAAATGATATTTGCATTGATAAATCCAATGTTGGTTAACCCCTTGATAATTGTATAATTTTCAAAAGAACAGCAACAAAATGCCGAAAACTGAAAAATGAGTGTAAATTTAAAAAATAAGTCGACTATCTCCAGTTATATTATAAATAGTCTTATGGCTGTCATCTACTAGTATGTTGAGATAAGAGTAAAGTATTTTTCCGAGGGTGAGGACTGGATTGTTTTCTACTTTTTAGTGTGCTACTTTTGAACATTCCAACCCAAAAATATCACAGACCTGCTCTATAGTAGTTTAAATGAATTTTTCATAATTTTAAACTTGTATAAGTTAAAACATTCATTTTTTGGACACATACCTATTGTGAACATATGTGACCAAAAATTGCATGCCATGTTTGACACAGCAATCTTCTGGAGAACAGAGGGGGCGGTGAGGGGGAGAGGACGTGGCAAAAGTTCTCACATGCATAAATACTACCATACTAGGCAATATGGCTTACAACCAATGGTTCTGATTATTTAACTCAACCCCCTCATTGTGTCCCTGTGTTGTTATAATTTTGTTTTTGTGTATAGTTCAGATTTTTAAATTTTTTTGAAAACTTGCACTTTCAGGCCTGAAACTTTGCAATGACATTTGCACACGTATGTTTTAGGGAATCCCTCTTTCATTGCAAGAAATTGAGCTGTGTAAGAAAATTAACTATTTTTGCCCTGTAATTCCAACATATGTGCGTGCAATTTAATGAACATTTTCAATAAGAATTGGGTGAGAAACATTAGATTGATTAAAATGTTTTTAACTGATGCGAAAGTAATTGTTTCAGTTGATGTTGTCAGTAATAAAAATCTGAGCATTATACCATTTGATGTAGTTAAAATGTTCTGTTCAAGTGTCAAACAAATAGTCTAAACCAATGTTGAAATAAATAGAAAACCTTTGGGCTGCATATCAAAATGTAAAATGCAATAAATATAAATACCAAGCACAAATTTTGAAAAAGATTTTTGCAGACATTACTATTCAGGTATGAGAAAACAGTTCTTGACTTGAATTCTTCTCTGATAGTTATTGTATTTCAAGGCCACAAGGAACCTTTTTTCATTTCAAAAGACCTGAGCTTCTACATGAAAAACAATCTAAAGCTTCAGTTGGGATGTTCTTGTTCTTAATATTTGTTGTATTTTGCATTTTAAACAAATGTTATCAATAATAATTTCATGCGTTTAGTCTGTAAAGAAAAGCTGCTGGGAAATATATGTAGTATAATTTCATTTGCAGTTCTTTTTTTAGGAGGGATTGGGCATATGCATTTTTTTCTGTATATGTTTAAAAATGTTTCCATTATTTATTCTAGGCTTATGTGCGAGGAATGTTTGCTAGGGAGGTTGCTTCAGCTCTGAGAGAGATGCGAAAAGTTGAAGAAGAAATGAGGAGAAAAGAACAAGAAGAGGAAGAAAGAAAAAGACAAGAACAAGAAAGGCTAGAAATGGAAGAACAAGAACGTGCAGCTCTTGAAGAATCTATTATGTATGTTTATTTTTCTTATATGTATCTTTCCGGTGCTGAACTAAAATTTTTTTAACTATGTTTTATATAGTTAGAGATTTTATATTGATATCATTAAATTTGTTACTAAAAATTAGATTTATATGTTTTTCAATTTTGAGAAATACTATTAAGCTCTGAAAACTCAAAGAAAATATAAAATTGTATGTAACATAACACATTGCCTAACTTTGGCAATTTAACATATAACTAACTTTGTTGTAAGTAATTTACATTCTACGTTAATGGAGATTAATTGTAGTGTACTCTGGATTTCACAGTTGTACTGTACAATATTATTATTATCGGCTTAAAATGCTTCATTTGTTGGATTATATCCAGAGTTCCTTATAGATTCACTAGAATTGTGTTGTTTTCAAAAATATTTTAAATAATAACAATTTTTTAAAATTAACAAATTGTTTTAATGATTTTATTTATGCGTTGGAAGAAGGCATAAATAATAAAGTGTTCATTTTTCTGAAATACATTGTGATTATTTATTTTTTATGAACGAGAATGTTAATCAAAACAATCTTTAAAATGTGTGTTTAATTTATTTATTGATTCTTTCATCAAAATATACAAGAATTAAAACAAAGTATTATTGTAAAAGAAAATATTATCTGAAGTTTACTGCACTAACTTTCAATAAAAATTGTGTTTTAGAAATGTTCAGTAAATTTCTCAAAATGTTTTATTTTTCGGAAGAATTATTTTACTTACAAATTATATGCTCAAATAATCAAGAAATTTATATCTGTAATTAATAGCAGGATATGAGAGAGCATGAAAGTCAAAAGTTGAAGTTAGTATGTGTGAAAATATGTTTGATTAATTTTACATGAATTTTTGTTTTAAATTAAATTATTTCTATGTTATCGACGAAATTGCTGCAGATTTTTGATTCAATGATTACATTTAATTTAGCCGTCAACTGGAAGAAGATGGAGGGTGAGTTTTTGAGTTAAATTAGCATGTATTGAAGAATTTCATGCATGTTTGCCTGTAACAATGTAACAGAATTTGCAGTATAACATGTTTTGTACTCTCATTTAAGTTTTTTATATTTCCTCATAGTTTTGACTGTTAATAGCATGGCTTAATATTCCATTGTGTTGTGTTTCATCTTACAATTTTTAAAATTTTTTTGCACATTGTGTGTTTGTAGTTTTTGTATGCTCTGAAGCTATTTCATTTTAAATTTAGTTATGTCTTTAATGCTTTTAAAAATTAAAAATAAATTGCTTTGCTATATCCAATAATTATCAGTATTATTTTAGTGCAATATTATGGCAAGGATTATTTACCAATATATCTTTTTCTTTTGCATTTTTAATCTTTATTGTAAATGCTACTGTTATTGTATATGAAAATATTTTTTAACAATGATTTCAACAGTGAAGTAAAACCCCTTCTTTAGCATTAGTAAACAAAACATTATTTTAGTTTCATTTCTTTTTGACGTAATTATTCTAAAAACTTAAATGGTTAAGTGCTTTTAGAGGATAATGTCATTTTAATAAGGCTATAAATATTTAATACAGCTTTTTGAAAAATGTTGCTACTAGTGATGGAATGAGTTTTTCCATAATCACTCAAGGTATTTGATATTCATTGAGGACTGATACTCAGTGGAAGACTAAAGCCTAGTTATATTCGGTTCGGTTGCTAGATAATATATTCACATTTATTTCAGAACGCCCTTTCAATGAAATTTTGAATATTATAGTTGCATGATTGATGTTTGCTTTTGCATATTTGAATTCGCATTTTTTCTTTAACATTTATGACTGTACATTTAATGCATATTTTTATGAATAACACTTTCTTTAAGTTGCATTTTTGTTCTTTGAATCTTGAAATTATTATTTTTTGAATCTTGAAATTATTATTTTTTGCTTTCAAATTTTAATAATCACATTATAAAATTTGAATGCACACATTGAATTATTTTTATTTTTAAATAGGCCATTTGAAATTACTCGAAATATATTTAATTTTAATTTGAAATGTCATTTAAAGTGAAAGAAATAATTTCATTGCAGCTACATCACCTTTCAGTTCTTAATAAACTATCATCTTTACTAGTGCCAAAAAGGCATTTAGAATCAAAATTCTAAAAGTTTGGTGGTAATGGGGGGTGGGGGGGGGGGCATTCTTCCTTTTAGGAATATTTTTCAATGCATTGAAATTTCTTTGTGACTTTTTATTATGTAAAAGCTCATTAAATTAACTTTGGTTATAATAGTCATTGACATAATCATTATGACATATCTATTGCAATTTTTTTTTTTGGAAAACATAGCTTTTAGAACTCGGTAAAAAGCATGTATGATTAATAGTTTTATTTGAAGCTTGGTATTCTGATGCAAAATGAATTGTGTGTATTTTCACCTTTTAAAAATTTTAATTGTGTAATTTTTCTTATTTGCTTGGTCGTTTCAGGGCTACTCAAAAAGAAATTGCTGCAATTGCCTCCCTCGTTGAACACAATGTGAAACGGGCTCAGGAATCTTCAGAATGCTTAGATTTGGATGAAATGTTTTCATTTCTTAGTGATGTTCAAGAATCTAAATCAAATGTTCAGGAATTTGTTTCTGAAATTGGGCAGCAAATGGAAGCCTTACTTCAAGATGTTGAAGATGAGGTAAATATTTAATGAAAATTAATTGAAGAAACTTTCTTCTGTATGGCTGATGTTTAGCTACCTTAAGTAATTGTTCATTCGTGTTTGAAATTGAATTAGAAACCCAGACCCGGACTGGCTCCCTCTGGGGCCCTCGGGCAGGTACCGAAAAGAGGCCTCCTAGAGGGGGGGGGGGGTGCTTCCCCCGGAAATTTTTTGAAAATTATGTGTCAGAAAACCGTTTTTTTAAACCCTTTTTAGGGTCTTATACAGTAGTTAAACTAAAGCGACATTTTTATATTAAATGAGAAAAAAAATCAAAACAGTTATGCTTGACTAACTGTTTAGTACAACGAAATTTCATGCTGTTTTTATTATGTCTAAATTACATAGAAACTGGAGAAATTATAGTATTAAACTATAAAATACAATGAGAAAGGAAAAAGTCATTAAGTAAGCCAAGAGCACTTACTATATAATAAACTTCTATTTATTAAATAAACAATGTTGCCGTATGCTTCAGTACTGTATGAAATCATTTCAATATAATTTTCATTTTGTTATAAAACTAAAAATCTGCCCTTCTGAATGGTTTTCTAGCTAAATGAAAAGTCAAAATTATGTTTGTTAAGAATAACTTTTTTGAAAATATATACATTATCTTAAAAATCAAACATAGATTTGCTCCAAGTTAAAATTTAAAAAAATATTATTAGCTTGTACTAAGAAAATAATAATAAAAAAAATGAACATTTATTTCATTTAAATCCCAACTTGTTTATCACTCCTTTGATTTTTTCTGGCTGGAGCAGTTTTTTTACAAGTTCCAAATGAGTGAGTAATTACTTTGTAAGCACTTAACTGGTTACTGACTAGAAACAAATCAAGCAAAACAACAATAGTTTTTAAATTTAAACCGTTGACTGAGGGGCAGTATATTATCTCTTGATTTATTTCTCTCATACTGCCATTCTTTCATAAGACGCACTCAGAAAAACACCGACTTTTCTTATTAACCCAAAGGGTCTTAAACTTATTCAAGTTCAAGCACCAGTACGCCAGTACCGGATCTTGGAGTTTTGCGTGATTTGGCAAAACTTTAAAATGCTACCCCTCCCCCTCCAGCTAATTATTGCTCATATTTCATAAATTTTTATGCTTTGGCCATTTTTTAGGGAGTTTTCTCCTTGTGAGGCAAGGGGAGTGATAAACCGATAAAATTTTGGAGGCCCAGAGAAACTACCAGGCTCTTTTACATGAACATTAGGGGGATAGCGCCATATGAAGGGTCACCCCTTAACTGGAGATATGAAATTCAGACAGTTGAAGGAGGTTCAGTGAGATTCTCCCCCGTGAAAATTTTGAAAACTATATGCAAACTGGTGCATTTTGAGGCCTTAGGAAACGCATTTGGGACTGCAAAAATATTAGGAAAAAAAGAAGCAAATTAAAACTTTTTAAAGTTTAAACGCTTTTGCTCATAAAAATGCAGAATAAAATGAACATTTTTTAAATAATCCGCCTTCATGCTAACGCTCATATCGAAGAGACACGTGTCTGCCTACTCAAACGACACTTGAAAGCACCCCCCTCCCGCCTTTTCCCGAACGGATGCTTTGAAAATTTGTAAAAGAAAAAATATTATTGAGCATAGCATGATTTATATTTCACTATTACAAGGGGAAAGACCCTAACTTTTTAAAGTATAAATTTTTAAATTTTGGCATTGCAAAATTTGCCTTCCCAGGAGCCCCTGCCTGCCATAGGAGCCGGCCGACTCATCAACGACGCAAAATATTCAGTATAACTCAATTTTGGAGATTCCAACAGTTTATTCAAATAAATAACTCTATATTAATCGGTTTTAATCATTAGCAAAATAGCCGATCAATGATCAAATTGGAGCGCTGAACGAGGATGTTAATTCTCTCTTGGCAAAAGTTTAATTTTCAAAAATAAATACATTTTTCCTTTTTTATTGTATTGCCTTTCTTTTTCTTCTTCTTCTTTTTTTTTTTTGTGCATCACAGTTGAATATGTTCCCCCTCCCTCCAGATTCGGCACTTCCTGGCATCCTTGGAAAATTACTTTCTCATTGTACCTTAGTGTAGTATAGCCTGTCCTGTCCATGATATTGTCTACCTATTCACACATAAAAGCAGTGTTTTACAAAGTACTAAAAAAAAATAAGATTCACCTTTTATTTTTAAGCAATTTTAAAGAAAAATGTAATTTTTAACACTTATTGATATAGTATATTGCAAAAGACAAAAACTAAAAAAAGAATTTTTTACTACTTTATAAAACCAAATTGGCCTTTAAAATAGAAGTCATGCAATGAGTTAATGAGTAGAAGTAAAATCTTCGTCAAGAGCGCAATGAGAAGTTTGGGGACCCCTGGCGGTAAAATAAATATGGGGCCTCCTTAAAATATCCTTGAAAACATTAATGTGAGTGCCCAGTATTTGAATGGCTCATTTTTTCATCCAATTCCTATTCTGTACAATTTGCATGAAACATCATTTATTGCGAATCCCTACTTGTTTCCATGTGGTCTACAGTATGGAGGGAAGGAAATTTGAAATTATGAAGGGGCCCCTTTTCAATTCGGGGCCCCCTTGTTTGGCGGCCGCCAGGTCCGCCCACTGGTCTTTGTTTCTCTTCTTGAAGTTGACTTATAGGCTGCTGTCAAATCCGTTCACGTTAACAGCTCCGACAAATGAGCAAGCAATAATATTTTATGTTGAAGTGCCCCATCTAGCTAGTTTTGATTTTACAAGCTCATACAAAGCAAGTCCAATTGGGCCATCTACCACTGTTATATCTAAAAGTCTTAAAACTTTGTTAGATTGCGATAGTGAAACATCCTGGGAAAAAGCTTAATGAAGCAGAGGCAAATAGTTATGAAGAAATTAAAGATCTGTAAAAAGAAATTCGGATAGAAAATTATTTTGTTCCCCTTCCCGTTTGGGGGCCCTCGGCGATCGCCGACCAGCTGACCTGACCAGTCCGGGCCTGTAGAAACCATTGGCTATCTTTTGGTTAATTTTCACACTAAGCCAAGTCTAACTATTGGATATTATTACATAAATGCTATAAGACAGCGGTTCCCAAACTGTGGTACGCGTTTCACTAGTAGTACACGAAGCCTTTCAAGGTGGTACACGTGTAGTCAAAAAAAATCTATCTATAATACATTGATCTTCTATTCTATATAATAAAGTTATATAACAGTGGTACGCAAAACGGTTCGCAGGAGAAATGGTAGTACGCAAAAAAAAAAAAAAAAAAGATTGGGAATCGCTGCTATAAGATACATTTATTGTTCGGTGAAAATTCTTGTCTCCATTCCGGGGACCATTTCCGGTACGTTTGGAGGGACTGGAAAAGCGTACAACTCTGGTACATTACGGTTTCTAGGATTGTACCACTACTCATTGGAGTCAAGTTACGGGAAAGCAACTATGTGTCCTCATAATCTTTTCTGTTTCTCTTTCTTGATGAAAGGTGATCAGTGATTAAAAAGTAGTACTGTAGCTTAAATACACTGCAAAATACATAATTTCTTGGTATAAAGGATTATTTAATTTGTGATTTAGGATGAGAATAGTCAGGTAGCAGATGTCCAAGCGAGGACTCCGGAGGCTTCGCCTAGTCCTCTGCCACCTCCAAGTTCTAGTCCTGTTACATCTGCCTCATATTCACCTCCAAGATCTCCAATCACCACAGTTGAACATAGAGATTCACCATCACCATTGCCACCTCCTATGTCTCCTGTGGGTCTAGTCAATGGAGATATTCATAAGTCACCATCAGCAGCTAAGAAAACTGTTCAATCTCCATCTTCACAGGGCGTTGTTTTTCGGGAGAGGCACACATCTGGTCGGGCAACTCCAGTAAGTATTTCTTTATCTGCTTTTTTGCGAATTATGTGCATTGAAATTTTATTTATTTTGTTAAAAAGTTAAGCATTGAAAGTAATTTTTCATATCTTTGTTCCTTCTGATTGCAAGAAACTTTAAAAATTGTATTTAAGTTTTTTGTTAAATTGATAAAGTTGTACAAAATGTTTTTGTTTAAGAACAAAACTGAAATGTTTCGATCTTGATATGTTTACCACTATAAATTTTAAAATGTTCATGCAAATTCAAAGCTCATTGTAATGAGAAATTTCTTTTTTTCAGCTCTTAATCTTTGTTTTATTGTAAATGAATTTATTGTCCTCCTAGATTAATATTTGCTTTTAAAGACGCCGAAAAGTGGGTTGTTCTTCCTATTTAGTGGATCAACTTTTTTTTCTCATCAAAGATGTTTCATGTATGCATGTTTTTGTTTTAAATAAAAGTACATTAAGAAATATATAAACTTTCTGTTCATTCGACTCATAATTGTTATGTATCTTATTTGGAAAGGTACAAATGAAATGCAAAGTTTCTTATGCTCATTTGAATGGCACTGGTCATTATCTCTTAACTAAATTTTCTTAATAGAAATCTGGTAGCATGCAAAATTTTTCTTATTCTATTTTTAAAAATGTATTTATTATGCATTCAATTGATGAAAGAATGTGCCTTTAAATGAAGGGAGAATGTGTGAATAATATTAAGGTCAGTTGGGGTAATTGCTTTTGATCATTCCCTAACTCTTGAATGCATTGAGAGATAAAATTGTGAGCATTGTAGCCAATACTGCACACCTTGTGGGTAAATATGTACAAAAATTTTGATTTTATGACTATTTGTTTGCAATTAAGCTTGTGCTTACATTTACCATAGAGTCTCTGGCATAAATGTAAACAGGGATTTATTTTCCCATAAAGTTGATACAAATAGAAATTTGCGGCATAACAGTCTGCTTGGAATCTTTAAAAGTTGTTTAGAAAAGGTCCTCAATCTGCCGCATGTGGTCTGCTGAGTTATTTTTCGAGTTCACTGATATCATTTAATCAGAAATATCTTACAGAAATTCAAGTAATGAGGGAAATTTATTTAAAATGTGCCCTGCAGTAAATCAGTTGGTTAAGCTTGGATCCCACACAACACCGAAAGTGAAACAGCATTGGCCGTGGTCAATGCTTTGGAGAGTGACTAACTCTCGAGACTCATTGCTCCGGGGCCGTTATGATAATGGGAGCTGGTGCAATAATCTGTCGTGACCTCCAAGTTTGGAATAATACCTCTGGCAGTGCTAACCTTAGATGACAATCTCCCATCTGGGAGCTTGTTCAAAATTAGGAGACCCTCTGAGACAAGTTGTAACTTCACCCTAGCGAAGCTCATTAATAATCATAAGGCACTCCCTTGTCTGGCTTAATTCCTAGTCTCCCTGAGAGGGGAGCTTGGATTTTCAAGTGGCGTTAGCAACAACAACAACAAAATTTCTGTAAAATAGACACAATAGTACAATTTACATAAAAATAAAATATTTATTGTTTTCTCAAAAGATTGGAAATATGGTAAACTTAAGTGTTTTCAATCAACCCAAAGTACAAAATATATGGGGTAATTGTAAACACTTAACTCACACATGAAAAGTGACAGAGAGTATGAAATTCATAACTAAATTTTTTAGCAACATTCCATATGACAAATATAAATATATTTGGAACCACTTACTTCTCATTTCTAGATGAGTTGGAGAGGAAATGTAAGATCACTAAATTTCGTTAAACAACTTTTTTCAATGTATCATTTCCAAGCAATGGTGACACTTCTGCAGACGCTGCACTGTTTCGATGTCTTCCCTGTGTTTCGAATTCATCACTCCCCCACAGTTAAGTTTTCAAAACCACCACAAATGTAGTTATGAAGCTTGTTTACATTTACCCCATCTTACCCTATATGACAACTGATTAATAGGGCTGTCCTGATCTTGAGAGTACCCTATAGCCAATGCTACTGCAGTTCAGATACTTGCATATTTTTTTTTTATTCTTGTGGATCTGTCAAATTTATCTCTGTTCTAAAATATACATATTGTATTCTCCAAAAAAAATAGTGTTAATTAAACAAAAAAATAAATTACTCTACTGGGAAAGTTCCTATCCTGGTGTTTTAAAAAATGATTAATACTTTGTTTTTTGAACACATTAAAATTGTTTCTTTATTTTAGGAAGCAATGGATTACCAAGCCAAGGGAACAAAACGTTTGCACATTGTTGATCCAGATAATCCTGAAAGGGAATTAAGGTAAGGAAAATGGCACGTGCGGTAGTTTGTTTCTTATTAAGCTTGTGTTACATAAGGCAGTTCATTAAGTAATGTTGATATTTCAGAAAAACTGTAAAAAGCCTTTCCACATCCATTCAAAAATTTGAATATGGTGAGTGGAGAGGAAGAGCTGATGTCATGTTTTTAATTAGGCTGACTGGATTCCCTACCTATAAGATGAATAAATTAGCACTATTTTCCTTGGGTGATGTTGAAAAGTTATCATGCTTTTAGAACGTCAGCACTTTATGTCTCCCAAAGAAAAAAACTCCTAAGAGTCAATAAATGACAAAATCAATGTTAAATAAGCACAAATTTTCAAAAAATATTGCATGTTTGTGGTTACAAGTAATTATTTTTGATGCAGAAAACGTTTTAAGCAGCAGTTACAAAGAAGCAGAGTTGTTTCAAACATTGACAACTCAAATTATCTGGAGCAATTGTTAGAATATTTAATTCAATATTTAATTTTCATGTTTATCTATTTTAAGCCACTACTTATTATTCTATCTTACAACAACTGTACAACTCAACTCTGTTCGATTTTTTATTCTTAAGCTTGTAAGAATGTAAACAGTACAGAATGTCTTAATCTAATACTACAATTCCATCTTATTTAATCTTCTAAATAAAGTACTTTTTCAACATAAAGGATTCCAGATTTATTCCATGTCTTATAGATTATGAGACTGATTGCAATTTTTGAAATATTTTAAAGAAATTTGCGATTTTTTTTTTCGAAAACGAAAGTTGTTTATCCTGTTCTGCTGAAGTCACAATGGCTGAAGGTGCTCGCATTTCAATAGCAAAGTTAAATAATTCAAATTACCAAATCTGGAAGTACAAAGTAGAACTTCTCTTGATTAAAGAAGGACTCTGGAATACTGTTGAAAAAGATAAACCTGCGGATGCAAATGAGGACTGGATTACGAAGGATGGAAAGGCTCGTGCTACCATTGGACTTCTGGTTGAAGATAACCAACTATGCCATGTAAAGAAGCACAATACAGCGAATGGTATGTGGAAATCTCTTCTTGGATATCATCAAAAGTCAACATTGTCCAACAAAGTCAACTTGCTAAAACGCCTGTGTAGTTTGAAACTGGATGAACACAGTGATATGGAAGAACACATCAACAGTATGACTGATCTCATTGATCAACTGACTGCATTGGGGGAAAATTTGGCAGAACCTCTAACTGTGGCATTATTGTTGAGCAGCCTTCCTGACAGCTATGCAACATTGATTACAGCGTTGGAAACCAGACCAGAAGCAGATTTAACACAAGAACTGGTTAAAAATAAGTTGATAGAAGAAAACAGAAGAAGAAGAGAACAGAACCATGGGAGCCAGCCGAGCCAAGAAAAAGTATTAAAGGTCAATTCTACAGTTCAGAAGCATACAAAAAGAAGCCGTTTTTTCTGTAAGAAGCCAGGACATGACAAGGTGGATTGTCGAAAGTATAAAGCATGGCTACTACGGAAAGGAACAAATCAGCAAGAAAATCAACATACAGCTAAGAAAGTTACTCTAGCAGATAATAACAGTTCAGAAATAAGAATCAACAATGAAGAACATATTTGTTTTATCTTGGGTGAAACAGAAACTCTTTCGTGGTACATTGACTCTGGCGCAACTTCGCATATGACCAGCAATTTTGATTTCTTCACAGCACTTGATGAAACCATTCAAGATAAAGTTTACCTTGCAGATGGTCAAATCATAGTGACCAGTGGAAAGGGTGAAGGCTGGATATTTTATGAAGATGACAAGAACCATGTAAGTAAAATAAAAGTTCAAGATGTTCTTTACGTGCCTCAATTGCATGGAAATTTATTGTCTGTCAAGAAATTAGTTGATAAAGGATTTAATGTTGACTTTAGTAATGAACAGTGTACTATAAAGTTAAAAGAAAACATTGTTGCTATAGCAAGTACTAAAAACAGTTTGTATGTACTAAACTCACAAAAGGCATTAAGTGCAACTGATTGCAAGTCTCTCTGCATACATGAATGGCACAAAAGATTAGGCCATAGAGATATTCAAGCCATAAAGAAAGTAGAAAATAAATATTTAGCTACAGGATTAAAGATAAGGCCTTGCAAACACACTGATGTATGCGAGATCTGCATTAAAGGGAAAATGACAAAAACATCTTTTCCAAAGAAATCATCAACAAAAACCACAGAACTGTTTCAGATGGTTCATTCAGATGTGTGCGGACCGATTCATGTAGCTACACCAAGTGGAAACAAGTATATACTTACACTAATTGATGATTTTAGTAGATATACAAAAGTTTATTTGATGAAGAATAAGTCGGAAGTTTCAAGAAACATAGTTCATTACGTGAAACAGGTTCAGACTATGTTCGGGAAAACACCAAAGTGCATAAGATCAGACAGAGGTGGAGAATACATGAATGCTGAAGTAGATAAAATCTTCATTGATGAGGGAATACAGAGACAAACCTCGGCACCCTATACACCTCAACAGAATGGGACAGCGGAGCGCAAAAACAGATATCTTATTGAAATGACGAGATGTTTACTCCTAGAATCAGGTCTTGAAAATAAGTATTGGGGAGAAGCTATTCAGACTGCCAACTTCCTACAGAACAGACTGCCAACAAAACATCATGAAGTTACACCCTACGAGTTATGGCATGGAGAAAAACCAAATCTGGAAGTAATCAAGACATTCGGCATCAAAGCTTACACCTTAATCCCAGAGGGACAAAGATTAAAGTTAGATGACAAAGCAAAATTGATGACATTTGTGGGTTATCAAGAAGGATCTAAAGCCTACAGATTATTGGACAGAAAGACCAACAAGATTACTATCAGTAAACATGTAAAGTTTGTAGACGATTTCGAGTCTGAAAGTCAACAGGAAACCATACCTGAAAACTTTGTTGCAGAAGAAACATGTCAATTTGAACTTGAAGAGGAGACCAATTCTTCAGCATATTTTGATTTTGAGGAAACTGAAAAAGCAAATGCAACAGATGAAGAAAGTAATGAAGATAACAATATGCTCAGAAGATCAAATAGAGCTAGAAAAGCACCAGAAAGATTAATTGAAACAATCCAAATAGCTAAGGAAGGTGAAACTCAAGAAGCAGAACCAAAAACATATGAAGCAGCGATCAAGTCTAAAGATGCTGAATCTTGGAGTAATGCAATGAAAGAGGAAATAAATTCATTAAAGGCAAGCAAAACTTGGGAATTAGCAGAACTTCCACCAAATAAAGTAGCAATAGGCAGCAAATGGGTCTTCAAGAGAAAAATTGATCAAAATGGAGATGTAGACAGATTCAAGGCCAGATTGGTTGCACAGGGATTTTTTCAAAAATTTGGCGAAGAATACGATGAAGTGTTTGCACCTGTTGTACGCCAGACTACATTTCGCACTTTGTTAGCTATTGCAGGAAAAAGGAAAATGCAAGTTAATCATTATGACATTCAGACAGCATACTTAAATGGTGATCTTCATCATGATGTATATATGAAACAGCCAAAAGGATATGAAGAACCAGGAAAGCAACATCTTGTTTGTAAACTTCAGAAGAATTTATATGGTTTGAAACAGGGTGCGAATGAATGGAATAAGAAACTTCATGACAGTTTCATG
Organism: Octonoba sinensis; assembly: GCA_038502835.1. NCBI lineage: Eukaryota > Metazoa > Arthropoda > Arachnida > Araneae > Uloboridae > Octonoba > Octonoba sinensis. Next base: position 108,086,929 of record CM076602.1, on the reverse strand, counting down.
AAAATGAACTTCAAGCAGAGTAATACAGACCCTTGTTTATATTCTAAACATTCCATTGGAGCCTGGACCTACATTCTTGTCTATGTTGATGATGTTATTGCAGCCAGCAAAGAAAGTTTAAACCTAAGGGAATTTGAAGTGGACCTAATGAGCCAATTCAAAGTGAAGAACCTGGGACATTTAAATTTTTATTTGGGTTTGCAAATTGATCAAGATGCTGAAGGACTTTTCTATGTGCATCAAACAAACTACATCAATCGGAAAATAAAGGAGTTTGGTCTTGAGGATTCGAAACCATCAAGAATACCTTTGGAGCCAGGATACCAAAAGAGAAATGAAGTTGAAGATCCATTAGAAACAAATACAGTCTATCGAGCAGCTATAGGATCACTTCTTTACATTTCTACTAATACAAGACCAGACATATCAGTTAGTACATCAATATTAGCTAGTAAAGTTAGCAGACCAACTCAAAGTGACTGGACAGAAGTGAAAAGAGTATTTCGATACTTGAAAACTACAGTGCACAAAAGACTAAAGTTAGGCTCAGATCTACAAAGTAAAACTAGCATTTTGGAAGGCTACGTGGATGCCAATTGGGCAGGATCTGAAGGAAGAAGATCACAGAGTGGATATTTGTTCCAACTATATGGAGGGACAATATGTTGGTCAAGCAAGATACAGCCATCAGTTTCTTTATCGAGTGCAGAAGCTGAATATGTAGCTCTTGCAGAATCAGCACAAGAAGCTATATGGTTAAGCAGACTATTAAGTGACTTTCATGAAGTAACTACATTACCTATAACCATATTCGAGGACAATCAAAGCTGCATCAAGATGCTTACGTGTGGAAGGTTTAGTCAGCGCACAAAACATATAGACATTAAGTATCACTTTGTTCGTGAACTTGTAACTAATAATTTTCTGTCAGTATTATATTGCCCAACTGATGTTATGAAAGCTGACTTATTAACAAAGCCTCTTGAGGCGGTTAAGACTGCAAAATTTTCTCAAGGAATGGGGTTGGTGGGATAGAAATATTGAGGGGGAGTGTTAGAATATTTAATTCAATATTTAATTTTCATGTTTATCTATTTTAAGCCACTACTTATTATTCTATCTTACAACAACTGTACAACTCAACTCTGTTCGATTTTTTATTCTTAAGCTTGTAAGAATGTAAACAGTACAGAATGTCTTAATCTAATACTACAATTCCATCTTATTTAATCTTCTAAATAAAGTACTTTTTCAACATAAAGGATTCCAGATTTATTCCATGTCTTATAGCAATAATAACTTCAGGAAAGATGTTTTCCCCTAAAAATTTCCTTTCCTAAAAAATTCTAAAAATTTTTTTGTCTTGTCCTACAAATTGGGGATTTTTAAATATGTAAAAATTACTTTATTGTTTTATTGCAGGTTTTTAAAAATATTTACATAACCACAGAATTTAGATATACAAAGAATATGTTTGTCATTCTAGTGGGAGGTTTTATTAATGACCTTTGACTTTATGGTCACATTGAATAATTTATTTGTTTTATTTTTGCATTTTCAATCTTGAATGTAATGGCAAAAGTTTAAAAATCTTTGAATATAAATAATCATATTTGCTTTTTCTTCAGTGTATTTTTTTTCCTCGCTTTTCTGTGCATGTGTGTGTAAAAAATAGTTTATCATGAATAAACAAATTTCAGGCAGTTAGGATAAAATATTTTATTTATTTATTTAATATGTATGCTTTACAGTTATTATTTATGTTAAATGAGTAGGAAGGATTTTCTATGTGAATTAGATTATTTGTGCTCTGTATTTTCTCAATTTCAAAACAAGAAGAAAATTCTTAAAAGGCTTTGAAAACAAAATTGAATTTGATTTAAAGAGCAGTATTTAATTTTTATTCCTATCTTTTAAATGTTCTCTGTAATAATAGCAATTTTATGCTTCTACTTTTACTATTTAATCATTTGTAATTGCTGTGATATTAGAGTGTTATATGTTATATATTTTTATTTCATGGAGGAACGATTAAAGGTTTTTTTTTAAGTGTTAAATATTTTAAATTTTACATGCATTTGGTTCATCTTTTAACGCTGAAGTTTCTTTCCAGGAGAAAGCAACGTGTTGAAAAGAGGCTAATTGAAAGAGAAGCAGAAGAAAAAATTAATGGTGATGAAGATGAGAATTATTTTGACATGATTGAGTTTGCTGAAAAATATTTCAACTGTCACATGAGGGATACTGGTGGAACCATAATTAGGACACTTACAAGGAAACGCATGTCGTCTGGTGATATGATTCCTAAATATGAAATGGTTACTTTTACTAGAAATAGTTCAATTTCAACATCCCATGTACATATGTATGATCCTGAAAATATCCAGCTGGCCTGCACTATTTTTAAAGTATGTTTCTTTTTCATAGATATGTCTTTTTAATTTATTTTGAAAATCATTCAAATTTGCTATTTTTGAAAATTTCTTGTGGATTAAGCAATTTAATGTAATGAATTAAGTTTTCTTTGGAAGAATTTTGTCTAAATACCAATTTCCACAGTTATTCTAGTTGTAATTTTCATGTTATAGATAAATGGAATAATTGCTACTGTTTCAGTTTTAAGTGTGAAAAAGTGCAGAAATTGAATATTTATATGTATGTTGCAAATCTCGTATCTAACATTAAGGTTATAAATGTTTTACTTTCTGTTATTTATCTCCATCTATGCAATGTCAAACAAATGAGTTTTTATTTGAAAGATAATAACCAAACAATAGCTGTTCTGAGGTGTTCACTAAGTGTTACTAAATGAAAAATGCTTTTATTTGATTACATTATGCATTCTTCTGTATAAATAATTTGAGCTATCAAGAAATTAAAAATAAGATACAAAATATATTGCAGCCATAAACGAAATATAATTTAGCATTGAACTTTTTCTTTTCTTTTTTTTTAAACATAACAAAGCATTACTTATATATGTTCTCTATTGAACCCTCTATCATATATTTGTTTGTGTTTTATGCAAAATTATATCATCCATAAGGCATGAAACATTTCTGAATTATCTTTTCTTGCTTACAGCACTATAAGTTATGCATAATGCACCTTTCATCATATCTTGTATCTAATAGTTCCAAACATTCTTTTACTTGAATGAAATGCATTCGCAGTATATAAAATTACTGTTAGTGTCTGATTTTAGATATTTCAGGTGGTCTGTGTGCTTTTAGTTTGTTTTACATAATATCCCATTACCATCAATTAAAAAATCGTACTTGTTTGTTTCTTTATTTCCACTAAGAAGAAAAAAAAATATTTTAAATGAATTTCTAGTTTGAGGTTAATAATCAAAGTTTTTCTGGTTCCCCTTATATTGGCTATTTAATGAAGCCAATTATATCATATAGTAACTGATATTAATTACAAACACATTTTATGCAAATTATTTTTTCTTTTCATGGTTTAATTTAAATCTATTTGGTTATATTTTTAGCTTGTTTATTTATTAATTGGGTAATTTTCAATGTTATGAAATGTAATACTTTATAAATAAAATATTATCAAATTTGCTGCAGGAGCTGTGTCGATACCTTCGTGGTGATCTCAAGGCTGAAGGAGAAGTTCAAGCTATTCAGTCTATTGTTGGTTATGGCATTGAAAGAGAAGAGCTAAGAGATGAAATTTTAGTACAGCTTGTGAGACAGTCGACTAATAATCCATGCCGAGAAGCAACGCTTCGAGCATGGTTACTAATATGCTTGTGTGTGGTTGCATTTTATCCCAGCAAAACATTTAATAAGGTAATTAAAATTGATTTATAAATATTTAATAAATATATATGTCTCAGACAAGCTCACTAATTTTCATAGTATTTGGCACTTAGTATGATGTATGTAATTGTTTCAAAGCATTTAAGAAGTTTTTTAATGATTAGCAAATACTGATTGTTTTATTTAGTAATCACTCTTTTGCTGTCTTTATTGGACCTTATTCCAAAATCACACAGAAAATTTTGCATGAGTTGATATGCGTTTATAGGGCATAAAATTTATACCTTATAGCTCTATGCAGAATAATTTAAAAACTGTTTTGGTGCTTTTCTCGTAACCCAATTAACCACTCATCTTGTGCACTTGTATTTAGGTAAATGAGTCGAAAACAAAATTCTCAGTGGTTCACTGGGTGACTTACAGCTTAAAGTAGAATCCAAAGCACTTGAACATTAACGCAAGAACAGATCAATACCATCCATGTCCTGGCCAAGATTCAAACCCAAACCCTTGGCAGGGGAGCCATTTGCTCCATTGACTCTACCACTGGTGGCGAAAATATATTATTAACTCTTAATTTTTTGTAAACAGATAGGATTTGCCTGCCCAATTCACAATTTTCAATTTCTTGTGCCTTTCCAACAACTTTGAGTGTGAATTTGGCAGCATGGCTCTGCATCCTGCCTTTAGGAGTCATCATATAATACAGGTACAGGCACAAAACTGAAATAAAATAGTGAATGCTTCAACCTAAACAAACTATGAACCATTTGTAAATAACAGCTGTTGGAAGCCTGAATCTTTCTACCGAAAGCTTGCCAGATTATATCATTTCTTTCAAATTTGCTTTATTGGAGGAGTAAGGAGGGGTGAGAAAAGTTGAACCATTGTGTCAAGAGCTGCAATTTATTTCACTATATTTTGTTTCACATGAAAATAGAATTTGCTATTTTTGAACGTTCTGGGTACTGGAAACAATGTTAAAATGATAAACAATAGTTCTGTTTCAATTTTTGCTTTTAAAATTTAGTGCAATACCTGCATTGTTATGTTTCCTGAAAATAGTGAAAAAGCTGACCCCCCCCTTTCCCAAAAGAAAATGGGGGGGGGGGGGAACCCACAATAATTATAGTTTTTTTTTGCATTAAGTTTTTATGTACTTTTTGTTGCAAGGTGCATATTTCTGTTAAGTGGGAGAAAGTAATAATTTCAATCAATTGTAATACCTTATTTGATGTGAAAGAAAATCAATTTATGAAGTTTTTAATCTTACTACTCATAGGGTACTAGCAACATGTACTATAGTCTATGTAATTAAAAAAGGCACGTCAAGGACGTGTTTCCTGCTTCGTCACCATGGAAACTGAGAAAGATAACAGCGCCAGGGTTTTTTTTTTTTGTGCACTTTAGTTAAGGCAATTCCATTACTAAACCTCCGATTCAAAATATTAGAATAATTGAGAAAAAGTAACAAGAAAAAGTTTATTTTTCATTTATTTAATTTTGATACTAAGTAAATGCAATTAAAGTTCTTATAAATTAAATTTGGAATGTTTAGATAAAATTTTAACATTTACAAAATATAAAATGCAATAAATTAGTTATACAATAGCTTTCTGAAACACATCAAAATATTAGAATAAGATTTAGGTTCAAAATATTAGAATACTTTATCCTACGCAATCTATTTTTTCCATTGAGAAATAAGTTGCATTTGAATCTGTCTATTATTATTATAACTAAAACAACAAACTTACTTATAATGTTCGCCAAACCAATGTGGGAAAAAAGTTTATACCACGGAAACCATGACGACCAGAAGGGAAAAAAGTAAGAGTTGTGCGACCTTGACGCGCCAATTCTAATTGCATAGACTATAGTCTGTGACACAACCAGTCTGTGTACTTAATGTACCAATCTGTGACACAAATTCAATTGGTAACGATGTCTTATTATTTCAAGTTTTAGAAAGTATTTTACTGAATGGATTAAAAATTAACACTATTTGAATTGCTATGTATATGTGTGCATTTAATTTTAATCCCTAAACCACATTTAAGAAAAGCCACCAAGTTGGTTTTGGTTTTATTATAATTTCAATTTTTATATTGCATTTTGAAAGAAACTGAAACATGTTTCTTTTATACTTTTGAGCTTCTGTAACATTCCTTGCAACAATTCTCATTAAAAAATATTATGCCTGCCATTCTTATCGCTAAATTTTTTCTTCATGAAAGAAGATTGCTAATTGTGTTGAATTGTGCAGTTGTTGAAATGCACATTTATTATTTGGTTGTTTCCTGAATTTGATGTGCAATCTCGTAGCATAATCACATAAATTCCATAGTTGATTAATGTACCAGAAATACAAATATGAAAATAGTTAGCATTCATATGCTAAATTTGAATGAATGCTTTTGTTTACTTTCAGTATTTCAATAGTTTCTTACGTAAAAATCTTAGAGAGGATACTACAATTGCAAGATATGCTCAATGGTGCCTTGATCACGTCCACAGTACTAAAGTTACACCAAGAAAGATGCCTCCTTCATCGCTAGAAATTAGTGTAAGTGAATAAAATCACACTGTTCAAATTATTACTGAATCCTGTTCTTCTTACCCCCCACCCATCCCTTGAAATGCATTAATAGACAGCATTTATTTCACTTATAATTAATTACATACTCCCTTACCTGACTGTTATAATAGAAAAAATTCTCAAACTCAAATTCAATCAAAGGGCAATTTCCAAATTCAAAGAGTAATTTCTAACTGCCTTGAAAACTTTGCTAGTATTTTATTGATTCCTGAGCATCAGAACACTTACAATTTAATGAATACTGGCCATCAATTTCATGTAATACTTTTCATAAAATATAATAAACTAGTTTCATAAGTGAACATTTAATTTTACTTTCAGTTACATCCAGTTCCAAGGTCATGATCAAAGGGAGGGTTTTTAGGGTTATAATGTGAAATCTAAATAAACAAAGAAAATATTATTTGCCTAATTTGGATTAACTTTGAAGTATAAATGTAAGTACAGCACTCCCCCTTTTTGTTCTTTAATGTTATATTTAAGAAATCCAATTTTTACTTCCAAAAATATTAATGTTTGTTAAGGGGACGCCACAGACAAATTTGACATTTACATAAGATAAGAATATGTCCTCCGTAAACTAGTATAATATGTGAATAATTGGTATTTTCAATAAATTTCTTAGCTGTTTGTTACTTCAAAATATAAAGCTTAACAAAAGTTGCCATGAATCAATACATTTTGGATGGATTAAACATTTTGTAAAATAAATAAATATATATATAGATATAAACCTATTAAAAGAAATTATCACTGTCATCATTTAGTTAAATAGAATTGTCCAACACACTTTTCTGGGCACAGGCCTGTCTAATACTTATTTTGTTACAGTATCTTTATATTGTATCAAGTTATGCAGAGAATGAATAGAATATGCTTTACTAGGAAATACAAGAAAATATATTATTTTCACAAGAAAGTTGAAAACTACCTATTTGTTTTTAAATCATTATTTTGAATGAAAAATATCCGACCTGAAATGTTTTATAATCTACAGCAGTGGTGCGCAAACTATTTTCATTTGCCACCCCCTATTTTGTGTAAAATTTTGTCGCGACCCCTGGCTAGACAGTAGACGTTTTGTTTAATCGTCAACGAAGTTACATTGAAATTCTTTCTGGTATTTGCTTTTACAGGGTGTTTTTAAAAGAGTATTGTGACGTCATCATTGAAAATCATGCCTTTTTAAATTATTGCACAAAACTCATAAACCATCAAAAAATGTTACAAAAGTTGTAACATCATTAAAAGTCAGTTAATGAATCAACACATAGTTTTATGAAACAATGCCTTATTTACGCATATGGGTATAAATATTTTTTTTATGAAAAATATTTTTAAGAAACTTTACATCATGAAAAGTCAATGTGAGGTAAGAGGTCAAAGAGCTCATGATTGCTTTTATATTTGGATCTGTATGGGAAATCACCAGCCGTAAGACATCTTTTGAATCTAATCGAGATCGCTATTTTGTTTTAATGAAAACTAATTTTGAAACGCTGGATTCACATGAGTAGGTCGATGTAAACTGACTTTTTTTTCAAATCAGCGTATTCGTTTCCAATCGATAACCAAAATTTCTGGCAAGTCAAGATAGTTCAATTTAATGTGCAGTGTTTCGTCGCTTGAAACATCAATGAACTAAGTGTGTTATTTTCATTTAAAGGGATATTGGAATTAATAATATCAAACGAATATGGATCATGGATCTAACGTAAATAATTTTCTGGAAATTTTTCTTACCTATTTGTCAAGTTTTCAACTAATTTTATCAAATGACAGGAGATGATGTTTTTAAATAACAAGAGATCTATTATTTTCTTTAGCAAATAATGAAAAGCACAGAAACATGTCCAAAGTATCGGCTTATTCTTAAAAGCTTCAATTTTACTGCTTAGCGTGAAAATGTTTTACCCTCTCTCTCTAGACTCATATTCAGATCGTTCAGCTTTTTGAAACTATCAACCGTGTAACTGAGTTTTCTGAGCCAATCTTCATTAATGAATGAACGTGCCAATATATGTTTCTTTTCCACCAAAAAAATATAAACTGCGTTTCTCAAAACAAAAATACATCGCAATATTTTGCCGTCTGACAGCCGATCTGACTTCGGTATGTAGTAATAATGTCTCATACACAGAATCCCTCTTATTACAGAGCATTGAAAATAGACGACAGCTTAAGCAGTTGCTTTCAATGTAATTGATTGCAATAACAACATCATTTAATATCTTGGGCAATTCTTCATCGATGTCTTTTGCAACTTGAGCTTGTCTATGTATCATGCAATGGTTGAATACTATATGGGGGGGGGGGGGAGCAATTTTCATTATTAACACTGAGTCTTTTGGTTATACCTGTTAATGCGGCAGCACCATCAGTGCAAATCGCGACACAGTGGGTCCCAGATAAGGTCGCTTTCCTCAAAATATATATTCATAATTTCAGATATTTTCTCTTCAGTAGCTCTCCCTTCTTACCTTTTACAGCATAAAAAATCTTCCAATATGACCGTTCTTTGAAATGAATAATTGTAGATTTTTCATAAATTTAAATTTCTTTGAATTTGGCGACCCCCAAAAATTTTCTGACGACCCCTCCGGGGGTCGCGACCCCCAGTTTGCGCAGCGCTGATCTACAAGAATGAATTTGTACTGCTTTTTAAAATATCTATCTTTTATATGCTCTTTATTTTTCTGAACTTATGTCTGATATAAGGTTATTTTGAAGTACATTTTGAATTTCTCTCCATTGATATGATGATTGTGGATAAATTTCTAACATCATTGATAATACTTTTATTGAGCCTTTTCTTCATTAATAGACACATTTAGATTATTAACAGTTTAATTTATATATATAGATACATATATAATATTAGAAATATAATTTCACATTAATTTAAAGCACAAATGAGCATTAAAACGCAGACATATGTTTCGGGATTGCTTGGAATCCCTTTTTCAATGCGACAGGGAGCTTCTAGATGCAAAACATCCAAATGAAGCCCGAAACATATGTCTGCGTTTTAATGCTCATTTGTGCTTTAAATTAACATGAAATTATATTTCTAATACTGTTTACCAGCACAAAGTTAAATTATTATTATATATATAATATAGGGGAGAGTGTTGTACCTTGGGACACTTTTCACATTTTAATTTTTAACTTCAAAAATTAAAATTAGATTTAAAATCTGAAGGCACTATTTAAATACACCAACATTCTTCTCTATAATATATTTTTTCAAATTCAAACAGTTTAAAAATAAAAAATGCCAGCCATTTTAAGTAGTAACTGAAATCTGTCCCAAGGTACAACACCCTGTTGTACCTTGGGACATACTTCGTGATTCATGCAACAGTCATATGCATAACCAATTTTATACGAAAAATCAAAAACTTTATTTTCTTTAAGCACTGAATTAAGAAGATACATTACTGTAATGTGTAATGTACACAAATAATAAATTTGAAAGTTCAAAACCTAATTTGTAAATGCAGCATTTACAAATTAGATTCAAATTTCTGCATTTGATTAGAATATCTCTCTTTATACTAAAATATATCCAAATTATTAAGAACCATGTGTATGTTGTATCTTGAGACGTGTCCCAAGGTGCAACACGGTTTACTGTCCCAAGGTACAATCATCACATGGTTTAATTAAAATCAAAATGGTGGTCAATCAAAATGCAGTATCATCACTTTCTCATAACCAAAACATTTAAAAATCTTCTGTTCAATATCCAATTAAAATTCAGTAGAATAGTTTTACAAATGCTATTTTAGTAAATGAAATTAGAATGAAAAAGATATTTAGTTTTGAGTGATGAAAATTTCTTTCTCGCACCAAGTCATCAATTCAGTGCTTCTAATGCTGCCTTTTACTGTGATGCTATCTGCTGGTTAAGGTCACAATTAGAAATAAAAAAAATGTTAATGTTGCCAATAGGTTTTTAGAAATTGCCAATGTCCCAAGGTACAAGCGTCCCAAGGCACAACACTCTCCCCTACTATATATGATAGAAAAAATTCTCAAACTCAAATTCAATCAAAGGGCAATTTCCAAATTCAAAGAGTAATTTCTAACTGCCTTGAAAATTTTTCTAGTATTTCATTGATTCCTGAGCGTAAGTTAGGCCCGCGGTTTGGAGGGAGAGGTCTGAGGGCAGGCAATGAGGCAATTGCCCCTTTCGGCTTTTAAAACTGAGATAAACTTTCCATATTTTTTTAATGCACTTCAAAAAGTAATTATAATTAACATTTTAAGCTATGTGTTCTAAAGTATAATAATTTTTTTGTTTATATTCTATTCCATAGTTTGATTGAATTACATTTACTTTACAGGCTGTTAGAAATTTAGGTAATTTAGTTTGTCGGTTCTACTTTATGGATGGACGAACGAAAGCCATTGATGTACAACCATCTGATACTGCAATGGATGCTATGCAACAGTTAGCTATAAAGACTGGTTTAAGGAGTCTTGATGGATGGGCATTATATGAGGTATTTATTTTGCTTTACCATATACGTTTGGATTAAAAATAGAATGAAAGCCTTTTTTTTTAAATTGTATTTTTGCTGTTTAATATTGTGTTCAATTTGTGCTTTAGTTTTTTAAAGCTACACATTTAACAAAAACAAAACATTTTTTAAGTAGAAAAATTTTGTTTATTTTTAGAGTACACCTGAATATGAGCATGTTATAAAAGGCTATGAATACTTGTCAGACATCATTACCAACTGGGAATTGTAAGTATTGTTTGAGCTGTGTTTATCATAATTTATTCATTTTATTCCCCCATCGTCATTTGGAAAACCAGTTTATTTTTGAAATCAATGCTTCTAAATGAAAATTTTTTCAAAGGAAATAAAAGCTGAACTTTCGGAAATGCAGAAATTATACACCTATATGTATTTAGTGCATGCATGTATTCCAAGCCTTTTGAAGTGAATAAATAAATATTATGTATATATATATATATAGATATATACATTGTAAAAATCTCAAAAAGTGATAAATAAACTTTAAAAACATTAACTTAAAAATCCACAAAGCAGCAATAATTTAAGTCAAGGAAATAATAAACAATAAGCATCACTTGGCTGCAGTGTTGAAAATATTCCTTGAATGACGTTATAGCAGAGTTCCACTGTATGTATATATATATATATGCACAGGAGGCAAAAAGATGTTAACACTATATGGGAGATAAAATATAGTGACAAAAGTCTAAAAAAGACTAAATACAGTGACACAAGTACATTGAAAAGGATGGGTGCTAATTAAAATCCTTTAACCAAGTCCCTGTCTTATAATTTAAAATGATTACCCATACAGCACAAGATGGTCCTCAGGATGTCCTGAGTACTCTTGTCAAGTCCTGAGGGGTGGTCCCAAGGATGTCCTTAAATCCCAATTCGAGAACCTCAGGACGACCTCTGACCTGAAAAATGTCTCGCCTAGTGACCGCCCTGATAACGTCCTCAGAGCGACCTGAGGCATTAAACGCACAGCAACTCGAGGACGAACGGGATTTTGGGGACATAGTTAGGACTTGAGGAACCTTATGAAAATAGTCACAGGACTTCTAGGACATCCTAAGAATAATGACAGGATTCTTTGTCGTCCCCAGTCGATCCCAAGAACATCATCAGAACTAAAATATTCCCCGCCTAATCCTAACGCGCGACCACTCGGGACAACTTGGGATTTTTAGGACAAAGTTAGGACTTGGAGAACTTTATGAGGATAGTCAGAGGACTTCTAGGACATCCCATGAACAATGACAGGATTCTTTGTCGTCCCCAGTCGATCCCAAGAACATCGTCAGAACTAAAATATTCCCCACCTAATCCTAACGTGCGACCACTCGGGACAACTTGGGATTTTTAGGACAAAGTTAGGACTTGGAGAACTTTATGAGGATAGTCAGAGGACTTCTAGGACGTCCTATGAACAATGACAGGATCCTTCGATGTTCCCAATCCATCCTGAGAACACTGTCACAATCAATACTTAGCACCTAATACTGTCTTGAGTTCATCCTCAGGAGATCATCACTAAGACTCGTAGCACCCTGCCAGGACATGCTTTGAGCAATGACAGGATGAATGCCGTACCCAGCTCATTGCAATGCATTATTGAAATTTATATAAACAGCAAACCAGCAGACACAAGTAAAATACAACCAATTGACAGGCATGACTGGTCAGTCCCATTGTTAGTTAAGAGCCTCGGCTTCTTTACAAATAAAGGATGCAAATAAGCAAACACTAAGCACTTGCTTTCCACGTAAGTGCAACAATGGAACAAGGAGTCATGACATAAATTTTTGTTTTATACTTGTGACAGCATTTTTTCTTGTTTATCTGAAAAAATTTCAAAACCATAATCATTATATTCAAATTTCCACAAAATACTTCATGCAATATGTACTTAAATTGATGTTTGGGGGAGGGGGGGGGATTTTACCAATTTACTCTCCCTGCCCCCTTTTTTTGTTGTTAAAGGAATTACTTGACCTTCATGTTAGTATTAAAAAAATAAATGTTAGTTTTTATTATTTCTGATAGTGAATAACAGATTTTACATTATTTTGATGTGGTCAATTGAGATTTGTATCAAATATTTATGCAACTTAAGAATTTTAATTTAAATGAAATAGAATTTTACAAAAGATTTTAACTTGAATGAAATAAAATTTTAGAAAAAAAAAAACAATATTAATAATAAAATAAATAAAACAAATATTCAAATTAAAAAAGTGCATTTAGATATGTTCCGAGTTAAAACATAAAATGTTTGAATGACAATAAAAAAAATCAGCATTTGAAATTAGACTTTCAATATTACAGTTAATATTAATAAATCTGAAAACATACTTTTAATAAGACCATTCAAAACAAATGCAAATGGTTTATGAAAAAAATTTATTTGAAAATATAACAAAAAATACATTGCAAGTCATACATAAATTTAATCTCTTTCTTTGTTTCAAGAAGTACTTTCAGTAACTATCATTTTAACATTTCCTAAAACGAAAGAAGTTATATTATGAATAAAACTTAATTTACAAGAACATTGTTTTTTTTTCTCTGTGCACCAATGTGGATAAAGTTTTACATAAATGAAACTTACATCAAAGAGAAGCATGTTTTATGCATTATTTTTGAATAATAATAAATAAAATAGTAAATACAGTGGCACAAACTTTTTCTTTTTTATGGAGGATTGTTCCTAAATTTCTTCCTTGAAAAACACAAGCAATAAAAAGTACAATTACATAATTTGCATGTTGTGCATTGAAACCGTCCCCCCCCCCCCTTTAAATTTTTTTTTTACTATAGGTGTTACAGCACAACGGTAACCCTTTCATTCCAAAACAATATTTTTCAAGCAGCGTTACTGATAAATACCAAACAAGAGCCCGTGATCGAATATGCGCCCCTCCCCTCTTTTCCCGCAAATTTCCTTTACGTAAAAATACCGATTAATCATGCTGCCCGCCCTTCAAACTTGGATTGTCATTGAAATTATAAAGGAGAAATAAAAGAAATAATTTCAAAAATAGCAAAAACGATTCTTTTGCAAAAAACGCTATTGCGAAAACTGGCCGTTCCCGAATATGAGTAGGTAAATTGCTCATTAACGATCTTAAATGCAATCACAAAATATTGTTTGCATTGTATTAATTACAGCTTTCATGCTGTGTTTTAAAACTATATTTTCCAAATGTCGCGAAACATAGTGATTGAGATGCGTATAGACGTGCAAGAATGTTCAATTTCACAAGTTACAATAACAATATCCAATCTGAAATAAAGACGAAAAAAAAAGTTAAAAAAATTCTTAGTAGGAAATTTAAGTACACCAAAAAATGAAGGATGAGGCCAGGGAAGGGGAATAAATCACCGGAACAAATCTTTTGCACCTGTCTTTTTAGCTTCTGCTGATATCTTTCCTCGCTATTGTTTATATTTATGATTATTTAATTTATTATTATGGAGGAAAACATGTGAACAGAGGTTAAAAGCAAAGCTATGCATTTAGTGTAATCAAAATTTGTTTGCCACTTTTTTTTTAGGATCGATTGGAACGAATTTTAATTACATGATCATGAATGAGTAATAGACAAACCTTTACCTTGTTTTACCTACTTTCCATTAAATTGAGGGAGGGGGGATGAGGTATAAAATTGGAACGTTTTTTCACTTGTATCGTTTGCGCGCCCCCTCCCGTATTTTCGCGAATTTCTGCAAAATTTAGGAGGGCGATAATTTGGTATTTCACTACAGAGATTTTTATTTTAAGAGAGTTCAAGTATTCAAAATCAGCACTTTCAAACTATTCAGGATTTCAGTAAATTGTTTTTTGAATAAAAAATTATTAAAACACATACATACACATATATATGAACAGTTGTTCTTGTTATAAGGACATTGTTTATAGTGGCAACTGTTATAACATCAAGGAACCCCCTCCCGTTTAAGTCTCTTCAAACACTCATAAACAGTAATAATCACTTATACTGTCACTTCGCTATAGCAGCAAAAAATTATATGTCATAATTCTCGTTCCACAATCCAAGTTAAATGCACACTTGCTTTGTGGTAGGGATATGAAAATTAATAAACAAAGAGCAAAATAAAGCATGCATTTATCATCCCATTTAAGGTATTTTCACAGCTATTAATTTATTGCAAAAAAATTAAATTTTTTTTAAGAACTAAGGAACAAACTAGTTTTTTTTCTGCGATTGCTTTGTTAAAATGAATTTTAACATTTGGAATTAATAGAATTGAATCTAAAGATTTATACATTTCCCAGATTTTCAGTAGGCGACACTGACTTTCAGCTTCTTTTTTACCAGATGCATGCCATCCCCCCACCAGATATTTTCATAACTTTAAGAAAAAACTCAAAATTGACCACTAATATGTATACTTGCAAAGCTACAAGCATTGGTAGGGTAAGAGAAACAGAATAATACATATAAATATGGTCATTTCATTCAGTAATATACCCGCAATTTTGTGATACATGTACTTGCATTTCTTTACTTGAAAAATTCTATTATTGCAAATTGCTTTGTAAACAAATTGGTTGCTCAAAAATTAGCCCCTACCCTCTCCCAGGGAAAAAAAAGAACAGTTGTTAAGTTATGCCAGTTGGTATTTTATGATAACTAGAAGTAAAAGGAATGTGTTGCAAGCTATATATTTGAGAAAGCCGACACTTCACTAGAGATGGGAATGGTTGGAAAAAAAAAACCCGGAAATTTTGGGGAAAAAACAGGTTTTTGTTCAGTTTTTTTAGGAAAGGATTTATTTCCACCCGGAAAAATTGAAAATTTTGAAATTTCTAGTATAAAATAATACATTCAGAAATTTATAATAGTCACATTCCAATGTTTTTTCTTTGAATATTTTATATTTTTAATTATTTTTCTTTAAATATTTTATATATTTAAATATAACATAACACAAAGTTTCCCTTTTGTACAAGAAAAAATGACAGAGATATTTAATTTCAAAGCTTGGAATTCTTTCACATTTTCTCGGACTTTATTAAGGGGTCGGTTAAAAAATCTGAATGAAATATTCATTGAATAATGAATAGAATGAATACTTCATTGAAATTTTTTAACCAACTCCTTAATGCAGGCCAAAAAACCGTGAAAAAATGCCAAACATTGAAACTAAATATATGTTTATTTTTTTCATACAGAAGGGAAACATTTTGTGTTATGTTCCTTAGGATGGGCGTTAACTTTTACTTAATATGACTATAAAGACTGGGGACTGTATAAAAAGTTAGTTTCTGTAATTTCACAAAATTGTTTTTTTAAATTAAAAAATGCTATTATCATAAGTGCTTACAATTTTTAAACATTTTTATAACTGTGTGTATATATTTGAGAACCAATGGTTGCAGAGATAAAAGCCTCCTAAGGACTTTGCTTTGCACCCTGTATATATACATACACATATAAATGCATGTAACAAACTTTGGAGAAAAAAAAACTAAGCAACTTTCTGTAAAAAAAAATTAGTTGATAATTTACAAAAGTTACTTATGCTAAAATCTACTTGCTATATATACTAATATTTTAATTATTGAAGTTGTAATAAATAAAATATTATAAAGAAAAATTATTGATAATTTTATGATTTATAAAGTCAAACTTAGAGTTACAAAGATATAATGAAAAAACATTTACATTTTTTTTCAATAGAAACACCCCCGATCCTGAAAACTATTTTTAAAAAATCTACTTTCACTTGTAAAAAATCAATTTTTCCATTTTCTTTCAGAAAAAAAAACTTTTTTTTCCACCACCTCAAAATTTCCTGGGAAATTTTACATCCCTACACTTCACTGAAATTAACTGAAAGCTCTGGCTTGCAGAATTAGAACAATTTATTTCCATATTTCTACTGCCTATTTAAAACTGATGAGGCGATTATTTTCTATTAGTTCTGTTTGAACACATATATTTCTCGGTCAGAATCATGAAAGTGAGTAACGTTTTATTACATTTTTAATGTAACCTAAGTTAATGGGGTAAAAAAAAAGTCCAACTTGGTTTGTTTTTACAATTATTGTTATTTTAATTATTTTTTTTAGTGCATTATTGCAGCAGGATTGTTTGTTTGCCTCATGAGTGCTACTGTAGCTAAAACTTAGAATTGTATTAATATATTTGTTAGCTAATAATAAAAGAAACGGTTCCCTAATTAAACCTTCCCCGTTATTTCTTATACCTGCAGTGGCGACATTTAACTTCTAAGAAAAAACATTTTTATTTAAAGTTATATCCTTTATTTAAGAAACAACACTCCCGAGATAAACAGCTATTCAAATACTTTAAAAAATACATAAATATTAATAGCACTATCGCTTATTACAGAGCATTTAAGATAAATTATACATGATTTATTAAATTTATTATTGATAAGGATTAATTTACAGAATGTTTAATGATGGTACCACCCATGAGGAAAACTATCACTTGTTAAGACACTTTTTGAAATATCTAAAATATTAATAAATTAATTTGAGAATAATTATCTGTTCACAATACAGTAAATTATAAGGAATTCATATCTAGACAAGTTTTTATGTTTGATTCAGCAATAATTTTCAGATTGTGTAATACCAATCTATCAATAAATTAGAAAATCACCCATAACAAGAAATAGCAAAAACAATAATGCTTCTGCTGCAATTGATAGGTGAGAGAAAAAATAATAATAAAAGTAAATATAGTTGCTCAATTAATACCTGCATTTTTGTGAGAAATCATTATAGATGTAGGCAGCGCAAAAGGCTTTTAAAATGTCAGCTGAGAGAAAATATATATATATATATATTTTACAAATAAGAAAATTCAAACAGAGATGACACCTTGATTAAAGTTATACAGGTGCAACAAGTTTAGAAATATAAATATATGCACTGAAAACATGCTTCGAATAAACCCCTCTTCTTTTCTCGCTACATGTCCAACTTTACTCATACAACTTCAAAACATATCATTTTAATTTAAGATAAATTTAACACCCCCCCCCCCCCCCATAAAGAGCATATTTTCTTAACAATCACTAAATGAAATACATAAAACATGTTTACCTCCTTTTTGATAAGAATCTTGAAACATGTTAAAACTGGAGCTACGTCAATCTTCATCTTAATTCCAGCTTAAAAGAGAAAAACTAATGTTAGATGCAATAACTTATCAAATAATTTACATAAAAAAAATAGCATATTACTCAGAGTTCAGTTTTGCCTTGGAAATGTTATAATTGTAAGTAACAAATTGCAAACACTATTAATAAATTTTAATTTAAAGCAACATGTTCAGTTCTTATGTAAAAGCTATTCTACAATATTTAAGCTTCTAAAATTAAATGGCTATAAAAAAATTATCAAAGAAATGCTGTCAAATCTCTCCAGATTTAATTTATCAGATGAAAAGATGAGCTAGATGCTAGATGAAAAAAATATCTTACACCCAAAAAAAAAATAACAATAATAATAAAATGCTTCAGTGTATCAATATTTGTGATTAAAAATTTATGTAAACAAGTGCTTACAAAATAATAACGCTGACAATCTATTTTAGTGTTAGTAATTTCACATTTCAGTTTCATCAGAAGAAATAAATATATAAATAAAAATAAAATGAATGTGTGGCAGCTTGTTCAATTTAATTTTCAGCTACTAGAAACGTTTTATAAAATGGTTTGAAAATTACCATAAAGAAATAAGGGTAGTTAACAGTGACTAAGCAAAAATTAAATTTCCAGAAAATTGCAGAAGTAATCAGTATTGCTTGTGACAAGAAAAATCAAACATGTTCGTTATATAGCAAAAAAAAAGGGGGGGGGGGAATTTTAACTTAAAATCAGTATGAAAACAATCTAAAAAAACCCTGAAATTTCAACAAATTTTGATGCTTTGCGTAACAATTAATCAAACATAATGGCTTGGTATAACTAAATTATCGTAGCCTTATTTCATTTCACATAATTTAACTTTAAAAAGCTTTGAGATAGATCTCATAGACTATAAAGGAGATATATTCGCATCAACAAGAATTACACAAAATACACTTACCGTTACCATTCGTAAAAAGACATAAGCAAACCATGGAGGTCAGACGGTATTACGATGATGCACTTGACGCCATTAACAAGAGCTTCCATCTCATCACCAACACCGTTCCCGTCTTTCTATTATTGCCTCAAGCAATCGTCTTTCTTCTGTTGGGGAGGGAGGAGGGAAGAATTCTACGCAAAGTGCGCTCGGAGTCTCTGTCGTTTTGCTTCTTTCTTTATTTCTTCTAGACTTTCTTTTTAAAATTTCGGTGTTTTTTTTTCTTTCTTTTTTTCCAGGAAATTATTATTTTTTTCCTGTTGCATTTTATCATCAATTTCCACATGAGTAGTTTCAAGCCTATTTTATATTTTTCTGTGCAATTAAGTTTCATATATTTTTAAAACTAGAGAAAATCTTTTTTATGATTGATAATGCTTTTGGCATGATAGTAACTTTAAGAAGTCATACGAGAAAGCCCAGACTCCTTATTTCCCAAACAAAGGTTTAATGTCTCGAAAAACGAGACGTCCTGGACGAGGACATCCTGAGAATGTTGGATTAGAACATTCCGTGGATTGTCATTTCATTACAACCTGGGGATATCCTAGCTCAGTCCTGATGATCCTGAGGATCTAACAGGACCCTCAGGATCAAATTAGGACGTCTGGAGGTCGTCGTGTGCTGTATGGGTAGATACCCATTTAATGTTAACATTTTTTTGCCCCACCCTGCATATTATTATTTCATAGATTTTGTCTGTGAAATCATTTATATCTATTAAAAATGAATTTTTGTGTAAAAGTTAACAGCATATAATGGCTATTTGAGGTGTTTGTCAGGTACCAGTTATGGAAAATGTGTTTTTATGTGTTGTTTACAGTGTTTCTTTGCATAAATAATGAAAAATTGCCTAGAAGGAAAAAAAAGAGTCATAAATAATATAATGTAGCCAGAAACTAAACATAAATCGGTATTAGACTGTTTCTTTTGCAAAATAAAACATAACTGCAAACCCATCATTTCAAAATTTTCTGGGGGGCAAAGGATATAAACTCGATGTATATTGCATTAAAAGTACATACATATAAATTCATTATATTTCCCAGGCCAAGGTGGAGTGAATCCCCCCCCCCCCCCCCCACCCTGACTCTCCTGAATAACGGGTATGCATAGTTGTATGTTTCCCAAATGAACCATCCATTTCATATATTGTTATGCTTTTTGAAACAAAATTAAGTCTTCCATGCAGCATGTAAAAAAATTATCAATTATCGTTTTGTAAAGGGCACTATATGTCATACATAACGCATCTTCCATCATACCTTGCATATAAACTTTCTTTTATTTCAATAAAATGCTTTTGCATTGTGCAAAAGAAGTTTTATTGTAATTTTTGACAGTTTAGCCTGTCTGTGTGCTTTTGTTTGTTTGTTCGTGTAATATTTTAGCGTTACTAATTTTAAAAGCTTACTTAACTAATACTTTTTATAGTATTATTTGTAAATTTTGTGTTAACTGTGGAATAACTCATGCTCATAAATTTAATGACTTCCTTTTTTAAATTTAAAAACAACAAAGATCCTTGCTAAGTTAATAATTTTAAACATATATTGCCACGTTTAGTATAAAAATTCTTGCATAATTTCACATTCGTTTCTTCCTTTATTTTTGATGAAATATTGAACTTTTTTTTTTCTGCCTTGCATTTATGTTTTTGTAAAATGCACTAATAAAAGAATCAGTTAAAGAATCTTAAGAAGCAAACTGTCTGAATGACTATTGTTCTTTTACAAACCTTCCTCATTTGTACACCACCTATATTGGAAGCAAACTATTCTGTATCATGATTGTCCATTAATAAGTTTATATATTTTTGTCTGTGCTCTTGTGTTGTACCTTGGAATGATCAGAAATGTTTTCATTTTCATTAAAGTTGTCGAAGAAGTTCAGCTACTTTTAGTAAATATAACACATTGTCTCGGCGAGGTCCTACTCTTGCCTTGGGTGGAGGAGAGTGTAGATTTTTATTCCGAAAAAGACTTTTCAGAAATCCAAGGGAGATTCCACAAGATCCTGTGGAGGTGAATTTGTTATTTGCCCAAGCTGTCCATGGTATCGTTAAGGTAAATTGCCTAACAAAAAATATCTTTGATGTTTTTTTTTTCTATTTAACAATTACATTTGAAAATTTTATAAACTACATTTTTTTTTCCCAAAGGCTGATGAATATCCTATTAATGAAAGAGTTGCTCTTCAGCTTGCTGGCTTACAAGCCCAAGTTTTATTGGGAGAGCCTCAAGAAGCAAAAGTTGAAAGGTAATTTTTTTGCGTCTTATTTAGAGATTTTGTGAATTTTTAATGCCAAAGAAACAAATGCTGCTACAAAAATATGTAGCAATATTCTGTTGTGTAACTAAACTAATTTATCATGCACATTTTTAAAAATTTTAATGATTACTAATACGAGAAATTTTCTTTTACTAGATATGCTGAAGTTGGCAATTTCCTCTGCAATAGGATTCGAAAAGCACGAAGAGATATAGATTGGATACCAGATTTGTCTGAAGCCCATAAGGTCTTTATGCCCATGTCCTTCTTTCCTCCTCTTTTCTGAATAGTAGCAACTCTTTAAAAAAACTGGACTGTATTCATAAAATGTATTTACGAGCTAAATTAATTTTGACTTAGAAGTTTTATCATGGTCAATTATTATTCCTTGTATTTCTAGCTAATGGCAATAGTAGTGGATTTAAAATCAATACATTTAGTTTTGCTTTTTATCTGTAATAACAAATTTACTTGTATATTTACCTGTAATTTTGTTCAAAGATTAAATCACATTTCCTAATTAACATCTACAATTTTACTCATAACCTATACATTTTAAACTGCACTTGTATATTTAATCACTATGCTGTGCCACAAGACAGTCTGTTACTCCAAAATTTATGAATTATGTTTTCTACTAAAGGTAATGCAAATTTAAATGATGCAAAAATAAATAAATAAATTACAGAAAAAAAGAAAAGAAAACTTATGATTTAAAGCACACTAAAAAAAATCCTTTCCTGTTTTAAATAAAATTTTAGGAAGAGTTTAATTCTTATCTCATTTTTTACTTGTTTTTGTAGATTTATGGAAGTGGTAAATCTGAACTTGTTGCTAAAGTCTGGTACTTATCTGTTGTGATGCAGTATCCTTTATATGGTACCACACTCTTTCCAGTTACTTACAAAGGCTATCTCTCCTATGGTAAGTTTATCTACTGCAAGATTTGCATTGCGTGTGTAACATTGATTTTTGTTTACCTAATTTTTATTAAAAACTAGCTAGTTTTATTTTGGTACTTTTTTCTGTATGTAGCTTTTTCACCACATGTTTCAAATTGTTTCCTAAAACTTTAGGTCACAAGCTTTATCTTGGTGTCAGTGCTGAAGGCATCTTGATGGTGAACTTGTTAGATAAAGGCATTTTAAATGCATATCGATACTGTGATGTGGAGTCTGTAATGGTTGATCCTAGTGATGATCTGGTCACCATCAACTTATTGAAAACTCTTCCTGATGCCCACAAGTGCTTTATTTTTGAAACTAGTCAAAAGAATGAAGTTGCCAACCTTATTGCCAGCTATTCTCCAGCTCATGCAAATTGGCTAAGGCCAACATATGAATTGGGATGGAGAGTAAGTATTTTTTACATGAAACTGAAATTACTTTGTGACAATATTGTTTGATAAAATAGTAATATTTCTAGTAAGCTATCGACTTAGTGAGCATGCTATTCTTACAATAAAATGTGTTGCTTTATTGTGCTTTATTCCCATCTATAAAATTAAGACTTCTTTTACATCCTGACTCTTTAATATTGAAAAACCTGCATTTTTAGTTACAATTATTCATAGTTGCTCTTAAAATCAATGCTAATTTTTATCCTTATTTTTATTTATTTATATATTTTTCTTGATTAACGAACAGAAGAAACGGCTGTTAAATATTTTTAAAGATTAGTCTGCATTTTCTCTTTAACGAAAAACATATGATTTTTTTTTTTTTGCTGCATTGCATTTAGTGATAAACCGTCTATTATTCTTTGGGGCAAAAGTAAACGCATAGAGAAACGCCTTCAAAAAAAATTTAAAAGTTTGTAATCGAATAATTTGAAACATTCAAAAGTAATTGAGGTATATTGATTTTGTTACTAAGGATATTTATGGAGGTAATACTGCCCTCCTAAGCCAAAAAGGCGTATCTCAAATTTCCTTGTTTTGAGATATAAGGAATTTTAATGAATATCAAAACCGCGTCTACATAGTCAAATTTTTTTATGGTTTTTTTTTTGGGTAAATAAAATAAAGATTGAGACGACAATGACATGGTAATTAACTTGTCTTACACAAACTACTATTTTAGTTTTAAACTGAGATACGGCTAATTGGCTAAGGAATTGTGAACAAAAATTTGAGATAAGTCTCTTTGCGCTAATGATTAATTAATAGATAACGTTTGATTCTGTTTCTTACCACATGGACTTGGATAGGAGATTGAATAATAAATAAAAAATTATCTAGAAACGATTTATTAATAATGTGATATATGAAGAATACGCTACATTTATGGGATATCAAAAGAATTTTTCAGAAAATAATACATATTTATATTGGAAATAAACCCAAAAGTAAACAAGAATACAAATAGAAAAACATAAATTTTGTTCAGTTCTCATCTGAAACTGGAAGAGTGTTCGAGAATTGCAACTGATTTTTCATAATTCCAGACAAATATTTTATTATATTGGCTTTCTTCTGCGAAGAAATTCGAAGAACTTTTGTTTGTTTTTTGGGTGGCCGCAGTTTTCCATTTTTTGTTATCTTGTTGGCGGTTAAAAAATTAAGATCAAATGATGGACCATCAAAGTCATTTTTATATATGATATTATACGATCCTCTGTGGATGGTTACCTGAACCATATCATGTAAATATGGCCTCGGCTCTGTACGACTTAATTTGTATTGTGAGGAAAAATCTTCCCAAATGTAAAAATGATGTAGCTCCATTGGCAGGACCTTGGTTTTATGAGCAGCACCTTTTACGGCATGTACAAAATCTGAGAAATCATAAAGCTTGTTGCCCATTTTTTTTCATGGAAACCTCCACTCTGTGATGAAAGGAGTCGGCAGCCATAAACGTATGGCCCGGCACAAAGTATTTCATATTAATTTCATTGGCACATATTTCATCGGAATTTACAATATATATTAAAAATGAAAATAATGCCCAATTCTTGTTTTGCGCTGTGCAATTGTCGAGCCATAACGTAATTTTTAAAACGTCTCTCTTGCTAATAAAGAACTGGTGAAATGTACTGATCATCTCTTCTTTGTTTCGTTTGAACAAAGCTTCATGCCAGAGAGCTGCAAATGGCTTGCTGTTTCTTTTCTTTCCAACTGGAACAAAACTTTTGTTGTACACTGTTAAACGATTTTTTAAAATCGCACTTTTAAACATCTCAAGCCGTGGTAACATTATAACTTTTTCTAAATCTGCGCAATACACTATTTCTCCTACTTCTTCATCCCTTGTGGCATCTTCTCTGTATTTTGCTCGAGATTTGTTTGCTCTCTCAATATGTTTGCTCCACGTCATGCAAACATCACAATTTTCATCGAGATTGTTCTTTGTATGACTTTTATTATGTAAATTAAACACCTCGCAACTCTCGCGTTCTTCATGCCCAAGGTTATCAAGTGATACATTCATTTTCTTTGCCCACCACCCGGTATTTTTCATACGAACATTTAAAATTGGGATTTTTGTTAAGAAAGTCTTCATGCATTGCGGGGAATGAGAGATCACTTGGCAGATAAAGGCGGCGTGGTGCATGTTCCCTGCGGTAATGCGAAATGGTTGGATTGAATGTTGAAATGTGCTGGCGAATGACTTCATCGTCTATTTTATTATGGGGCTCTTTTGTACATCTCATGTCTGCCACAGGCACTACAGAATTTTTCGCGTTCAATAATGCTGTATAAACAACCTTGTCATTATTTCCATTAAAACCAAGGGTTGTTAAAAAAATATATTTTACATACACTATGTGAAGTGCCATTTTCATTTTTGAGCATATAATTATATGAATTATTTCTTCGATAACCCTCCTGGCCTACATCAGTAGCAACAACTGTCATCCTTTGCTTTACAGCAGTTGATGATATGTGATGCAATATGAAAGCCTTTCTTTTTCATCTGTCATTTTCCAAAACTCAGAATTAAGAAATTCTCTTCTGGCCTCAGATATATTTTGAGTACACTTCTTTGGACATTGCTCCCCACAACCGTTCTTCACACCATGTTTTTCCACAAATGTATCATATTTCCTCTTTTTTTCTTTCACTCACTGATATTTCATACTTTTGCCTTTTTCGTACGGTCCCCTTTTTAGTATACTGAATATTTGATTCGTCACTAGAATTATTAGTAGGAGAGTTAATGTTCTGCCTATTGTCATTGTGGGCAACATCGTTCTCGTTAACTTCATCAGGTATTGTTATTTTAATGTTCTCTGTAGGCTCAGATTCACCCTGTAGTAGTGATTTATCCGTTTCCAATATATTTGGTAAAACATGGCTCCGAGTGACATGAATCTGATCATCTATATTATTAGAATCACATGTTTTTTCAACCTGAGAAGATGAACCTTTGCCTGTTAAAGTTCCCTGTGAAGAATGAAATTATCTTCGAAATATTAATATTGCTGTTGCAAACACCACCGTCACCAAATGCACCCGAAGAAAATTCTGTGGGTGCTGTATCACTAGTGTTATTATTTGAAGACTCCATTTCCAACACATTATTACTATTCACAACCACATTTTCATTCACCGTAATAAAATTAGGTTTTGTTATTTGAGTGTTCTTTGTATTAGACTTCCGCTTTGTTACTGCATATGGCAAAACACTATCACTTGTAGAAATATTGCTCTGTACAGTTTCGTCAATATTGGAAATGCCACTACTGCCCTCAGAACTTGCGTCCAAATTGGAAGGGACATACTCTTCATCGGAATGACGTGCCCCGTTTATATTTTTTGCTTAAACATTTCTTGGAGAACTCTTGTTTTCTTATTTAAATCCAACATAACTAACTTACGTCCTCGAAATCCATTAGATTTGTCCATGATTAGATCTAAAACAATAATATACGATGTCAAAAAGTCAACCTTTAAGTCAACATAAAATGTTAAATTTTCTTTTTTTCGGTGGTGAATTTTGTATTTACTCACCTTATAATATATTACTAGCAATATAAAAACATGTACCTTTTTTCTGTTCACTTTTTTTTAAAATCTAACTACTATAAAAATTAATTTTCAATCTGCATTTGACAGTTGATGACTAAACAACAAACTTTACAAATGAGGCTGAACCTTTTACAGTGCTGATACTGTGGCAAATTGAGGTATCAATCTTATCAGAGACGTATCTCTGTGAAGTTCAAATTGTAAATTGCCAGAAATCCTAAGCGAAGTAGACGCATCTCTGAGAAGCGGCCGTTTTGCTTAGAAATATGAGTTACGTCCAAACTGTTAAGGTTTTTGTTTCATTTTTGAGATGCGTCTTATATTTCTAGCACTTTATCTGCACAATACAGACGAGATACGTCTATTTCGCTAAGGAAATGGATTAAATGCAACTCAAAGTGACCTTATATAAAGGAATAAGAAATTCAGTGAAATTTGAAATATGCCTTTTTGGCTTAGGAGGTCAGAATAGGCATGTTGTTTGAAAGTCATAAAAATGAAAACCAAGGAAAATGATTTTTCAGAAAAAAACTTAATTTATGCTTAATTTTTTTTTCTACTTTATATATTTTAAATGTATAATATATTTGATATTGATTGAATACCGAAACTTTCCTTCCTCATTTGAATTTTTACAAGGAATATATAATTTTTTATTGCATTCCACTTCTTCGCACATTAAAAACAATAGTTAAATAGTTCACTTATGTCTAGGTCTTGTCGGATGTTATCTAAATCCATGTGATGTTTAGAAGTCTAATAGTATTTTCTTCTGTTATTTGAATTATATTATTTCTTTTAAAAGCCAAAATGTTAGAATAATTTCTAGTTTTGAAAAAAAGAAAAAAAAATGGAAAAGAGAAACTTTTTTTTAAAAAACTAGTTTTTATCCCATTACATCTATAAAAGCCCTGCCCATAAAAGTAAATTTTTAGTCCCTTGACTGTAGTCATGGTCTAACGCAAAGCACTATTGAGTGTAGGACCCAGGGCAGTTACGTTCTTTCTTGATTCTAGCAATGCCCCTGGTGTATGCTTTTTTTTTTACTTTCTACCTTAGATTTCTGAGAAAATGATATCACTTAGTAGCCATGTACTTAGAGCTTTTTGTAAGAATGTTCAGTAATACTAGTTCCGAGTTCCATTAAACATTAGTTCTGTGTTCATCATTATATATCAGTGATGCTTCTACTGTGTCAACCATTGACCATATTAGAATTTTAAAATGTCATACCTTGTTTCTCTCTCTCTCTCACTTTCTTATAAATTGTTAACTTTTTTAAAAACATTTTTGGAAAGTGTACTAATTTAATATTTATTCTTAAATTGAAAAAAAAAAAAAAATAGGTAAAACTTACATTTGAAGATCGACAGAAACTTTATCATGATGTAGTGAACTGTAGGAGGGCTTTAGTTGATGTTGGCCTGGTTCGCAAACCCCAAGAAGAAAATATTGGACTGTTTAGGAGTACTATTAGGAGGTATTTTTCTTTCCTTAATGCGCTTTAATTATATTTTTACGTAATATTTCATGTAAGCTTTAACTTTGAATACATAAGACATTATGGACATTAGCGAAACATAAAGATGTAAACAATATAAGGTATATTGTTTACATATCTATGTGTATACTTCTGTGCTAAGCCCAAATGCGGCATTTGCAACTGAGCTCAAAATGAAAAATTGATGATAAAAGATTTGCGCATTTGATTTGGATACCCACTTTTCAGATTTTTTCCCCTCTTTTTTAAAATTTCCCATTCACATCTGATCACAAAATGTTTTGTTTATGTGAAATGAGTAACAAAGAACCACCTGGTGACAATACCTCAATTTCGCTTAACCGTGCAGAAACAATTTTTGTGTTTAGCATGGCAGTAGAACAATTTTCCAAATTTCATAATGAGTTTAACATCAGAAATAATGTGCCTTTTATTATGTAAGTTTTGCATTGTTCCATAGAATATCACATGTCAAAAAGTTCTTAAAAGCCAAGTGAACTTTGTACCCAGATAATAAAACACTTGAAAAATGATTTTTTATTTTGCATAATGATAACTTAGATATACATGCAAGGTATCAATATGATAGTACAGATTGTTCTTTCCAGTGCTTTCTGAATCATATTGTTTCATCAAACCAATGAATCTTCAAAATACGCTGCTGACAATGAATTTAACTAATTTCAGGACCAAAGGAAAGTTTCTGTTTAAATGATGATAATTTTGTTAATAATACAGTAAATTTTAAACCAATTTTGAATTTAGTTATAATTAATATAAACTGTTTTCTCTTTTGTCATTTATTGTTAGTGTTGCTTCAATTTATGAGTTATGTTTTCTTATTTTACATTTGTAAAATTATCAAAATAGAATTCAAAAATTATAGAAAGCCTTTGTTCACATTAATAAAATGATAAACAAATAAAATGGGAATTTTTCCTTATTAAGGCATTGTACTGTGTACTAATTTCAATTAGAGGAGAGCTAGTTAGAAACTTTTGTTTGCTGCTGATTATTAGTAGTTGATAATAAATGAAAACTAAATTTCATAATTATGCTCCAATGCAAAAAAAAAAGATATCCAATAATAATTTAATATGATGCTTTTTCAGGTTTAATCGAGGGAAGTTGGAGAAGTTGCGACAAGATTTCGGTGATATGGAAGAAAGCTACAAATCTTTCAGACATAGTCATTGGGCTTTCAGCAAAGTAGCCCTAACCCACAGCCTTAGTATCATAAATGAGCCTGAAAATGAAGATACTGCATTACATGTGTTTTCATCCATTCTTGCATACTCAGGATTACTTGAACAAGGTACCAATCTAACACTTGCTTTATTTATATCATAATTGTTTGAATGTATTGCTGGTAGCATCACGATTTATAAGTTCCCTTCCATAATTTCTTTTTAAAAAATATTCAATAAAATTTTGTGTTCTGAGAGTGCCGTTTTATGGTTAAAATGTACTGTAGATACTGAAATCTGTAAATAGAAAAGTTTTACTTTTTTAAAAATATTTTTAAAAACTTTTTTGCTTTGTTTTTTTTTTTTTTTTTTGTTTTTTTTTTTTTTCATTTTGAAACTTTAAATTAAACTTCCAGTCATTTGTTTTATTCTTTGTATCTTTCTCATTGTTTTATAATAATTTTCCCTAATGAGATTTCAGTGTCTTATTTTTTTATTATAAACTGGCTATTTTCAAAACTCATTTTAATGATGATTTTTAAAACAGAGTCATTAAAATATAGCTCTGCAATAATTAGCTGAATATTATAGAAAATATATGCATAAATAATAGATTAAATTACATGAAAAATATAGTTCAAGGCATTTAAGTTTTCATTCTGTATAAATATAGACAATGTTTAATGAGCTATGTATAATTATGTTGAAATCTAAAATATGTTTCTCTTTTCAATATAATGTTAATAGCTTTCATACTAATGTTGTTCCTCAACTCAAAAGAAACTAAAAGGTGCAACACAAGTGTTTTCTGAATTCACTTGATCTTCACAAAACATTGTGTGATTTGAAAATGTTAATTGCAAAGCAATTAGTAGAATAAAGAAAGAAGCGAAAAACTAATTATGACATCATGTTTTGAAAAGATGGGAGTGGAAGGTTAGAAATATTTTCAATCAAGGGACAGAAAACATTAGTATTTTGGATTAGAATTGGACATTTAGGCATAGTTTGATTTATTCTTAGTTCCCTTCAGCCTGCTCTGTATTTAACTTTTTGTATCCTCCTAAATTTACTGAATATTTCAGAAGATGCTGAATGGCTTGGTGAACGAGATCACTTACAACTTGCCCAATCTATCTTGGACAGAAGTATGAAAAAAGAAGTTCTTATGAATGAGCTATTTTTACAGCTTATTAAACAGACTACTGATCATCCAGGTAGGTGTTTCCAATGATTGAATCTTAACTCCTTTTAGTAGAGTCATTCCATTTCAAATCAGGCAGGCAGGTCTAAAACTTGTCACATGACTTTGAAACTAGTAATTGGATTGAACAGAATAACATGCATTAAATCACAGTAGTTACACTTTGTGCAAGGAGCTATTTAAGTTCTAAGGTTAAGTACAATTTATCTGTAGTAATTGTGTAATAATATACAGTCAACGCTCGTTATAACAACCACACATTATAAAGACCCTTCCATTATAACGACCAGTGGTAAAAGTTCCAACTTTATCCCTATGAACTCTATGTTAATTTGCTTTCGGCATAACGACCATTCTGTATCATCTAATCCAATACAGCGACCAAATTCAGCGGACAGTATTTCTGGTATTTTTTTCAAATAGAGCATGTTTCTAAATTTGTAGCATGATTATATTGTGCGTAGAGCTGCATGGAGTTTTCGGTGTTTAGTCCAACTTTGTCAGGGGGGTGGATTACCACTTATCATAGTTGGGAAAGAATAGAAAGGGAGCAAATGGTGGAGTTTCCTTAAAAAAGGGTTCACAGATGTATTGTTAGTTTGTCGTTTGAATCAAATGTTCCAAGGATCGATTCTCTGAAATAAGAGGAGTCATGCTGTAAGTGCCAGGTGTCATGTCAGTGTTAGAATATTTAATTCAATATTTAATTTTCATGTTTATCTATTTTAAGCCACTACTTATTATTCTATCTTACAACAACTGTACAACTCAACTCTTCGATTTTTTATTCTTAAGCTTGTAAGAATGTAAACAGTACAGAATGTCTTAATCTAATACTACAATTCCATCTTATTTAATCTTCTAAATAAAGTACTTTTTCAACATAAAGGATTCCAGATTTATTCCATGTCTTATAGATTATGAGACTGATTGCAATTTTTGAAATATTTTAAAGAAATTTGCGATTTTTTTTTCGAAAACGAAAGTTGTTTATCCTGTTCTGCTGAAGTCACAATGGCTGAAGGTGCTCGCATTTCAATAGCAAAGTTAAATAATTCAAATTACCAAATCTGGAAGTACAAGGTAGAACTTCTCTTGATTAAAGAAGGACTCTGGAATACTGTTGAAAAAGATAAACCTGCGGATGCAAATGAGGACTGGATTACGAAGGATGGAAAGGCTCGTGCTACCATTGGACTTCTGGTTGAAGATAACCAACTATGCCATGTAAAGAAGCACAATACAGCGAATGGTATGTGGAAATCTCTTCTTGGATATCATCAAAAGTCAACATTGTCCAACAAAGTCAACTTGCTAAAACGCCTGTGTAGTTTGAAACTGGATGAACACAGTGATATGGAAGAACACATCAACAGTATGACTGATCTCATTGATCAACTGACTGCATTGGGGGAAAATTTGGCAGAACCTCTAACTGTGGCATTATTGTTGAGCAGCCTTCCTGACAGCTATGCAACATTGATTACAGCGTTGGAAACCAGACCAGAAGCAGATTTAACACAAGAACTGGTTAAAAATAAGTTGATAGAAGAAAACAGAAGAAGAAGAGAACAGAACCATGGGAGCCAGCCGAGCCAAGAAAAAGTATTAAAGGTCAATTCTACAGTTCAGAAGCATACAAAAAGAAGCTGTTTTTTCTGTAAGAAGCCAGGACATGACAAGGTGGATTGTCGAAAGTATAAAGCATGGCTACTACGGAAAGGAACAAATCAGCAAGAAAATCAACATACAGCTAAGAAAGTTACTCTAGCAGATAATAACAGTTCAGAAATAAGAATCAGCAATGAAGAACATATTTGTTTTATCTTGGGTGAAACAGAAACTCTTTCGTGGTACATTGACTCTGGCGCAACTTCGCATATGACCAGCAATTTTGATTTCTTCACAGCACTTGATGAAACCATTCAAGATAAAGTTTACCTTGCAGATGGTCAAATCATAGTGACCAGTGGAAAGGGTGAAGGCTGGATATTTTATGAAGATGACAAGAACCATGTAAGTAAAATAAAAGTTCAAGATGTTCTTTACGTGCCTCAATTGCATGGAAATTTATTGTTTGTCAAGAAATTAGTTGATAAAGGATTTAATGTTGACTTTAGTAATGAACAGTGTACTATAAAGTTAAAAGAAAACATTGTTGCTATAGCAAGTACTAAAAACAGTTTGTATGTACTAAACTCACAAAAGGCATTAAGTGCAACTGATTGCAAGTCTCTCTGCATACATGAATGGCACAAAAGATTAGGCCATAGAGATATTCAAGCCATAAAGAAAGTAGAAAATAAATATTTAGCTACAGGATTAAAGATAAAGCCTTGCAAACACACTGATGTATGCGAGATCTGCATTAAAGGGAAAATGACAAAAACATCTTTTCCAAAGAAACCATCAACAAAAACCACAGAACTGTTTCAGATGGTTCATTCAGATGTGTGCGGACCGATTCATGTAGCTACACCAAGTGGAAACAAGTATATACTTACACTAATTGATGATTTTAGTAGATATACAAAAGTTTATTTGATGAAGAATAAGTCGGAAGTTTCAAGAAACATAGTTCATTACGTGAAACAGGTTCAGACTATGTTCGGGAAAACACCAAAGTGCATAAGATCAGACAGAGGTGGAGAATACATGAATGCTGAAGTAGATAAAATCTTCATTGATGAGGGAATACAGAGACAAACCTCGGCACCCTATACACCTCAACAGAATGGGACAGCGGAGCGCAAAAACAGATATCTTATTGAAATGACGAGATGTTTACTCCTAGAATCAGGTCTTGAAAATAAGTATTGGGGAGAAGCTATTCAGACTGCCAACTTCCTACAGAACAGACTGCCAACAAAACATCATGAAGTTACACCCTACGAGTTATGGCATGGAGAAAAACCAAATCTGGAAGTAATCAAGACATTCGGCATCAAAGCTTACACCTTAATCCCAGAGGGACAAAGATTAAAGTTAGATGACAAAGCAAAATTGATGACATTTGTGGGTTATCAAGAAGGATCTAAAGCCTACAGATTATTGGACAGAAAGACCAACAAGATTACTATCAGTAAACATGTAAAGTTTGTAGACGATTTCGAGTCTGAAAGTCAACAGGAAACCATATCCGAAAACTTTGTTGCAGAAGAAACATGTCAATTTGAACTTGAAGAGGAGATCAATTCTTCAGCATATTTTGATTTTGAGGAAACTGAAAAAGCAAATGCAACAGATGAAGAAAGTAATGAAGATAACAATATGCTCAGAAGATCAAATAGAGCTAGAAAAGCACCAGAAAGATTAATTGAAACAATCCAAATAGCTAAGGAAGGTGAAACTCAAGAAGCAGAACCAAAAACATATGAAGCAGCGATCAAGTCTAAAGATGCTGAATCTTGGAGTAATGCAATGAAAGAGGAAATAAATTCATTAAAGGCAAGCAAAACTTGGGAATTAGCAGAACTTCCACCAAATAAAGTAGCAATAGGCAGCAAATGGGTCTTCAAGAGAAAAATTGATCAAAATGGAGATGTAGACAGATTCAAGGCCAGATTGGTTGCACAGGGATTTTTTCAAAAATTTGGCGAAGAATACGATGAAGTGTTTGCACCTGTTGTACGCCAGACTACATTTCGCACTTTGTTAGCTATTGCAGGAAAAAGGAAAATGCAAGTTAATCATTATGACATTCAGACAGCATACTTAAATGGTGATCTTCATCATGATGTATATATGAAACAGCCAAAAGGATATGAAGAACCAGGAAAGCAACATCTTGTTTGTAAACTTCAGAAGAATTTATATGGTTTGAAACAGGGTGCGAATGAATGGAATAAGAAACTTCATGACAGTTTCATGAAAATGAACTTCAAGCAGAGTAATACAGACCCTTGTTTATATTCTAAACATTCCAATGGAGCCTGGACCTACATTCTTGTCTATGTTGATGATGTTATTGCAGCCAGCAAAGAAAGTTTAAACCTAAGGGAATTTGAAGTGGACCTAATGAGCCAATTCAAAGTGAAGAACCTGGGACATTTAAATTTTTATTTGGGTTTGCAAATTGATCAAGATGCTGAAGGACTTTTCTATGTGCATCAAACAAACTACATCAATCGGAAAATAAAGGAGTTTGGTCTTGAG
Organism: Octonoba sinensis; assembly: GCA_038502835.1. Classification (NCBI taxonomy): domain Eukaryota; kingdom Metazoa; phylum Arthropoda; class Arachnida; order Araneae; family Uloboridae; genus Octonoba; species Octonoba sinensis. The sequence goes on along the minus strand of CM076602.1, from coordinate 108,052,607 downwards.
GATTCGAAACCATCAAGAATACCTTTGGAGCCAGGATACCAAAAGAGAAATGAAGTTGAAGATCCATTAGAAACAAATACAGTCTATCGAGCAGCTATAGGATCACTTCTTTACATTTCTACTAATACAAGACCAGACATATCAGTTAGTACATCAATATTAGCTAGTAAAGTTAGCAGACCAACTCAAAGTGACTGGACAGAAGTGAAAAGAGTATTTCGATACTTGAAAACTACAGTGCACAAAAGACTAAAGTTAGGCTCAGATCTACAAAGTAAAACTAGCATTTTGGAAGGCTACGTGGATGCCAATTGGGCAGGATCTGAAGGAAGAAGATCACAGAGTGGATATTTGTTCCAACTATATGGAGGGACAATATGTTGGTCAAGCAAGATACAGCCATCAGTTTCTTTATCGAGTGCAGAAGCTGAATATGTAGCTCTTGCAGAATCAGCACAAGAAGCTATATGGTTAAGCAGACTATTAAGTGACTTTCATGAAGTAACTACATTACCTATAACCATATTCGAGGACAATCAAAGCTGCATCAAGATGCTTACGTGTGGAAGGTTTAGTCAGCGCACAAAACATATAGACATTAAGTATCACTTTGTTCGTGAACTTGTAACTAATAATTTTCTGTCAGTATTATATTGCCCAACTGATGTTATGAAAGCTGACTTATTAACAAAGCCTCTTGAGGCGGTTAAGACTGCAAAATTTTCTCAAGGAATGGGGTTGGTGGGATAGAAATATTGAGGGGGAGTGTTAGAATATTTAATTCAATATTTAATTTTCATGTTTATCTATTTTAAGCCACTACTTATTATTCTATCTTACAACAACTGTACAACTCAACTCTTCGATTTTTTATTCTTAAGCTTGTAAGAATGTAAACAGTACAGAATGTCTTAATCTAATACTACAATTCCATCTTATTTAATCTTCTAAATAAAGTACTTTTTCAACATAAAGGATTCCAGATTTATTCCATGTCTTATAGTCAGCTCAGAAGTTTTGCTTCTAGAAATATAAATGTTTTTTTTTTCTTCTAATATTTTCTACGTTAATATTTTGTACTGATATTTTTTTAAATTCCAATAATAAAAAAAATCATTCAGTTCGAATCTTTGAAAAATTAGCAATTTTAATGGAACTACGGAACATGCATGATGCATGTATATATTTTTTTAGAAAATTCTACCTCTTATAGCGACCACTCGTTATAAAGACCTTTTCCTATGGGACGCAGATGGTCGTTATATCGAGCGTCGACTGTAGTATATTTCTTAATAAATATTGATTAAATCTTATACTAAAGTGATTAAATAAGAACGAGTTTGAATTTCTGACATTTTTGAGAAACGCACAAAAGGCCATTTTTGAAAAATCATATAAAATATCTGGGGCAAAAATACACAATATAATTGATAGCAGCTCATTAAGCACTTTAAGGGCAACAAATGAGCAGATTTTCAGATTTTTAAAAAATGGCTTTTTTGAGTAATCACACTTCAAAAATCGTAATTTTTGAACATTTTGAAAGTTCAAACTTTAAATTCTGAGGGGATATGCATCTCAGGTTTACGATAAAATTTGATGCAAAACTCCCATAACAGCACTTTAGACTGCCATCTCTGTTTTGTCAAAAATAAATTTCTTTCATAAGAAAAAAAATCATTAAGTCGGTAAAAATGCGATTTTTTTTTTTTTTTTTTTTTTCACTTCAAAAACACTTTTTTTTCTTTATCAACGAAGCCAACTAAATTTTTAAAATTAGTGTCTAAATTAAATACCATCCCTACATTATTTATAGAAAAAAAAAATTATTCGAATCGGTTAAAAAGTTTTGAAACAGTAGCAATTTAAAAAGTGAGTGTTTTGCTGATTTTCTGAAAACGGCCAACTTTGTCCCAAATTTTAAAAGTCTGTAACTAGAGAAATAATTTTTTTTTTTTGCAAAATCCTTTTGGGATATTTCATATGTCCCTTAGTTGTAACTACTGTAATTTTTTCAATAAAATCTGTGAGGGTCACGTGACACCCTCTGCCTGATCTGAAATGGAATGGCTCAGTATTATATTGAATCTGAAAACTGAAGTGAAAAGAAATAAACTTATTTTGTGTTTTCTCTTTGATAACCAATGTATTTTACATAGCTAATCTTATTACGCTGCTGATTAGTTTCTCAGAAAACTTTGTTATCAGGGAATTCCAATTTTAACTAAAGTTTTGCAATAAAAATAGGTATGCATACTGTTAAGATGGTGGTGCAATATTTTAATCACAAAATAATATCTTCTATAGTAATGTACTTAAAAATGTTCTCATTCTTATGAAAGTAGAATAGCTGATGAACTTTAAAGTTTTAAATTTGATTACATTAACTTTTTCTTTTTATCTGCACATTTTGTCCACATATTGAAAATTACTACATTTTTGGTACATTTTATGTTTTTTGACTTGGTTATCTTTCTCTTTCTCAAAGATGCAAATAGTAGAGTTAATTTGAGGCATTGGCAGCTGATGTCACTTGCATGCAGCGTTGCAGCTCCTACTGATCGTCTCATCATTAGCTATCTCCATGCTCATCTTCGTAGGTGTTCGATTGATGAAGTCACTGAAGAAGGGCAGTATGCACAGTTTTCCCTTCGGGTATGCATTTTTTTTTTTTTTGGTCTAAAGAAGTGTTGTTATTAAACTGTTTTATACTGGACTTCCATTCAAAGATTTTATTTTATTGATTTGGCAATATTTAAAAAAATATGTCTCCACATTTCCAAATAGTTGTTAGTCTTATGTGGTTTCACATCAACAGCAACAAACACAAATTGCATTGCTGTCATCTGTGTTGCTAGGAACAGTTGATATGGCTTTAATCTTCACAGCAGCAGCTCTCCCATTCCATTTTATACAAATACAAATACAAAAGTGACGACCAGCAACAGGCTCAGGGCCCAGCTAGGCTGGTCCTAGTCAATTTAGCAGTCCCCAATGAACATCAAGAGATTTCTTAAACGTTTTTACCCCGCTGCAATTAACAGTCGCTTCTGGTAAACTATTCCAATCGCCTATAACCCTATTGAAGTAGTAATTTTTCCTAATTTCAAGATTAGCCTGAGATTTGAAAAGCTTAAAACAATGACCTCTGGTTTCTACTATCAGCACATAGCTGCAGTCCATCAACATTTCCCATTTTAATGAATTTAAACAACTGAATCATGTCCCCTCTAACTCTCCTTTGTTCAAGACTATATATATATTGAGCCTTTTAAACCTAACCTCATAATCTAAGTCTGAAAGACCACTTACCAATCTAGTAGCCCTCCTTTGAACCCTTTCTAATAAGGTAATATCCTTTTTTAGGTACGGAGACCAAAACTGAACAGCATGTTCCAAATGAGGTCTTACCAAACTTCTGTATAGTGGCAATACAACTTCCTTAGACCTGTTCGAAATAGCCTTACTGATAAACCCAAGTATCCTGTTAGCTTTGTTACTTACTATGCTACCCTGCTGGCTGTACTTGAAGTCAAGACTAATCAATACTCCTAGATCAACAACTGCTTCTGCTTCCCTAATGATGGAACCTTGTAAATAATAGGTTGCATGTTTATGCCCATGACCAAAATGAAGCACTTGACATTTCCCAATATTAAAAGACATACCCCACTTAATTGCCCACCTAGAAATTTGATTTAAATCCTCTTGAAACTGATTGACTTGTTCCTCCGTGTCCACGATTCTTATGATTTTGACATCGTCAGCAAAAATATTGATGTTCCCAGAAATACTCTGAGTAATATCATTAATAAAAATAATAAATAATATAGGCCCTAAAACTGAACCTTGTGGAACACCACTCAAGACATCAATCCACTGAGAATAATTGCCCTTCCCTACTACTCTCTGTTTCCTCCCAGTCAGCCAATTTTTAACCCAAATTAAAGTTTTTCCACCAATACCAATATAAGCAAGTTTGCTAAGAAGAGCTTCATGCGGTACTTTATCGAACGCTTTCTGAAAGTGAATGTAAACAACATCTACGCACTTTTTATTATCTAATGCAGTGGCAACCTTGTCATAGAAATGCAACAAATTAGTTGTACAGGACCTACCCTTCCTAAAACCATACTGAAAATGAGTCAACACTCCATTTGCCTCCAGGAAATTCACTATTTTAATTTTTATCAGAGTTTCAAAAATTTTACAAAGAACTGAAGTAAGACTCAAAGGCCTATAATTTCCTGCCTTAGTTTTAGACCCTTTTTTGAAGAGCGGTGTTATGTTTTCCAGCTTCCAATCCACTGGCACAGTCCCCGAGTTATATGAAGATATGAAAATAGTCAAGACAACATCCACTAATTCCTCTGCGCATTCTACTAAAATTTTTGGATAAACATTATCAGGTCCTGGAGCCTTATTTGCTTTAATCTTTTTCAAATGAAACAACACATCATCCCTAGAAAATACAAAATCCTCAAGCTGTGTATTAGCTTGCGTCTTGCTTATGTCAACTGTTGAGATACAGTTTCTGTTAAATACACTGGAAAAAAAATTATTTAGAATATCAACAATAGCCCCCTCATTTTGAATCAAGTTCCCATTCTCATCCACTAGTGGGCCTACCTGAGTACTACGAGCTTTCCCTGAATTAGCATAAGCAAAAAATTTCTTAGGATTCCTTTCGATGTTATCTGCAAGCTTTTGCTCTAATTCCCTTTTCTTACTCCGTACCAAATACTTGAAAGTACGTCTAGCTTCACAATACAAATCCTGTCAGCATGGCACCCAGTTTCTTTAAGTCGCCGAAAAGTGGCCTGCTTATAATTGAGAGCTTCTTTCACCTCCCTAGAGAACCACATGGGCCAAATTTTCGTGAAATCCCCTTTCTTTCTAAAAGGAACATAATCCATCACTGTTCTCTCCAATTTCCCCTTAAACTCTTCCCACTGAAGATCAGCTTCACTATTCTCCAACCCAGGAGAAAAAACCTCTTTTAAACCCTGCCTAAGTGCAACATAATCAACATTCCTGAAGTTAGGTACAAATCTGGAATTTTCACCTTTGTGAGCATCGAAGCTGGTCCAAAACCTAATAGTATTGTGATCACTATCCCCAATATGTTCTCCTATACTTAACTCCTGAACAGAACTTCCGACATCACAAAAAACTAGATCCAAAACAGCACCATGCCTAGTCCCCTGGGTAACAACTTGATCCAAAAAACAGTCACCAATCACTTTCAGAAAATCTTCTTCCCTACCATTGCTAGTGTAAAAACTATACCAGTCTATGCCCGGGAAATTGAAATCCCCCATCATGATGACCGAGCCCTTACCAGACATGTCCCTAATAACACTATACATCTCCTCGTCTTGATCCTGACTAACATTAGGCGGCCTGTAAACATTCCCCAAATGTAACTTCTTACCTTTATTGCTCAGCAACTCCACCCAGACCATTTCAATATCCGTAGGCTTATTATTAATGACCAATTCATTGCAAATAAAAGTGTCCTTAATATAGAATAAAACCCCTCCACCTTTCTTACCCAGCCTGTCTTGCCTAAACAAATTATATCCAGCAATGCTCACTAAATCCTTATCAACATCAGTAACCCATGTTTCCGTAATTCCAATAATATCCAACTCCTCACCTGCGATAACACTTTTTAACTCGTCCATCTTATTCCTGATACTGCGAGCATTAGTATATAGAAACCTGAGCATGCCCATTTTGCTTGTCTTAAACATTTTATGATGCCTCAAATCACTACTATTAATGTTACTATTGCTTAATATTTTACCCTCATTTTTAAAACCTCCAGAACGCAAGTCAACACCATGACATTCTCCAACCCCCCCATCCAAAATTAGTTTTTTGATTCTGAAGCTTCTAAAATCATATCGCTAACCTTAACTACATCCCTAGAACTAAGATGCAGACCATCCCTCGCAACCCAATCACGCTGACAAGAACTCCAAACATCAATGAACCTGATTGAATGCTTTATGCAAAGTTTCTTAAGAATCAGGTTCATGCTCCTAGCCCGCTGATTTAACCAGCCCCTATGCACCCCATACCTGGGAAGCAAACCAACTACCTGGACATCAGTCGAAAAGTTAGTTGCTTTATCCAATAGGTTCTCCCAATCCTTAACAAACTCCTCGTTTGTGCTGTTACCGACGTCGTTAGTCCCCACCCACAGAGTAACTGAATCTCCCTTTTTCTCCACAACTTTATTAACATCCTTCACCCGAGCCCCTGGTAAACAGCACCTAGCCACCTTGCGCCTAGTTCTCCCGACCACATTACCTATCTCGCGCACCATAGAATCCCCTAAAATGACACCCTCTGTTTTTATGTCTACAGTTCTACCTTTCCCCATACTAGATCCTTCTCCTGCAACCTCACTCTCCCTAACAAGCCCATCACAAGAAGTTCCCACCTCTTTTATAGAATTTTCACCCAAGTTATTTCCAACTAATTGGGCTTCCAATGCTACCACCTTGACACGTAACTCTAATAATTCAGCACATTTTGTGCAAATATATTCCTGCTCTGTAGCTGTATTAGCGTTTCCCTCCAATTTACTAAACATCTCACATCTATCACAGCAAATCCACCAACTCCCATTACCATTTTTAATTTCCTTCATTAAACATATAACTCCCATAGCTCAATACACCTAATGCAAACAATCAAAAAAGCAACTATAGCAATACAATATCGCAATTAATAATTCATGGCATTATGTATGAAAGGAATTTGTAATGATGGAATAAATGACACTCAATCAGTAAGCACAAGGGCATGTTATTTAGCATATATGGAAATGAAATAAAGATTTGCTGCTGTCACAATCAGTGTCAAACCAACATTAACAAACTTTTCCACAGAAAATCTTGCTGATTTCTGTACCAGAAACTAAGTTAATTGAAGTGCCAAATTACTAAATAGACAGAGTGCACCTAGAATGGCAAGGTGACCTAGGTCAGCAAATTGTACTTTTTTTACACTTTTTTTCATTACCCTTGACAGCAAGAGAATCAATGATTTTTTTTTTCTTTTGTTGTTTTCTATGATAGCATTTTTTCCCATAAAATAAAATTAAATTTTGTACATCTCTTGAAAATGAGCTCTATTTTTAAATGGTCTTAGGCGAATCACTTGATAACCTACCCTAGACTAGTATTTACCCTGCCATCACAATAAGCAAATATAAATAAACAATATAAAACTGTCATCATTTCTGCATAAACTTGATACTCTTGATTTTGTGAACACTCTCTTTAAATGTGTTAATTGAGTTTTCAAAGTCAAGGTAGGTTTGATTCTGCTTTCAATTGGAGGGGGGAGGGGAAGATTTCAGGTCAGCTTATAGGTGTCATAGAAATGAATTTGGCTCTCTTTAATTTTATCATGCCATAGTACAAATTTTTGGAAACATATTCTGTATCCTCTTTTTTTACAAGAAATATTTCTGTTCTTTTAGGAAATAAAAAATTGAACTGTTTGTAGCTATTTTATAGTTGGCACGCTACAGCTTATTTAGGAACAAGATCATTTGACAGACTAATTAAAAACAATCTTCAAAAGTTACTGCATTCAAAAGAGAAAAATAAGCTACCTTAAAAGTGCAGAAAAATGAGGCCATTACAAACTTAATTTGTATTTGGCTGTTAGCATTAATAAACTTACATCAATGATAAAAATCATGTGATATGAAATTGAAGTTTGGAGTTTTAGTGTTAATTTTCATGTCCTAAAAGGCAGATTCGTTAAGAAAGTACTTTAGCAATCCACATGAAAAGAAGAGAGTTGAGTTGGAGGGCAAGAAACTTCCATTTTTAAAAGTCATGTTTAAAATTGGTTTATAATGAGCACCTAATTTTAAATACTACTTTATTCTTTGTATCTCTTGCTTAACAAACAGCTTATTACTACCAGCTAGTGGTTGTGAAATATGACTTCATCAATCAATTAATTAATTATTTTTAAGTTGACTCTTGCCAGTAATTTTTATCAAATTTAAACTTTTAAATTCTTGCAATCTTTTTTTTTTCCAGTGCTTGATGCGATCTCTTGAAACTCATGGTCGTAGATGGCCTCCTTCAAAACAAGAGATTGGATGCACCATAAGCAGGAGGCCCGTGCATGCTAGAATCTATTTCCTGGATGGGCAGTTTCAGCCTGTAGAATTTGATCCTTGTGCCTCAATGGGAGAAGTATGAGTCTTTGTATTTTAGTGTGAGGGTACAGGGTTCGTGACTGAGGTCTTCTGTCCACATCATGAAAATATATTTTTTTTAAATTGTTCAAAGGTGGACCTGGGGAGGGGAAAAATGCTAGTACCGAGGTAAATTGATCATGTTGTCAGAGGATTAATTTGTGGCTTACTCAGCACTCGGTGAATTTTGAGATATATCGATGCTTGCTGGCTCATCTTCAGGTCATTGTGGAATGAAGGAAAACAACTTGTTCCTATCAAATGACTAGACAACTATACCAAACGATTGATAATGTGGGAATTTTATGAATGAACTCATATAGACTTATTGAACTATATACTATACATTCGGACTATTACTTAGATGTACAGTGTGACGTGGCAGTGTGGAAGCCGATAGATTGATTCGGACGATGTGAGACACCGAGGATGCTAAAACACCACAAGTCACCCAAACTCTAAAATTAATTTGATAAGGCGATAGCGATAGATTTGTGATATTTAGAATAAATAATGTTAATTTGTTATTTTTTGCATATATATTTTTATGTACAATACTTCTTTTTAAATATAATATAATCAGCTAAAATCCTGACTTGTTATTGTTACTGAGTACCGACCATCCAATCAACAATAATGTTTCTACCAAATACTCTCAAAATATATTTCAGTCTTGACTTATCTTCTGAGTTGCACTCGTGATTCATGATTTTTTTCTTCCCTTTGCTGTGATTTTCTTTAAATCAAAACTTCCCATTTTATTAAGTTTAATGATAAAAGTTAATAAAATTTGTTTTAATTTTTTTGAAACGTTATTAAAGTGTGTTTTTCATATGAATGTTTTGTGAATGGTTGTTTTTTTTTGCAAACATTCTTTAATCTAAGAAGTGCCAAGATGATTGATTTGATACACCACTTTTGTAGCTTTCTTTAAATAGGATTTTTAGCATTAATAGTGTATCTACTTTGCTGAAATATTACAATTTATTGGCAATAAAAAATTAATATTGGTTGTCGGGTTTTTAAGAACTGCTAATTAATAATGAAAGTTTCAATGATGGTTGAGCAAAATGGTTTTTATGGAAATGCCACGTAATCAGTATCAAATCTTTAGAAGTCCCATAATGATGCAAATAAATATCAAAGTCCTTTTTGTTTTGTCCATTTATTCGTCACTAAAAATGCAGTGCAAAGTAATTTTTTGAATGAATATATTACTCTAACTACATTTAATGTCTCATTAGGTTTTGGAGATGGTACGAACCAAAATTGATTTACGTCCACGAGTGGAAGGGTATGCTTTGTATGAAGTTATCGGTACAAATGGTAATTAAAGTTTCTACTTTACTTAATGCTCATATTTTTCTGTTTGCATTTATTTCATTAGACTGAGTTTGTATATGATTCTATTCTTGTGCATTTAATTTTAAATCCAAGAATGCTTTCATTTTATTATAAATTAAATACATGCTATGTGGCTATAAATTTCTGTGCATCATTCTGCATTTGTGCTTCATGTTATGAATGAGTGAATTTCCATATTTGACTATTAGTAGTCAAGTATGGTTTATAAAACAATTATTCTGCAACTATTAGTTGGTAGAATTCTCTGTATGCTTTGTTCTTTACGAAAATTTTATGATATCAAGATTCTAAAATATCCCATCCAACTTTTATTCTTGTTTTTTTCTCTTTTCTAATAAGTTGAGCGATTGTTTGTATTAAGAGTTTAACCAGGCAAAAATAGGTAGAATTTTGTGGAATAATACTTTTGTAATTTATCGAGTTAAGAATTGAATTACTTGCTTGATATTCTGACTCTGATATAAAATCAGTTTTGATTCTGTGGTGTAATAAAGGAGGGATATTGGTTGCATCCTTTTTTAATTTTTACACAAGCCATAGAGCAGTTAGTCATTTTGAAAGATTTCTTGTTCAGAAGTTGCAGAGTGGGCTTTTACATGCATATAAGATATTTTTTAACTTTTTATTTATTTAAATAACTTGCATTTGTATGTGTAGGGGCCTTTTGAGGTAAGAATGAGAGAATTGTAAATGCTTAATCAAACTTTAATTCAAATTTCCAAATTTAAACAAAAAATGGGAACCCATGCTCGCAACAAATGCAAATAAATCAAAGACTAATTAATCTGCATCTTTAGATGTGTGTTTTGTCTAGCTCACAAAGCCACCACCAAGAGGAGTTGGAAATTGAAACAAAGTGTCAAATATACCCCTTTCCCCTCCTCTCCACTTTTCCCCCTCAGGATTGCATCACTATATTGGTTTTTATCTTAATTATTCTTCCTGAAATATTTATTTTTACATTAAAATTTGTTTCTATTATTTTATTGATAAAAAGCTTTTGTTTTTTTATGATATATTTATTATTGGAAACTTGCACACATAAATTCCTAGAATTAACTCAACTTTGATTTCCAGAACGTGCTTTACTGCCAGAAGAGAAAATATGTGATACAATGGCCAAATGGGAACGATATCAAGAAGGACAAAGCAAAGTCAATGCCAATAGAAAACAGCACTTCTTTTTGTTCAAGGTTTGTATTTGTTTAACCTTTGTGCAAGCTTTTTCAGTTATTTTGTGAAAAAAATGCAAAAATTTTATATTTTGTATTTTGAATTTAGAAACATTTGTTCCTTGATGCCTACATTGATCTAAATGATCGAGTTGAAAAAGAACTTTTGTATCATCAAATAGTTCATAATATTCGACATGATAGATTTCCAGTTACTGAACAAGAAGCAGTAAGTATTCCCCTCCCCTCTTATTACATTATTATTATTGTTATTATTATTTAATGTTCTTTTCTGTATTGAATAGCATTATATTCTTTACTCTTACAAAAAAATAAAGGTAATTTTACTCTTATTCATGTACAGTGTTTAAAACTTCACATTTATGCAAAAAGTTCTTAAATAATTATTCTTTGATGTAACTTAATCATTTCCTCTGGAGGATGATTTGGAATCCCTTTTTCAAAACATTTTGAATTTTTTAAATGATATTGAGATGTCTGTTACCTTGATTCTTTTTCTCTTCTTTTCTTTCTTTCTTTTTTTTTTTTTTTCTGGTGGTAGTCCCTGCTTTTTCAATTTTATTGGTAGTAAAATTCTTTTGATTTAATGCAACTGCAAATTGCTCTTTCGTATTCATAGGGAGTTATTAAAATTATTATCTTTTAATTTTTACTTGCATGAGCGTTAAATAGGCAGAAAATTTAATTTCCTGCATTTCAGCATCTTAATTGTTGAAATGAAAATTAAATAAATGTAAAAACTATAAGATTAATGCTTGTAAGTGAAAAAGAGATATCTTCTTTGAGGAATAGCTTAACGGGCTTTCTGTATGGTGATAATATGACTAATAGCATTAAAATCTGATTGTACAAAATCAGAGAGAGGGAGAGTTATCAATAAATTTATAAGTTTCATCTTATTTGGACACAGCATGGACATGTTTAAAAGTTTGGCTAAAGGATTTTCAGGTCTACCATGATGTAAATTATATTTACTCTTTTCATCATTTTGAAGTTATAACTTAGTCGGAAAGATGCATTAATCTCCTCAGTATTTGCACTAAAAAGATTTCTCAATTAAATTATTCACATTCAAGCTCAAAATATCTTTAAATTATTTTTTTTGCACCCACATTTAAGTATATTTTTTTATAGTTAAGTTAAATAGACTTGTTTGTTAGTCCACTTTTTTGGACTTACAATCAAGTAAGTTGGCATTTATAGTTGAATATTTTTCTTTATATTTATTAAACTAATTTAAAAAATATTTTATGAATCATAGATTACAAAAATACTGAATATTCAGCTGGTGTCACACACATAAATTGTAATTTTGTGTGTGTGTGCTTAAACTTTCAGGGCTCAGTTAATAATAATTATTTAGTTTATATTTTCAATTCATGTTATGCCATCAATTATATTTCACATAGTCTATCAAGCATACTCTGCCATTGTTGAAATTATGCATGCCTTTGATAAATTGTTGATTGTTTGTTAGGTTATGCTGTGCGCTTTAAAAGCCCAGTTAGATGTTGGAGATTGTCAGCAAGGAACATTAGATTACAAGTAAGGCACATTTTTAGACTTCCTCTTTTACTGACACTTCAAACATTTCTGTAAATAATGAAAATTTGGCACTCCTCTCTTTTTAATTGTAATGTTACCGACATTTTAACGACTTTGTCTTCCCTGATTAGGAGAGTAATGTGCGAGTGCCTGCCTCCGAGAATCATGATGCAAATTTCTTCAGAAGCTGTTGAAACTCAGCATAGGATATTAGCTGGCATGGATGTAGATCAAAGTAAAGCTGGTTTCTTAATGTTGGTTCAGTCATGGCCTTTGTATAGAGCTACAATTTTTGAAGTCATGGTAAGTAAATGCATCTTTAATTTTGTTAAAGTATTCTTATATTTTCTTTTTGTTCTTTTTTCAAAAAACTCTCTGTTCTTATACTTATTGAATAACATTTTTATGTTTTTTATGATAGCAATCTTATACATCTTCCTGGCCCAAAGCCCTTTGGCTAGCTGTTGACCAAGTTGGTATACATCTTTTGGAATTAAGATCTAGAGTAAGTTTTATTGATCTTTATAACAATTTTTCTTTGTATTATTTAAAAATAAAACTTGACAGAAGAAGTAGTAAAAAAAAAAAAAAAGCAATGAATTTCAGTACAGAATTCAAATACAAGAAACAAAAACGATTTTTTTCTTTCTTTTTCCAAGATAAGTATCAAATAGCTATTTCGAGAATGCGCATCCTTCAAATACATAAACTAATTTCTGTGTTCTGAAAAAAATGTTTTTAAATGTGTGTGTGTTTTTCTTTTCTTTTCAAATTATGCAACTCTATTAGGTCCTTGCATATACCAAATGATTAATTTAAGCTTAAACTCATATTTATGCACAGTACATGTAAAAAGAAAAGAAAGCAAGTGGTTTTAGAAATATATTTTGACAAACTATATTTAAAATTGTTTCATCGTTATTGTATAGAAAAGTAGAAAAATAGTGCGTGCGGCTTAAATAAATATTATATACTACTAAAATTTTGTTTCTTCCAGCTGAAAAACTATACAGGTTTAACTTAATCTGTAGTTTCTATGTTCTTGTATGTGAATGCTTAGAATTCAAGCCAGCATGTCGACAATTGCCCCCCAAGTCATCAACAAATGTTGCTAAAAAACACATTTGTGGGACCACAAAAAATTGAAAAAATGATACAAAAAATTGTACAATTAATGTTCATGTATTTTTCATTAGCGTTTAATCCATTTTGGGTGTCGCCCCCGAAACGGTATCGCCCAGGGCACACCCCAATCCCCCTTGGGATAAGGCTAGTTTTTATTATAATTCTTAATTCAGTTCTCTCAATCTTATTGACTTTCCTCTTTGGTTAGCATTTTAAAACATCATTAAAAACAGACTTTTTAAGAAGCGTGAGCATCACTGTTTAACTTGTTGTCATTCCACATTTTATATTTTCATCTCTTTTGGCTGGAAATATAAAGTGAACTGCATTAAAATTTGATATTGTAAGTCCTTGTAGTACTTAATCATACATTTAGCAGTTTTACTAATTTTCCAAGAATCCTCCATTAAGTAGCCATGACAGATTTTTCTATATTTATGGTATTGAAAGCCAATTTTGCAATACTTGAGAGTATTACAGAAAAGGTTTTAATTGATGAAAGAAAGGGGGTGGGTAAACAAAACTATGTAATTAAAAAAAAAAAAAAATAGATGGATGTTTTCAATTACACCTAATAAGTTATTATTCTTTTATTAGCAATAAACTTTTTGAATCTATTGCTCATAAATTTAAACTTTTAAGAAGCTCTGACCATTTTTTAGTTTCATGTGTTTTGAAAAATAGTGTAATATGATCAATGCTTTTATACTAATCAGCATTTCATGGAAAAAACTATTTCAGGTGGTTTAGTTGCATTGTTTTAAAATCAATCATGCATGATGTTTAGAAATGATTAAAATGTCATTCTGCACATTCAAAAAGAGCATTTTTTTAAAAAGCAATTAAATGTTTTTATATGCCTGTAATGTTTGCGTACCTATTGAAAAGACTGTTGCTTTTTTTTTGTTTTTTTTTCTGTTCTTTTTTTGACTATTATTCATCTTTTGAAAATTTCATGTGTCCTATTTAAATTTTAATTTTTGCTATTCTTACATTCCTAGTCTTGTAATTCTTTTGCTTCTTTTTCTAGAATGTGCTTTGCACTTGTGAATATGAAAGCATCATTAACTATAGCCCATCTTTAAACAGCCTAATGATTGTAACTGGAACAGGTCGAAAAGGATCAAAATATATATTTTCAACTAATCAGGTATGAAAAAGCAATAGGTTTTAACATGCTACAAATATATTTAAAATGGCATGTGAAAACTGCTTTTCTATTTTATCAATAAAAGATAATGTAGATTATGTGGAGGAACCCAGTGAAAAACTTTTGTTTTTAGCTAAATCATGAATGCTGTGTATGCTAATTTTTACGGTACCCTTGGTACCCTGGTTAAAAAAAAAATATTTGGGGGAATGCATACTTGATTAACATTCATCATTCAATTCTCTGAGTGAAATAATAAGAAAATGCTGCTTCAGTTAAAAGTGAAGTATTTTTTATGTTGTTTGGTATTAAATAAAATTGGTTGATGTCATAACAGGATAAATTACTCATTATTATTTCACTTAAAGCATAGCAAAAATTATCTTAATCCCAATTAATCTGAAAATAATATTACCAACATGTAAATGGTGCCTGAAAATTCTATTAAAGCAAATCATTAACGTCAAAATACAGACACGCACCCGAAAGAGCACAAATTCTCCACCCTGTCATTTCAAAATTTTCCAGGGGTGGTGGTGATGGCAAAGGGTATAAATTCAATCTATATTGCATTAAAAAACAACAAAATAAATGTACATACATACAAATACATTACATTTACCAAGCCAGAAGGGGCGATTGCCCCTCTGAGCCCCCCCCCCCTAAATGGGGCCTGCAAATTCTAATTTATATTTACTCATCTTGAGTTATAGATAAAAGTAGCAAGAATGAACCCATGTCTAATTTAGTTGTGCTATAACCGATGTGTCGTTAAAAGCAGTGTCTTTATAACTGAGCTACACTGTATTTGGATAATTGAAACATTGACTTGTTTTGTGCTTTAGAAAATAATACAAAAAATGTAATGTGAAGCTTTCTATTTTAAGCATCTACGAGAACCAAAAGCTATTATATAATGTGCTGTCCCCTTAAAAGTTTAGTGGGCTTGGGGCTCATGTTAATTTTATCCAAACGGAATAAAATTTTACACACGTTCGTCTGGACCTAAAGTGCTAATTTTTCCGCCCCCTGTCGATCAAAAATTTGAAAAAAAGTTTTTTGCTCCACCCTACTGATTAATGTCCTTGATTTCCACTCAACTGAAATGCTGCTTATTTTGATTAATTACAAATCCAGTCACGCTGATTCTCAAATTGCCTCCTTTAAAAGTCAAGCTGGCCTTTGTGATTTAGTTGGTTGCCTTCTGCATTAAGTGACTAGAACTTAATAGGTTTTTATTTGATGTGTTTTTATTTCAATGAAGATCTTTTTTTTTTTTTGAATTCTCTTTATTCCCCTCCCCATGCGTGACATTACTACTTCCTCATTTCCATTGCATATAGTGGTATTGCAGGTAGCACATATTTGACAAAAGTGAGCCATTTTTGGACAAAAGACCACCTGTCGATTCTCCAGGTCACCAACTGTGGTGATGGTGGATAAGAGTAGCACTGATGTGGTGGTGAGTTTTGATCCAGACACCACCGCTGGTGCTTTACTGCTGAAATTAAGTGCTTTATCTGTATGCCAAGAGATGACTAATGGTAAAGGGCAAAGTTGGATTATATATGCTGCTGACCACATGCCACATATTAATGTTTTTTTTTTTTTTATGTGACTAATCTGACATTTTGTGATCTGAGATTTTCATTGTCTTTGGTAACCAAAATTTTGTTTCTGTTTATTAGGCCACTCAAATTGCACACCTCATAAAAGATTACACTAATGTGATAGCCATTAAACGGAAGCCTATAGAGGTGGCCAGAAGGCGTCGAACCCAAGAGTTGCACGACGGCACTCAACACAAGGCCCATCGTCCAGTCAGCATTTTGTACAAGCCTCCACCACCTTTAACAAGCAATGAACCTATATGAATTACAAAAACAGAAAGGAGTGCCTTTGTTTGGAATTTCCTGAGTGATGACATTAGATCTGTCTGGAGTTTGCTTCTAGATCTGTACAAATGCAAAATTTCAAAATTCCAGATTTAATGAAATCAATTGTTAAACTCTAATTTTGTGATTGAAATTGAAGCATTTCCTATATTCATTCCATCTTGGTTTTCCATTTGTATATGAAACTGATGAAATGAATTGAGTGTTGCAATCAAGAACTTGACCAAAAATGTACTCATTTTAGTAAGTGATATTGTTTTTATAGATTTTATTTATTTATTTATTTATAATGGAATTGTGAGATAACATTTCTTACAAAATATTTATATGATCTTTTTTTACGTTTTTATTTGCCTGCAATTTTTAGTGCTGGTGCAATCTTTATATGTAATTTATTTGTCTGTACATTATTTTATATTTTATCGAACTCTGCCATTTAATTGCAAATTTACAATTCACTCGCAAAGATCTACTGAAAGGTGCATGGGCTATGATGCAGTTATGGAAGTGTGTGAATATTTATAATACTATGCTCAATATGCCATTGATGTATGTTCTATATGGCTCATCATTAATGCCTGTGATGTTTGATAATTTCTGCTTTACTACTTTTTATGTGCAAAAATTTACCGGGTTTTTCATCGGCTTTTGTCTGCTTTGCTTCCAGGTGCTGTGTGGATATTGTATTGCTTAATGTTATTGGCTGATCCTTTTTGGGTGGAATAGAAAGATATTAATACAAAAGTTATGTAGCTGTAGCTTGATAAAAAGAATAGTGAAATATTTTTTCTGTTTAAGAATGGAATCTTTCTCTAATATGTATCTTCATTAAGTAGTATGCCAAAATCAACTAATAGTCCCATATGAATCAAGATTTTTAAGCAGATTTAAACTTTAGGGTTAAATTTTTTGTCAAGTAGTTATCAACCAGTTAGGCTTCCTCGTTCTTGTTTGAAAAAAAACTAGAAAAATATAATTTCATACACACTTCTAAATTTTGAACCATGAATGTACAAAAGGTAATATTATGAATTTAAAATTTCTTTGGAGTTGCTTTATTTATTTTTTAAAATTAAACGTAGAAAATTTTTTGTGCAGCTCTGTAAATCAAATTTAGAGAACCATTTTTAAGGATGTTCTTTTACCTAAATTTATGAAATGAAAGGAAAAAAATAAGATTTGTTTTTTAAATTTATAATTATTTTCTTGTTGACATTTTTGAAAATCTATTTCACTATCTTTTTTATTAAAAATTATTATTCTGTTTGCAAAACATTAGCACTTCTCCAAACTTCTATCCAACTTTAAAGGTGCCATACTGTATTGGACAGCCAAAAATTATGAAATATTCAGTGCCAAGATCGTTTGATCTCTCACTAGATTACTGTAATGAAGGTCTTTTATGATATGTATAACCCTGTAATAGTAGAAAAATAAGGATACCAATCTGGCCTTTCAAAACAGTACATTTGTGCTGAGATAAGTCCATTATTGATGTGAAATATGCACTAAAATTTCACTCAGTTGAAAATATATGAACTGCTATGTTACTAAATGTGAAGAAAAAAAAAATTGTTTTCGTGTTTTCAAGATTTTATATGAGTAGTATCCATCTACTTCAGATGCTTTTTTTACTTAAATGTACAATTTTCAAAATGCAATTTTTTTTTATTTGTGATTTTTAAATGAACTCTTCGTCATAGTAGTCTAGAGCAGAATTTTTAGCATATGTAATAAATCTATAACAACAGAACAGTTTTGATAGAAATTGTTGACTTTATCTAATTTTTTAAGAATTATATACACTGTAATTCTTTATTATAAGAAATGTAATATTAAGTCTGTAAAAAAAACTTATATTAGTTTTTTGAGAGCTTCTATAATTACTTTGAAAAGTATTCCCTTTTGTTTCATTAATTTTACGGAAAGATTTGTGAAAAAAGGAAACATAATTGTAATGTATTAAATTTTATCACCAGTTCTAAAATTTTACAAAGGCAATTTCTTTCCAAAATTTTGGTTTGTTTCTGGGGTTCCCTTTTGCAATTTGATTTTTAATGAAAAACTAACCTTGGCAATATTGCTCATAAGTCACCAATTTGTGATATTTTATGTTTGATCTATTTAATATTTGTGTTAATTTAAATTTCTGTATTTGATTTTATGTGTATATGAATCTCTTTTTGTTTTTCATTTTCATTTTTTACAGTATTTCGATTTGTATGCGCTTCATCTTTTGTACTTAAGATATTGTATATAAAGTAGTGAAAAAGAAATGTAAACTAAATTCATGTACTGGACATAACTTGGTTGACAAAATGAATTGTTTCAAAAAGCTTTTCATTCATTTGTAAGCAAAAAGTGGTGCTCAATGCCTTTGTTTATATGGTGCTGCGAATAGATCTATTATTGGTTGGCATTGAAGATAAATCAGTACATCAAAATACCTCATGCAAATTTTAGTTACCTTCCAAAACAAAAATATCTCATTTTAAGTTTTTTTGTTTGTTTTTTCTTCCTTTTCTTGTATTTACATGCCTGTTTGAGGGTATTCATTCGCATTGTACATTTGTACTGAGGTCATAACTATTTCATAACGATCTGAAATTCGAAATTTCCATTTATTTAATGAAAAGCAATTGTTAAGACTTTTTTTTTTCGAAGACATTACTTTTCATGTAACATGATGGAACGAATGTTCAAACCTATTCTGACTGCAAAGAATAAATGCTTCTAAAATTTTAAAGATTTACTTTTCTTTACTCAGTAGATTTCAACATCATACGTTCATTACTGCATATTTGTGTTATATATGTACATAACATTTGTAATTAAATTGGAATGAACATTACGATTTTGAGTTGTTTTTCTTTAAAAATGTTTTACAGAAGTGTAATTCAAATATTTAAAATTAGAAACTAAACAATCTAATCTGTGACCATGGAAGTAATTGTTATTTATTTTTAAAACTATTTTGGAAACCTTTTTTTTTTTAAGTTGCGAATATTTGTCTTCCGATTCATGAAAGTTTATTTATCGACATTCCTGTATCAAAGCTGGCTTATACATTCTGTATATTATTGTGTTAGTTGTACAAATTAAAGGTGGACCCTAGAGTTGTACTTTGTATCTTCTTTTTCTTCTTCTTTTTGTGAACTTAAACATAGAAATGTATGACATGAATCAAAATAAGTTTTAAGAAGTGTCATCACGTAAAGTTTATTCATTGGATATGTTACAATAACAATTTTATTACACTACAATAAAATTTCAAATCACAATGAACAATAGTGGACAGTTAAGTTCTTGGAGGGAAGCACGACAAGAAGTAGGAATCTCAAAAAATAAAATCGCAGAGGAACGGTTGTAGGATGGTATCAACATTCATAAAAATTTTCGGCCGATTGTCCATTTTTGAAAAAGTGGTAAAAGTCCTTCAATGGTGGAAAAATTCAAAAAAAAAAAAAAGAAAAACTTTTGTAACAGCTCTGTAAATGTCGCTTTGTGTCCCAGGTGCCAACAAAATACTGAAAAATGCACCTTCGTGTAAATTTAATTCTCAGACATTAATACCTAACCTTATGTTGCTACCATGATTATGTCAATAAGATGTGTGGAAATTCTTTTCTGCTCCTGCTTAGTTTTCTAAAAAAAAGAAAGTAGGAAATTGCTAATGCATATTTATTAAGGGAAAAATAAGCGTACGTAGCAATGTTAATGTTTTATTTATATCTATGTATTTATTTTTTAATTTATTAATTTTGATCTGCTGCTCTGAATTAGCTCTAGCAATATAAATTTGGAAATCATAACATTTAGGAATGCTTAATTTTTTCAAAACTTAATATTTTCAGAGTGAGGATTACTAGTCCCATAAAAATGTTCGCTACACATTAATATTTTAGGATTTTTTCCTAAGGGTAACGTTGCTAATATCAGTGTGTGTGTTCGGAAAATTGTCTATAAAGCGATATGAGACTTTGTTATTCTTAAATTTAAATAAATAAAGATCATTTTTATGACATTTTCCTGATATCTTTTCAACCTTTCTACTCTATAAATTTTTCAGTGAAGATTTTGTTAGCATTCGGAAGTGAAATGGTTTAGAAATAATATGAAAAACCTAAATTCTATCTTCTATGATAGCAAAAACATCATTCTTTTCACCGATATTCGACCAAACGTTTGTTCAGATTCCCCTTAAAGTTATGGTACAAGTAACAAATTTTATAGTCGAAAAAAAAAGTTTTCCATTGCATTTTTAATTTTTTGCTTTCTGAACATACTCTAAGAAACAGTTGGATATTTATTGAACTTCCTGAACCCCTGAAACACTTAACGTGGCAAAATAAATAAAAATTTTATTGATTCCTATTTATAGCATTATTTAGTGTTTATTATCTCTTTTTTTTATTTGTTGTCAAGAAAAAGATGGTTAGAAAAAAGAAAGATACGAGATATGTTCTCAAAGCTCTTGTTTTCTTTGGCTTTTTACTTTTATACATCAAATGTATAATATGCTATAAATAGCAAGAAATATTGCCTATACTATCTGTTTAAAATCGACTAGTATAAGGAATTCATTTTTTAAATAGTTAAATTCACTTAACTCGGAATTCAAATTTATAGCAAAAGGTCGTGAAAATTATATTTCACGGTCTCTTTGTTCATGTTTATTTTGTAATTAAAACATTTTTTTTAAGTGACGGATTGGGGAGTTTTGCAAACATATTCTTTCGTAAGACAAAAGCGAAAGATTTCATTTTGTATTACTTTTCGAACGAAAAGAAGAGTGCCCTTTAAGCTTAGATAGTAAGACGCTTACATAAATAAAGGTATTTTATTCGTGGGCATTTTGAAATGTTGAAAAAAACTAATAAGCTCTTCGACTTCAATGGTTCATATTTTTGTCTTCTATTTGATTGTGCAGATTAAAAAAAAAAAAAAAAAACATCTGACAAGACTTGAACCAATTTGATTGAATTACATTTACTTTGCTCAGTTTGTCTTTTATTTGATGCTTTCAAAACTTGTGTCCCAAAAAGTTTAAAAGACAAAATTTAATCAAGGCAAAAAAAAAAATAAATGTTATCTTTCACTATTTGTTCTAAAAACTTAAATTTTGTTTTAAAATAGGAAGGCAAATGTGTGCAGTCATTGACCAATTCGGAATTAAGGAAGATATGTTATAAAATAGAGTTCACGAAAAATCTCATGAAAACTTTTCACACCCGAACAAACAGGATACGTCATTTATTGAACAAACATCAATATGACGAACTATTCCTTCATGCATAAATGACTGCTTTTTTAAGCAATAGAATCAGGAATGACTGTATAGGTTGCTGGAACTGGTTTGCGAGAGTCGTAACCCAAAGAATCTGGAATCGCAGTATAACGCACTGATGGGGGGTCTCTCAGCAAAAGTGCTTCTTTTGGAAAATGTACGCATTTTCTGACGCACCAAAAGAACCCGACAAGGCCAAATATGGTGAGGGAAGTGCCGAAAAATATAACCGAACCGAAAACACTAGTATGCTGATGCCAGGCCCAATCACGAGCTGCATACATAGTAACGCCCCTCCCTTGTTCTGCAGGTTTCTTAGTGGATGAAATAACCACATACGCATTCCCAACTCCTCTAACATTAAGGAGAGACGTTTTTAGCGGATTATTAAAACGTGATATCGGACTTTTTTTAGTAGTCGATGGAGCTGGCATTGAATGAGATGTTGATGTATAGTTTGGATGTGGTACGAGATTTTCAACTTCAGTTGCAGAACCTGTAACAAACTCTGTCAGTAGACGTTCTTGATTATTTGGAGCATGAGTTCGTCTTTCGTGAGCTACCATATCATCTTCAGACCAGCATTCTACGTGACTAATACTATACTGAGCTGTGCACTCAGAACTCCTTTTCAGGATGCAGTAACTGTCGTCATCCTCCCATGCTGTCAATACGCTATCAAATGGGGGCAATTTTTCAGCAAATGTTTTGTCCCCTTCTTCCCAAAGAGTAGAGTTGTAATTAAAAGACCACAATTCATTTTTGCCCGTGTTATTTTTCCATAGCCACATCTTTTCGCCTCCAAGATACCAGGAGAGTGATCGGCCTTCATTGTCTAGCTCTGGCCATAACTTGTTAGGAGTGGCTTCGCTTAACGTCACCCAATGTATTCCTGAAGAATTCGTGTACATTACTCTCCTGTAGTCGCCAAATCTTTCAACCAATATCAACTCACCGTCATAACCAACCCAGGTATTGACGATGCCATAAGGTGTCGACCAGTTTACGTTATCCTGTATTGGAAGATCTTCCCTAACAGTCCAATGAGCTTCTGTTGGATCAAGAAGATAGAGAGTTTCCCTCAAAGGGTCAACTCCAAATAAAAATCCAAATACGCACCAAGTAGCATCTTTATCTACATATCCCAAGCTGACATCGTCTGTATCTGCTAACTGCCAGTGTTGCCATGGTAAATGCAGAACCAGGGTTGCATTCTTTCCAACAATGGCCACATAATGGCGAGGATCAGCGCAGGCTACTCTCCATGGCTCAGAAGATGCAGAGCCGTTAGGCAATGGCAACAAAGACCACGACAAGTTGGTAGAGTTGAACCACCACAAATTTCCATCTCCAATGCCCCAAAGATTTCCTTGGATGTCTTTATAAGCAGACAAGGGGTGGAGTTCACATGGAGCTTCAGAATAGAACTCATTTGAAGACGCTACTAAAAGTAAAAGAAAAGGATTTTAAAAATTTTATTAGTTATAAATATATATTCATTAACTCAGTTATATCACATATGATTACTATTTATTCAATTCAAATATTTATAAGAGTTTCCTTCACACTTATCCATTTGGATGTTTATTTAGTAATTTTTTCTTAGTAATAATATTTTAAATACTATGTGCATGTGTTTGATAATTAATTGAGTCATTCATAAGCTGGTTTATTTGAATTTTGAATAAAATATTATTGCTTTTCTTAATATCACTATTAGCATTTTTTTATGTTTCTGAACACGTTTTTACAATCGGGTAACAAATGAAGGGTTAATGAGATTTCATGCGATGAATTTCAGGTTTTCATCATAGAAATCAAACTGAGAAAGATCATATCTGGATGCTAATTGTTTCCTATTTAAATAATTATAAAAAATAATAACCTAATTTATTGATTTAATATATTAGTGTTTTTATATGGTTGCTTTTTAATATGTTAGTTGCTTTTTAAAATTTAATGCATTTATCGGGTTATTAAGAAATTTTGAATAAAGCAAAAAAGTCAACAATATAAAAATAAAATATACTATTGTTTTAAAATGCACAATTTTCTTCCAAGATGGCGATCTCCATCTTTTCGTGCATTATTTTACTTTTATGCTGTACCTCCAAAATAATCGAATTAATTTTAATACAAATCTGTGTACACAACTTTTTTTCACATAATAATTAAAAAATACAGGAACAAGAACGTTTGCATTCAGAGAGAAAAAAAAATGCTGTTTCTTTCACCCTATAATTTAGGTAATATATACTACATTGTATACAACTTTTTTCCGCTCTTCAAAGCAACTGTCAAAAGACAAAGATGTAAAAATAGCAATAACAGAAATATAATAATATTAATAACATGTTATGAGTATCAGGAAAGTAAGTGAGTATTTCTATGGTAACTATATGTATGTTATCTCATAAAATTTTTGCATTTGAATAATCATTCGCATCAAAAATGAAATAGCTTACGGTCCCCCCCCCCCCCTTTTTATGAGAAACGTTTTAAATTAAAAAAAAATTCTTCAGTTCAATCTGACCATTCAGACAATCGGTCATTTACATTTATGCAACGAACTTAAAACTGAAAATTTGTAATGAATGCGTAGACGTGTATTGGCGTTTCAAGGAGGCGGCCCCTTCTTCAATGCATTTAACTGTAGAGAAGTTTGCTACTTTAAATTTTAGTCCTGGAAATTCATGTTTTACTTATTCATAGTTTTTATTCAGACGCACAATCAGTGCAAAAGCACGTATTTCAAATTTAGTCATTATTGTAAATCTAACAATTAGGTCTAGAGAAGGAACTATAACTTCATAAGGAACTATAACTTCATAAGGAACTATAACTTCATATAAAACTTCGTATTCTCTCCGAGGTAAATTTTGGTACTGTTAAAAATTGAACAGAAAAGTTTTAAAATAAAACATGAAGCGGGAACTAAGATCTTGCGAAGAAATTTTTTTTGTTAAGGGACCGTTCATAAATGATGTCACGCTTTTTTGCGATATATTTAACCCCTCCTCCCTTTGTCACAAAATGTCCCACTTCAACAGACCACCTTCCTCCCTTTGTTACATGCATAGTCCCCTTAACTAGATGCCTAGCGATTTGCGGGGAAAGTTGGCCGCGGATTTTAGTTACCTTTTCTCCCACCATTAACGCTACTTATCTGCTATTGCAAACCGCGCTCTTTGCATTAGTTTGAAGGGTAGAAAATTGGTTTTCAATTGCTATTTCTTCTTTTTTCCATTAATAATTTGATTCTTTGGGTTTAAAACGGTCCTTTTCAGGACCAATGTAACTTTAAAGAAAGATGGTTTACTGTGTTGTTCCATTTTGCACATCAAATTCAGTAAAAGAAAAAAATAGTTTCAATCGGACATTAGTTTGCGTGAAAAATGGATCTCCGCTATATCAAGACAAGGGAATTATTCTTCTTCTTATTATTATGTGTGTGTCTTTCATAACGTCTATTTGGCAAAAAAAAAATTTAAAAAATCAATTAATTAATAACAATATAGTGCAAAACTATTTTTATATAATTATACATTATTTATTATGTTGTCCAATCTTTACTGTAGCTTGTCCTTGGAATACGGTTGATTATATATTATGATGCATTTTATGTTATGCAAATATTAATTAAATTGAACTTATTGATTTTTTATTAAAAAATGTAACTAGTTACACGAAGACATGTATGAATCAATAAGAAATAATGAAAGTTAGAAAGGAAGGAAATACAAATTAATATTCATGCATAGAATCGAATTCTAATCATATTTCAAGAACATATTTAATTCTATGGATGAATTAATGAGAATAATTTGAAAGTAATATTTGTCCTATTCTTCATGCCTAAAATATCAATTCAGTACAATGCATAATAAATTGTAATTATTCACATATTTAACCATTTTTATTTTATTTATGTATAATTTTTATTCATTTATTTATAATTTTATTTATTGAAACCAAAAGGACTGTTTTTTTTTTCTTTCGGGGTGGGGGGTGGGGGGAATAGAGCAGATTACTATGATAAGATTAAATTTGATTCATAATAGAATCAAATTTTTGAATTAAAACAAGAATAAAAACTTGACTTTTATGCAAAATTTTTATAACTTGCCTAAATGAAGAATTTGGCTCCAAGTTTCCCAATTTTACGTCCTCATTGTTCTGCTCGTTTTTTGAAGCAATGATTTCTTGGAAAATATTAGATTGCGAGAAAATATATCTCATACTCTAAGTACACTTAAAAGCATTTCAAAACTTTGAACATCTTTTCAGAGCCTTTGCAAAACTCTTGACTTTTAAAATTCAGGGAAAAAAAATTTAATTTTCAAGATCACTATAAGTAAATAATAATAATAATAAGACATTCTTCTTTTCTAAAACAAATGAGTCCATATAACTATCTACTCAAACATATATCACATGTATAGCTTTGTTGTTAATCGATCATGGAAGTGATACATTACATCTTCTCAAAAATTTTCAAAATGCTCCAAATAAATCTTTAATTATTTTAACCATAGCATCGTTCTGAAAAAAATATTAAAATTAAAAGTTTTAGTCAAGAGCTGGATTTTTATTTGTTTCCTTACATCGGTAAAAATGCCAGTCGAAATTAAGTGTATTATATTCTTCACGTATGAATTGCATAAATAATTATTCATTTAAATCATTACTTTAAAGAAAATTCTGTTAATTTGTGTAACAACATTTTTCTTTTAAAATACCTACAATTAGGAGAAAACCTCTTTAATGAAATAAAAGCTTTAAGTTGATGCTCCGTTAAAATGCTCCTAGACTAACGAGATATCAAAAATTAATAATATCACTTAATTTCCCACTGTTTTACTGCATCATAAAGTAAGAGCGAAAAAAATGTAATTATTGAGTCATATGATTAAATATGAAAAAAAAAAAAAAATCAAATGATTTTTTTAAAAGAACAATTTTTACCGCTTTTTTTCGCAATTTACCAAGCGTTTACAAGTAAAACACCGTTTTCCAATAGCAAATAGGTAGTGCTCTCTAGCGGTGATTTCTTTGTCAGCGGGAGAAAATCGTTGCCGGTAGGGTAATGGGGTTCGCTCCATTTCGGAAGGCAACTAGTTAAGGGGGCTACGGTTACATGTCACGCTAGGTTGTATAAGCCTGATGTCACACTTCTTGTTATCCCCTCCCCTTGTCGCACTTTGTCACAATTTCACGAACCCCTCCCCTTTCGAAGCGTGACATCATTTATGAATGATCCCTAACTCTTTAAAAAATTGCTTAGGGAGCGGAGTAGACAGACAGAAAGGCGCATCTCCTCATCTCATAAGCTTTGATTTTTCTTGTTTTTAAAAAGCTTGGTTTTCAAATACAAGTGAAATAAAGTGATAGCGTCTGTTCTCTTTTTATGCTCTCATTTATTCTCATTATTAAAAAAATACTCTTTTTATTTTATTTTATATATATATATATGTTTGGTTAGGAAAGTAAGCGAAAAACTAACTTTGGAAAAGTTTGGTTTTTTAATGAAGAAAATGAAGCCTATCACATTTCTCACTCTCTCTCTTTTATACTTCGTAAACTTTATATTTTGTAAAAACTAAGCATTGAACATTTATAGATCAACAAAAAATTTATAACAAATCGTAAATGTTATTATTATTTTGGTATAATGATTACTTTCAATACTCATAGAAATTTCTAGAAATATACTACTATTTTCAAAACTTAAATCATTATTTTTCGCTATTAAGAGTTATTCTTTAAATATTAGAGACCATCATTAAGAGTGAAAATGCTTTTTCTCTTAAACATATAACCGATTTTGAAATATTTTTCTTTCATTATATTCTTATTTAATTTGATTTTGAGAATTTTGTCAGGAAAAATTAATTTTAATGAGACACTTAAGATAATCCTATTTTCTCTTCTTTTCTAGATACTTTAATCTCGCATAAAAGAAAAAAAGAGTTCAGAGATGTAGTCCTGATTGAAGCAAAAAGAATTTTTATCGATCATTGTAGTTAATAAGCTGATATTAATTTTCATCATGCGAAGCTTTTGTTTTAGTTCTGAAAGAAAGGTCTATGTACTGAGTTTCAGCACACCGTATTAATAAGACTTTTTACGATGTAATTATTCTTCTGCTAAAGTTTTATTTAAATTGGAAAATGGGAAAATTGTTATTTGAATTATAGCAATTTTATTGAAGATATACTTTTAATTATGGGAGTTATAGCAAAGATGTAATTAAAATAATAGAAAACAAGACAATGGAGGGAAAACAAAGAGAAATATTTGCAGATATTAATAATATGCTTTGAAATTTAAGTATGTTTGAATTTATGAAATTAACAGTGGGTTTTCTTTGTTAGGAAGCGATATTTGGAGCATAAGAATGTCAATAAAATATTTTTTGGGGAAAAAATAGAGCCCACTTCAAATTAAAAATTGTGCTAAGTAAAGAACAAAGTTATTCTTTAAACAACATCGATACGACTTTTAAACATAGTTTTAGAAATCGGGGCAAAATTATGATGTACAGGGTGGAGCGGAAGTACTGACCCAGTTTTGAGAGGGTATAAAAATAAACTAATACAATTTGAGACTTAAAACTTTTTAAATTTTTGATCTGTATATAATGCCATTTTTTTACATTAAGTTTTCATTACCATTTCAGCAAGGTGGCGGCCTTTATCAGCAATACACTGATTCAGTCTATTTCTGAAGGTTTGGGAAACTGTTCTGCACATTTCAAGGGGGTATGACGGATATTTCCTCGGTCTTTCAGCTCTTCTAAAGTATGGGAGCGATGTTTCCAAACTTTTGCTTTTAAATAACCTCACAGAAAAAGGCTTCCGCTAGGGACCGTAACATTACGCGGAATATTGAAATGCACACGAAGAGCTCTCTGCGTGGAAGAATAGGCTGCATCAGTGCATTGCTGCTAAAGGCCGCCCTCTTGCTGAAGTGATAATCAAAACTTAATGTAAAAATGGATTATTTACATGCTAAAACGTTAAAGGAAAACATAAAATGAAAATATCTAAATCATAAAGAAAGCCAAGGTTTAACTAAAGAGGGAGTAGAAGCTGAATCAATAAAATATTGGACTAAGTCTTCAACACGAAACCCTCCCCCCCCCCAAAAAAAAAAAAAAATCTAGACTAGGTTCTAAAGAGCATTTCTGCATTATTTTACCTACACTGATGTACTAAAATATGCGGTTGTAAATCCATCAATGATGTGCATAAGCATGCTGAGTTTATTCGATTCTTGTTTTCTCACATTGGGCGAATAACCTCTATCAAAACAGATTACAGATAGTTAATTTAGTTTGGAGCAGTTTAGGAGAAAAGGAAATATCTACAACTCGATGAGAAAAAGAGCGTAAAACAGAACATTGTTTACTGGTATTTTTTGAAGGCGAGAAGAGCTCCTGTAAGGCTAAAAATGTTAAAATTTTGTTCACAATTAATTCTGAATAGAAGGATCTATTGAATTCATAAAGGATACAAATTTGTCTGTTTTGCTATTCAAATCATAAAATTTAAACGCTTTCGCTTTAAAACAGTGTGTGCAGGAATCATACAAAATAGGACTTGAAGGAACCGTTATAGTTAAATCATTTAAAATGGAAAATAATTCATCATCAAGAGTGAAAGAAATTCCGACGTAAGTGAAGGCGAGTAAGACTAATTAGTGTTTTGGATTTAGATGAAAGAGAAATTGAATTTAGGAAGCGTATTACAGAGGGATATCAAAAGAATATTACGACAAGAGCATTGCTTAAATAAGATTTTTCGTCAAACGAAGGTCTAATAAAGCTTTTCGGATAGATGACAAAGAAACTAATTCATGCGTATGAGACAAAAAGTGTACCCTTTTTCTCAAAAGTTAAAAAATTAAAATAAAAATAAAAACCTGCGTTGAACGCACAAAATAGCGAAAAAAATTGCTTTCATCCCAGATGTCTTTTCATTCAAAAGCGTACATCTTTTTACGCTGAAGAACCTGCTTCTTCAATGCAAAAACATCTAGAAGCGTTTCTTTCTATAGTACAGAGATATATTTCTTTTAACTCTAAAGCACAAGCATGCAATTTTTTTTTCTGCTTCTAGTAGAATATGGTTGCTTTTTAATTGCTTTAATTATGGTTGCTATTAATTTATTTGCTCTTAATTTTTAATATATATGTTTGTGCAACTTGACATGTTTTATTATTTCTATAAAACTACACGAATAGCTTTATTAAAATATTAAGTTGATAGAGCATTTTTTTCTTGCCGTTATTTAGTTGTATTTAATCAGAATGAGGCTTCAAAGTTGAGCGAAGATGTAAATAAATCTGTAAATCAGTCTTTTCCTTTAACGTAATATGCTGACAAAGAAACCAATATTAGTGCATGTGGGTGAATCTTTGAAACGCTCATGGGCTAAAGATGAATAATTTTACTTAAACTAGTCACTGTAGGTATTAAATGAATACATTGTAATTTTGGGAGTTTTAACCTCATAAAAATAACCTCAGCTAGGGAATATACTATTCTTATCATTCGAGTTAAACTACATGCGAAGCTCTGATGCAAACAAAACGAAAAAACCTCAAAATTCATACAATTTATAACTTGAACTGATGAAAAAAAAATGTAAACATATTCATTTAGTACCGATATATCATGTTTTGCAGAAGCATTTTACATTTTTTTAATTTTTAATTTAAAAAAAAAGTTTTTTTTAAATGTAAAGAAATAAATAAATAAAAATATGTGCTTATTTTGTGCATTATTCAGTGTTTTAACCCCATTTCCCTATAAAATATAAATTGAAATTGAATAACATTTCAAGTAGGCAAAAAGCGCACCGAATTTATTCAGGCCTTTTAAAAGAAACTATTATTTACATAAGAAAAACCCCAAGGCAATAAAAGTAACAAGAAAATTAAAAAGACAAACGCTCCGTCCTCTTCCATGTTCGAAATGTACTACACAAATAAACAAACATTAAACATGCCTAGATTAGATCTATGCAAGCTGATTAAAAAAAATATCATGTGGTAAAAACACAAGGATTGAATAAGTTTTGAAAACCTTATGTTTATCTTCTAAATCTTTTTAAAAGAGCCAAAAAACAAGAAAGTAAATAATCAATGTAAGGGAAAGTTAAAGCTTACGCTTTTGCGCTTCAAATTTATTTCGTAATAAATTTAAGTAGGGAAGTTTTATTCTTTTAATGGATGACAACAACTCCGCAATAATTCCACGCACAGAACACGAACGAAGAAGTGTTTCATTTTATTAGAATTCATTATCTAACTAATGTCTTACTTAATTTATTTAAGGATAATTTGTGCTCCTAAATTGTACCAGTGTGCTTAGTTCTTGGTTATAATTATCCCTCAGTTTATCGTAACTTGCTTTGAATGTTTAATTTTATGCCTACACAAATGTCTTATTTTGAAGCTTTTAGCGAGGATGTTTGCTGAAAATTACATTTCAGTAACTGTACTTGTAATAGATTTCAGCTGAATTTGTGAAGTTAATCAAAAAGAAATCTTTACGTAGATTTTATAATGCATATCAGCGTTTAATATATTTAAAAACAAGAAGTTCCGTCTAGAACTATACGAGCCTACGTTTCCATTTTCACCAAATTCAAATTTTTGATCTAGCTATCTCTTTCTCATTTATTCATTCATTCATTCTTTCACTCAGTAAAAAAATAATAATAAAACATGGAAGAAGGCTTAATGCATCGTGAAGATATCGTTGAAAATAAAGAAAAGTAAAAAATAAATGAAGTAATTAAATAAAGATTGAAAAATAAAACAAATTAAAGTAGGGTTTTGAGACGGGGGGAATGTTCGTCTGTCGGACTGTCCCCCTTATAACTTTTGAACGAATTGGTCGATTCGAAAGATTTTTTTTTCATTCGAAAGATCTAGGTAAAGACGTCTCATTTCCATATTTTACTTTTTATTTGAGCAATTTTTCATTCAAGTTTGAACAGTTTAAATATCTTAACATTAGCGCTTATGGGCAAAAATGAAGCAAGTTATGTAAACTCTGGGCATAAAGTTCAAGTTCCTATGAAGAAGGTTATTGGAAGAAGCTCTCGACGTAAAATTTTTTTTGGTTTGAACAATTTTTGTTCAATTTTGAACAGTTCAAAAAAATTAACGTTAGCGCCTACGGAGAAATTTCAATCCTATATAATTCCTAATCTAGCAGGCGGATTTGCTTGGAACAAACTTTATCAGAAAGATGTTAGGCCACAGAACATGTACAGATACGAAGTTCAACCGGAACTAAACGAGCCTATTTTTCTACGAATTTTTTTGATCGGGATTTTTAAGAATATTTCTGAATGAATGAGGGAAAGAATAAATGAATTAATAAACAAATGACTAGACGAATGAATGGATGAGTGAACAAATGAATGTGTGAAAGAATGATTGAATAAATGAGAGATCAAATGAGTGAATAAATGAAAAAATAATTAAATGAGTGTATAAATGCATGAATGAGAAAATAAATGAGTGAATGAATATGCATTAACCGTTGAAAAGAGTATATTAGAAGTAATTAAGAACTAAAGCTAAAGGAGACAGACAGAGAGAGAGAGATAGCTTGATTATGAATTTGAAGTTGGGAACATACGGGAGTAGGCTCGTATACTTTTAGATGGAACTTCTTGCTCTTTTCTCCTCTCTCTCTCTCTCTCTCTCTTTTGATATTGTTAACTTAATAATGTGTTTCCTTGGTACATTGATTTGTGGCACCATTTATTTTACGTTGAGCTCTCTCTATAAAGTTTTGTTGAGATAAATTCTTTTAACATTAATTCAAGTACTGTTCTTGATATTTTAAACGTAAAGCATTTTAAAGTCATGAATTTTCCATAGGGCAGATTGTTACTACGATTCTAATGAAATTTCGATTTTCTCACACAAATATGGAGCAAAACCAAAAGGTACAATTTCCAGTGCATAAAAGTTATTTTACGTTTGATTTACGATTTTATTTTACGTTGTGGATGCGATTTCACATAATAGCACAATACACATAAAATGTAAAGTCCTTTCATCATTCGAATTTCATTTTATAGCTATTTTTCCTCCAATACCTAAAATATTTTAGCCTTATTTTGTAAGTCAAAAGCAAATTCCTCAGAAATACTGAAGATTTTTTCTCATCACCTTTGCGAATTTTTTCTTCACATAAAAATCATACTTTTGCTGCCTTCAACAACCAGAAAAGAAAGAAAGGATGTTAGTTCGAGTTTCGTGCAAAGTTTCATTGAACCATCAATTTCCAATCATCACCACGTGAGATAAAAATAGTTCTGAGAACCCAAATCCTTATGAATAGTTGATAGCGATGAATAGAAAGCAGGAAAAAAATTCGCAGCAAAACTTTTATTTCATCTAGGGCATCATCAATCTATCTCATATCGCTATTTTCTAGATAATACTTGAGCGTAAGATTAAACTTTTCTTTCCTTTTTCTCATGTTCTTAGAAATAGAATTTTTGTCGAAATTTTTGGTAAAGTAAAATGACATATTTAAAGAAAAGAGAGTGATTTTTCTTTTCTCAATTGATTGCTTTTTAACATGATTCTTACTGTCAAAAATTTATTTCCCATTTTTAGAAAAGGTAAAATTTTGGATTTTAATAAACTTTTAAATGGTTAGCTAAATTTGGAATATTCTCTAATTCCACGGTGAAGGCTCATGCTCAGTTGGAATTATTTCCAAAAATATTGAAGCTGAAATTGAAGCAGTTAAACAGTCTGTTCTCCAGACTGTACACTGGCTGTACAGTGTACAGCCAGTGTACAGTTTTTCTTCTCTCAAATCCTTCTTTCCAGATTCCCAATTAGTCATTCTCTCTCTTAGCTCTTTTCAAGACAGTGAATCAGAACGTGTTGAAAAGACAAGATTGAAAATCGAGAAACTCATCAGCGATAACTGGGTTTCAGCGAATTGGAAGATTATCTTTCATTGGATCCCCAACCACGCGAGATATCTGCTAATGAAAGAGCTGATTGACTATCCAAACAAGAATGAAAACCTTCACAGGCCCCTGCGTTCTGCTTTACGATCAAATATTTTCCATCATAGTGGTAGCAAGAAATAACTTCGTAAAAAGTATCCAAAGTTTGGATGCAAGGGGGGATAGGGGTACAGCTTTATCCTCTGCCCTCTCTATCCCCATGGATCTACCTCGTCAATGTTTTTCTGCAAACAGATTCTTACATTGACATGCCTACCTCCAGAGCTACCGTCATCGCATCAGAATCTTGAATTTACCAGAACCCCTATGTTTCGCGAGATAGACGATGAAAATTTTGCAGTTAACAACTTGTGCCTATATGGGCAACTTATTTATATTCTACCTTTTGACGCCTATTTTTCAAAGCTTAATTTGTATTGGCTTGCCGGAAGGGAAATGGTCTATCAACACATCCCCTATTTTGAGTCAGAGAGCTTGTTCTTCGTAGCTCTCCTCAGGCCCGCGCCTTCCATATGAACAAGGTAGTGCAGCGCACGACGGCACCGTGCTGTCAAAAAGGCACCCTTTAAAACAAAACCTCAATAAAACCCGCCAAACCATTAGATTGGGTATTTCGAGAAAAAAACCCTGGGGTTTTTTCAACCCTAAAAAAGGCGGTCAGTAGGAATTCGTACAACGTAGTCGAGAAGGCCTGGTTGTCCTTTCTGTTATGCATTGCCTTTTCTGTTATACATGTTTCATTCTCTCTGGCATTTAAACTTTCCATCGTTTGACGAGATTCGGTAATCTGACCTTAGGCAGAAATTTCGCTCTGGTATTGGCTCTTAGACAATGATCCAATCTAAATCAACAATGATCTAATATTTGATGCGACGACTCATCCGGCCCATTCCCCGACGTAATTGTAAACAAGAAATTCGTCTAGAACTAGATGAGCCTACTTTCCCGTGTACACCAACATCAAATTTATAATCTCTCTCTCTTTCTCATTTAACTTCAGTTCTTAATTGTTTCAAATACACATTTTTCAACGATTAATACATATTCCTTCTCTCGTTCATTCATTTATATATTCATTCAGTCATTCACTCATTCATTTATTTAATCACTCATTTATTGATTCTTCCTTTCTTTCATTCATTTATTTAATCACTCATTTATTGATTCTTCCTTTCTTTCATTCATTTATTCATTCATTAAATAAGAAATATCTTTAAAAATCCAGTTGAAAAAATTTCATGAGAAAATGGCTCGAAATCTTTCGAATGCAAAAGAAGAAGAAAAAATCGAATCGGCCACTTCCCTCCAGTTATCAGGGGGGGGGGGGGGGGGTGGACCGACACATACATTTTCACCTCGTTAAACCTTACTTTCAATTTTTTTTTTTCATTCTTTATTTAATAGTTTTACTTATTTTTGACATTTATTTATTTTTAACGATATTTTTACGATACATTAAGCCTTCTTTCATACTTAAAAAAAAAACTTTTATGGGAAAGTTGGCTAGAAAAGAAGGATAGAGGAAGAGAAAAACTCTTGCTAATTAACATCTTATCAGATGTGTCACAGGTTTCTTCGAGAAGAATCATTTCGTAAAGGACACTGCGACGCAACAGCCAAAATGTTAGCTATCAAACATCTGCCTATAAAACCAGTGAGTAGTTCTTCGCTGTAAGACAGTTGTACACACACACACACAAAAAAAAAAAAAAAAAAACACATACACCCAGCCAGATTATACATTTCCCCAGAAAGAATGTGCTAAATTCCGTGACTGGAAAGTTAAGCTATTTATTTCTTTAAACTAATGTTTCTCTTTTCAAAACCTGAATTACACACAACGTTTTTCTTTATAAATAAATACATCATAGTTTTTCGGTTGTGGAACATTTACGAGCCTATGTTGTGTACATTGTGTAGATACAGTTTTCTTTTTTGAGCTAAACAACAAAGGCATTATGCTAGAATATATTGAAATAAATTACCATCTCATCCTTTATCTGAAATATATCATTTTAGTCCGGAAACTATCCATCACCGATGGATGTCAAATATAACTTTAGTTCAGGAATGAGGATAGCCTGATAACGGCTCAGAGAAAATTCGGAAATGTTCTTAGCTTATCTGATCCACAACGTTGTTTGTGGGAGAATATCCGCATTCTATCAGTACTTTTATCTAAGCTTTATTTAATGGTTCTTTTGTTTTTTAGCGCAATAATTTTACTCCTTTAAAAAATATTTTTCTCCAAATTCTTCTTGCTAGGCGCTTTACAAATTTATAATCTTCCAAAAGTGTAAATTATTTAGTAAAAAAAGTTCACTGACTTCTTAATTCAAACTTAAGGCAAAAAATTCATTTCTATTTGTAGAGTACTATTTTTATGGTTGACATTTCTTAAGAAGGTAAAATAAATATAAGCATTTTTTAAAATCCATTTATTTGACCTATTATAAGAATGCGTAATAAAAATTTAATACCTCATAAAATTTATTATGTATTTATCATGGCAATTACTAGAGTACACATTTTTTAAATAAAAGTTACTGTACTAGAAAAATGTCAATGAAACAAGATTTTTTTTTCGCAATCTCTTGTTTACAATCGAAAACAGAAGTACTCGTACATCAGTACAACTATGGTTCGCTTGGTTTTAAGACTGTTCGACTGGTTTTACATGGAACTCAGCCCAAAATACTTTAGAAGTCTGTTAGGATAGAGGCAGGTATGTTACATAGATAAATATGCATAGATATATAAGGATAGCTGTAGAAGAAAATAGAACGATATAGTTACATTGACTGAATTAATTTTTTTACCGCCGTGGAATTTAATTAAGCAACCTTGTCATAAAATACGAATTGCGCTGCATCCGAACTTTTGCAATCTTTTTGTCTTTTTAAACTACATAATGAAAACGGATCATCTGTACAAAGAATCTTAAATCTAGGCTATATTTGGATGTTCTTTCGTTAGGAACAATTACTCCAAGTGTTACAATTATCCTAAAAGCAAGTCTTAATACATTAAATAATATTCTGGGCGTACGAACAGTTCAATACAGCACAATACACTCTTTAAGGCTGTGTTTACTGGTAGGATGTCTAACGCAGATTCGAACATCATTGTATCCTAAATTCAAGCAGAAAAATTAGGAAAAACCACGCTTTTTCAAGTTTCACTCTAGATGAGAAATTCCTACTGCTGTTTGTGCCTTTTTATATTGTTTTTGAATTTTTAATGTGTAGTAAGGTTAAAATTTTTAAGTTTGTTTTTTAAACATGTAATATTACAGGGAAGAAACCAGAATTTTTCCTGGAAAGATTTATAACCATCTTTATCTGTTTATACATTATAATAGTATTATGGAAAACAGGCCCAAGGCTAAAGACTTTTAGGGCACAAGGATTTAGGGAGAGGATTTGACACTGCTCCTCCTGTTATTTACTGCGATCCTGTTTTACTCATATACCCCTCTTCTTAGAAAAGGTAACAGGGGGGGGGGGGGGGGAGGTGTTTACTTTTCTCTTTGACTTTGTGTAAGAGCATTTCAATACTATTAACACTGCATTTACTCTGGAGCTAAAAATAAAAGAACATGAAAATGCTATTACGCTCTTAATCAACATTAATCAAAGGCGAAATGTAACTCCTTTCACACATTTTTTTCTCTCCCAGCTGACAAATTTGCAGCAATATCTCCTTGCATTGTAAGAGCATAAACCACTCGAGTGGTTTCATTACCCACGTTTTTGAAGGGGAGTGAGAAATGACGTCTGTCGGGGTCGGTAACCAAGGAAACCGAAGATCCGCATCTGGAATCTTTTGCAGGCGAAGATGAAGATTTCGTGCTGCGCTGCCCTGGAAATAACAAATGACGAGAACATGGCCGGTTGTGTATTGCTACAATCAATAAAATCTCGTTGGAGCAAGGAAAAACAAATGGCTAGTTATCCAGTTCTCGCGCCGAAATATTTGCAGGGGAGACTGTCACCGGGGGGGGGGGGGGGAGAAAAGGTATCTTTAAAGAGAATTCCATTCCTCTTCCACTTTCTTTAATCATAAATCAAAGTAACTGATAAAGTCAAGGTGGTGCCCAAAATTGGGTCTGAGCGGAGGAGTTTTTGCAAGGAAAATGTGGGCCGCAAATAATGATGCTTTGAGTGGGGACTGTTTCCTAGATCTATACGTTCCGTGATAAATGAAAGGCAAACTGGTAAAGTGGATTGTGAAGTGAGAAAAATGGTCATTTAATGCAAAACTGCAAGAAGGTTTTGACTTTTATACTTTTTAGGTTACATTTCTAGCTGCGGAAGACGTTTATAATACATCTTAGGTGTTTAAAATCATTTATTTAAGCGCAAACTGAAGTGTAATGCTCCTGCCACTAAAAGAATCCGTTTGAAAAGATTTTTAAAATTTCTCGGAAAGTTTCAGGCATAATAATATTTGAATTGCTATTAATCGAACGGTATTTGGTCTTATTCATGAACTGAAGACAATATGGAACAATTCTGCCCTTTAGAAACTTTTTTTATTTGAAAAAAAAAAAAAAAAACATTTCCACTAAGAGTATGAATTGCCGTTCAAGAACAATGAGTTAAATAATTTTAAAAAAATCGGTTCGAAATTGAAATTCTTCAAAAATTCTTAATCATTTATATTTAAAATGTTACCTTTCAAATCCCTTTCATTGTAAGAAATAAATATACTACATCATGTAAGAAAATAAGACTGCATTGAAAGAATTCCTTTAATTTATGGAAGAAGAAAAAAAGAAAGAAAGGGGATGAAAACAAAAACATTCAGATAATTTCAGGGAAGTGATGTTAAGATACCGATTTGGAAAGGGCGGGGAGACAAAAAGAGTACTTTGGTAAATTAAATAATAGTAAAATGGGAAAATATGCGAAGTAAAAAAATATCTAATCAGGCATTTTCATCAGAGTGTAGTGACAAAAAACTGTGACAGTCAGATAATTTAAATCACTGAAAAAAGAAAAATAATCTTCTTATTGAAAACAAGAAAAAATAAAAGAAACAAGCAAAAATTTCATCCCAAACGTCATTAATGCTCATTTTATAACATTAGCTTCTTCGCTTTGACGCCAGCTTATATATTACCTCAAATATATCAATTTTAATGGTCGAAACAATTGTCTGAAAATAATATATATATCTTTTTATGTAGAAATAATATTTGCCATTACATAAGGCCATTTTATATTAACTTTCTCGAACTGTTACGCATTCGATTTCAGTAGTTTTGTTTATTGACGCCATTAATAAGAATATTAAAAGTAAGCATATTGTTCCAATATGTAAGCGTGCAAACGCAAAACAATGTTTAGACAGAAACCGACAAATACAGAAATAAATGTTTAACTAATTAAAAAAAAAGACCTCCCCCAATATAAACTTTCGAAAAAGAATTACTAAAAATAATAGAGGGACAAAGTAAATACAATTTTTTACAATAATTTACAAAGACTCGCAATTTTAACCCTTTACTGCGATGCCTTACATATCTGCAAAGCTAAGTTTTCATTGAATCTTCTCCACTGTCTTTAAAAACGTAACATCGGTGACTGCTTCGCACATCTCTAAAAATGCTAGTCTTGAGAAGGAAAAAAGGTTCAAACTCCAGTGTGTTCTAGCTTCAACATTAATGCTTAAAATACTTCTGCCTCACGAGTAGCTTCATAAGTCTGGAACCTAGTGTCATTTTTACCAAGCTGCTTACAAGACACATTTTTTATATTTAACAGAAAAAAGAAGTTAATGAAAGTACAGAAGTTCTACGCTGCAGTGAAAGAAATTTTTAAAAACTTATTTATTTAGTTAAGTATTTTGTACTTAATTAGAGGTTATCAAATTTTGTGTTCTGTTTTGCAGACATCGCAGCAGTTCATGTTGAAGTAGCAATTGTAAATACGCTCTTACTGCAGTAGCATAACCATCGCGGAAAAAACCTATTTACACAAAACCAGTTCCTCAGCAGACGATTTGAATAAAATAATATTTAAATTCACATGTATAAATAAATGTTGCACTAAATTGCATCGCATTAATCTCAATTATTTTTAATTGCCATATATAAGCATAATACTTATGGGTTGTGTGATGCTTTCTAAAAAGAAGGGGGGAGGAGTACTATGAGATCGTAATTGTTTTATTACGTTAGAATCAACATTTTTACGTTTTAATCATTATCAAATAAGAAGAAAAGAAAAAATGTATCAAAAATTAATAATGAGAATAAAAGATTCACATCTCATTTGAATCAAAATTTAAAGTGGGAAATCTTTTGTAGCTTTAGAATTTTTAATAATGTGGCTGTTATATTAAATTCTCCCAAGTAGATTTAGTACAAAATTTCACCCAATCGATTTCTAAAAAAATGAAACTCAGTCAAAGACTCCAAGAAATTATGAAAAAAGGAAAATTAGAATTTAATGGGTGTCTTCTGAATCCTGAACCATTTTTTTTCTACGAAAACAAAATTATGAATGATTAATGGAGTTTTGATGAGATTTAGTAAATCCTTAGAGACGTAAAATAGATTTTGCAGAAAGACGTGCATCA
This sequence comes from Octonoba sinensis, assembly GCA_038502835.1. NCBI lineage: Eukaryota > Metazoa > Arthropoda > Arachnida > Araneae > Uloboridae > Octonoba > Octonoba sinensis. The sequence continues at coordinate 108,012,214 of CM076602.1, read as the reverse complement.
GGAATATTCTTGTAAAAAAGCTGCAGGACCTCCACCTCCCTCCACTCTCATTTCTTTCAGCATAAATTACAACGCACGAGTAAATCGATTATTATTATTTTTTTTTAAATATGTGAGAATTTTTTGGAAATCTGGAGACATACTTTGTTTAGGCAAGGCAGGTTGGGTAAGAGAGAAGGAGAGGTTTTGTTCTATTTTAAGGACTTTTTTATTTGTAATGAATTGGTCATTAATAATAAGCCTAAGGATATTTATAAGGTTTAGGTAGAGTTGTTGACCAATAAGGGTAAGGAGCTGCGTTTGGGGAATATTTATAAGGCCTTCAGGATCAAGACGAGGTTATGTTAACCAGGATCAAGACGAGGAGATGCATTGCGTTATTTGGGACATGTCTCTGTCCTCATGGTGGGGGATTTCAACTTCCCGGGCGTAGACTGGAATAGTTTTTAATAGGGCTCGACCGATGGCATTTTTTGACCGATGGGCCGATGCCGATTGTTGGCCGATTGTTCCGAGGTCGGCCGATGGCCGATTGCCGATTATTCTCCTCTTCCATCGGCCGATGGCCGATGCCGATGGCCGATGGGGAAAAAAGTCGCCTTAAACCATTAAAACGTGTAGAATGCTTGTCAAAAATGTCATTTAAATCATTTATTATTTATTTTAATGTTTATAAAAACATAAATGCATTATTCAAGCACCGTAAAACTGTTTGGGGGAAGTTTACATAGTAATTAAAACTGAAAGAATCACTCGCGATTCTAGTAAAGTAATACAACTATTAGGAGGTTAAAAAAATTAAAAAATGCTATATCAGAGGATTTTTAATTCTTTTTTCTTATGTTTGCAAAAGAAAAATACTCAAAATCTATTGGATCGGCTCGGGTCTAATTCCCTTTCCTTCAACATTTTCTCTTTATCACACCTGCACTGCAAATGCCAAGTGCAGCTGCCTTTGTTTTCTTATTTTTTTTCATGGAGAGGAATGCTGATGTTATGACACAGACTAACAAATAATGTGGGTTTGTATTTTTAACGAAACTGTCCTCTCAGATTTTTTTCATTATACCCCCCCCCCCCCGGTTTTTAAAAGAAAAGCGGGAACGATTACATCATTAAAAAAGTTATTTTGAGCTCTTTTTCTGAAATAAAAATAAAATATTAAAAAATTTCGCTCGCAGTATTATCCCTTGTTTATAACCAAGACATGCTGAATATTGCTTTAAAAACATAGACTTGAGATTTTTTTGTCATTACAAATGAATGCTGGGTCTTAAGAACTAATCTTATTAGATTTTTTTTTCTTGTGAGTTGAAAATTACTCTGAAATACTTGACATGTTCTTTATATTTTCATGAACACAATATGTAAGGTCACCGAAATAAACCAATATTTTGAGCACCAGCAGTTTTCTGTTGACAAATAATCTTCTGAAAGCACGTGATCGTTTATAAAAATTAAGATGTATTTTGAAAAAAAAAAAATATATATATATATATATTTTTATATACGTTGACAATTTTGGAAATTAATGAAATTGTAGCATTTTTATTAAGGTATTGTTCCACCCTGTATCCCAAACTTGTTTTTAAAGAATTAAAATTTTGAAAATTGCAAGTCGAACTTGGACACATAAAATTTCGATCAATAAACATGTATACTTTTCTCCACCAGACCCCTACCTGTTAGCCGAGGCCTTAGGATTGCTTACGCACGGGGAGAGGTAGTGGGGTCTACGGATTTTACATGCATATATCCCCAAGTATACATGGTGGTCTTCAGTGGGTATCGAACTCGCGACCCTCCAGGTGGAAGTCCGACGTGGTAACCACAAGGCTACCACGGCCCATAAACATTTATACTGAAAAATGGATTCATATTTTTATCAATATGTTCTATGTTGTACAAGAAATGTTCTAAACTGAAAGCAGATGGAACGAGATTGTTGTACAATAGCAGAAAAACTGTCAACTGTCTAACATGTGGCATCAAAGAAGCTAAAAAAACGAAGTATAAACGGGGAAAAATTAAAATTATTATCGCATAAAAAATGTTAAGATGTATTTTGAAAAAAAATATGCTTTGATCAATCTTTAAAAATAAAGTAATTTTAGCATTTTTATTAAGATGTTATTAATGTTATTAAGGTTGTCACGCGAACTCGCATTTTGAAAATTCAACTCGAACTTGGACACATGAAATTTCGATCAATAAATATTTATTAAATTTTTTTCTTATTTTTGACCAATCTTTTCTATAATAGAAACTAACAAGAAGTTCCGTCTAGAACTATACGAGCCTACTTTCCCGTATACACCAAATTCAAATTTATAATCTAGCTATATCTTTCTCTCTCTTTCTTATTTATCTTTAGTTCTAATTATTGAAAATATACCTTTTTCAACGGATAATACATATTCATTCACTCACTCATTCATTCTTTCATTTATTCAGCCATGCATTTATTCATTCATTCGTTACCTCATTCAAGTGTTTATTCATTCATTTACGCATTCATGTATTTATTCACTCATTTATTTATATTTTCATTTATTCAATAATTTATTCATTCATTCTTTTCCTCATTCATTTATTCATTGATTTATTCTTTCACTCTTTCATTTATTCATTCATTCATTATTTCACTCATTGAGTCACTGAGAAATATCCTTGAAAATCCCGATCAAAAAATTTCATAGCAAAATAGGCTCGTAAGTTCTGGATAAACTTTCTATTTCTACATGTTCTACGTTATAAGAGCTTTCCGATAAAGTTTGTTCCAAGTAAATCGGTCCGTTAGATCAGGATTTATATAGGGTTGAAATTTCCCCGTAAGCTCTGTGTTAATTTTTTGAACTGTTCAAAAATGAACAAAAACTGTTCAAATCAATATTTCACGCTGAGAACTCCTTTCAATAAGCTTGCAATAGGAACTTGGCTCTTGTGCCCAGAGTTTACAGAATTTGCTTCAATTTTGTCCATAGGCGCTAATGTTAAAATTTTTTGAACTGTTCAAAATTGAACAAAAAATTGTTCAAATCAAAAAGTAAAATATAGAAATGAGATGTCCTCGCCGAGATCTTTCGAATGCAAAAAGAATTTTTCCAATCGGACAATTCGTTCAAAAGTTATTAGGGGGGGGGGGGGGGACAGACCGACAGACAGACAGACCGACAGACACTTTTTCCCCATCACAATACCCTACTTTCAAATTTTTTATTTTTCAATCTTTATTTAATTACTTAACTTATTTTTGACTTTTCTTGATTTTTAACGATATTTTCACGATACATTAAGCCTTCTTTCATGCTTTATTATTATTATTTTTTACTTTTACGGGAAAGTAGGCTAAAAATGAAATAATGAGAACAACCGCACACCAAAAGCAGATGCAACAAGATTGCTCCACAATTGTAGAAAAACTCTAACACGTGGGATCGAAGAAGCAAAAAAAAAAAAAAAAAAAACGCAAAGAGAAAAAAGTTTACTCTGGTAAAAATTAAAATTATTATCGTACTTTGATTAAGTTGACTTTTTATTGTTTACAATTTCGGAATAATAAGAAACATGACAAACTAAAAGCAGATGGTGTAATATTATTGCACAATGACATCTAATGCACTAAGTCATTATTAAAAGGAAAACGGACAAAAATGAGGCAACTAACCTAGTGCGAAAAACAAATAGCACTCATTAGACGCTTCTATGACTTTTACTTTAACATATTCTATTTCGCGAGCATTCTGCTCAAAGAGAACTATTTTAATAATGAAGGTGTTCGGGCAGCGATCGCTTAAACTAGTTTTCCGAATTTTTTATCAAATACTTTATAGAATAACATTATTTCTGTGTTTTTTTCTTTTTAACTTATGTGCTGCCTGTTATTGTATGAAAATAGAAATTGAGCTATAGAGAAAAAAATAAAGTGAAAGACAGAATGTTTTCTGGAAAGTTGTCCCTGCGAAAAACATCGGCCTTGCATCGGCTTTTAGATGTTTTTTAAGGCCGATGGGCCGATGTTTTTCTAAAGTTAACATCTGCCGCCGATGCCGATGGCCGATGGCAACTTTGTTGAACAATCGGCGCCGATGCATCGGCGAGGCCGATGCATCGGTCGAGCCTTAGTTTTTAAGCTAGCAATGGTGCAGAAGAGAATTTTTTGAGGGTGCTTGGCGACTGTTTGTTGGACTAGGTATGATGCTATTTTGGGTCTTTTGTGATGTAGGAAGTTCTATTCAGGGTTTGAGTATAGGGATTATATTGGAGATAGTGATCACAATACTATTAGGTTTGGGACTAACTTTGATGCTCGCAAAAGACAGAGAGGAAAGTTTCAGGTTTTTACCCAACTTCAAGAATGTTGATTATGTCGCATTTAGGCAGGATTTGAAAGAGGTTTTTTTTCTTCTGCGCTGGAAAATAGTGAAGCTGATCTTTAGTAGGAAAAATTACAGGAGAAGTTGGAGAAAGCGGTGAGGAATTACGCTCGGTTTTGGGAACAAGGAGGATTTTGCTAAAATTTGGCCCATCTAGTTTTCTAGGGAAGTAAAAGAAGCTCTGAATTATAAAGCTTTTAAGCAAGCCGCTTTTCGGAAATTTAAAGAGACAGGTTGCCATGCTGAGAGGATTTTGTATTGTGAGGCTAGGCGTAATTTAAAGTATTTGGTATGCAGTAAGAAAAGGGAATTGGAAAAAAAGCTTGTAGATAACATAGACAGGAATCCCAAGAAGTTTTTTGCTTATGCTAATTCAAGGAATACTCAGGTAGGCCCACGAGGGGATGAAAAAGAGAACTTAATTCAAAATGACGCGGATATTGCTGATATTCTAAATTTTTTTTGCAGAGTTTTTAACAGAAACTCTATTTCAACAGTTGACTTAAGAAAGACGCAAGCTAACATACATCTTGATGACTTTGTATTTTCTAGGGATGGTGTGTAATATCATTGGGAAAAGATTAAAGCAAATAAGGCTCCAGGACCTTATAATGATTACCCAAACATTTTAGTAGATGTTGTGTTAGAAGATTAAGTGGATGTTCTATCAACTATTTTCATATCTTCATATAACTTGGGAACTGTGCCAGTGGATTGGAAGCTGGCTAACATCGCGCGGCTCTTCACAAAAGGGTCTAAAGAAAAAGCAGAAAACTGTGGGCCTGTGGGAGCCTTTCTCATTCATTTGTAAGCTTGTTGAAATGCTGGTCAAAATCAAGAAGGAAATTCCTGGAGACAAATGGTGTGTTGACGGGTTTGTAGTATGATTATGTGAAAATTTGCTTCACATGTATAAATGAAGGAACACATGAAACACATTTATTTTAAAGAGCGAAATCTTGTAAAATTTTGAAATACGATGCTGAAGGACAGAAAATTGTATTGTTCGAAATTTATTCCAGTAATTAAAGAAGATATTATAATGTACAAGGACTGATTTGTACAAAACTTTGTAAAAAAATCGTATTATTTGTTTTTTAGATTAATGTCTAAGCTTTCATGTACGTGAATAATAACTTCATTTGCATTATAGTCCTGAAAGCATGAATTATTTTTTTGAACTTTCTGTAGAGAAATGGAAGTACACTTTAGTCTCATAAAGAAAGAATTGGCATTTATATATTTTACACTTTTGAAACATTTATAATGGTTTTAATTTTAGAGCATAGATCATTCTTTAGTTTAGGATTTTAAAGCTCCCAACGCATTGTACTAACAGTATAACTTTGTAGTGAAGGTGAATTGAATAGTACCAGTGGGTTTCGATCATTAGACCATTGAGATGTGAATCTGTTGTCTTAATAGATCTGTAAAAGATATCTACAAGCTTGTAGGCAAGGTTAGGTAGCCTTCATTGATAGTATGCAGCAATTTAAAAAGAAATAAATGAGAAAATAAATAAACAAATGGTCTTTTGAAGGTAATTTATGACCTGACGAAGGAAAATAAAACACAATAAAGAGCAAATATTTATTTTTATATAATTTCAGATATCGGAGATAATGTCTGAACATTTATTTTCACTCACGTTATAGCATTCAAGCAAATTTGTTTCATGATTTTTACACTTGCTTTTTACGCATAATATGTTATCATGAACTGCATTCATTATTTCCCGAATGAAAAAGAAAAGAAGAAAATAATAATAATAACAATAATAAAAATAAAAGACTTCATTTAAATATCTATAGGAACTAGAGATTAGCAAAATAAGTTGCGGAATACACAACATCTGAAAGGGTACCTCCTGTCAGCAATTTTCTGAAAGTAGAGTAAAAGCAGCTCACTGTATAAAAGGCATTGGAAAATAAAGGTAAACAGAAAAACGGTTCCGTTCTAAAGCCCAATGAAATCCAACCAAGTTCAGGAGGAGCATATGGATATACACTTTTTGCTAAAATTAAACATATTTTAATGAAAAATAAAAGCAAACTTTGCTAATGAACTTTTTGATGATGATAAAAATAATTAAAATACATTTTCGTTTACTTAAAACCTTTGGTTAAAGACTTTAAAGAAAATGAGAGAAAAGTTCCAGTACAAACTTTTCGTAACGAGTTCTTTAAATCAAATATATGTCAATTCTTTTTCTCAACTTAAAGATTTGTTGCTGTACAATACGAATATATATGAATTTTTTTTAAAAGTAGAGCTGAAAATGAAGTCTTTTGAAAAATGATCTTTCATGCAAGTTGTGAGAAATATAGATTTTGCTCACTTTTATATATTTGAAAGAAATTAGCATGTAGAAATTATCATCACGGATACTCTTCGAGGTTTTTCAGAACAATATTTTCTCACTCCTCGCACGAAACACCCGATGTCATAAACGAGAAAAGCAGACATGACAGCAAAGAAGTGATTTGAATAATAATACTATTCATATCCGCTAGGAAAGTCAAAAGGGTGCACTCCCCTATACGTAGATGCAAATTTAATCCTAAAATCAATTCAGTCAATGTTGGGTGAGTAGAAATGTTCGCAATATTTTATAACTATAGTTTGCTTTTACTTTTCAGCAAAACTACATAGAAATAATAATAAGCCGAATCAAAAAATAAAGAAAGGAAAAAAAATCTTTTCAACTAGTAAAGTCTGAGTATTTATATTCATACCCGATGAAGTTTACGAGTTTAAAAGTAAAATTTAGAGAAAAAAAAATAAGTGCGGTAGTTTACAAAATTTCACGTCATAACCTTTAATTTTTATTTCATTACATAGATATGCATTTCTTTCCTCTGCTAAAAAGTTAACAAATACGCAGTAGTAGAAGTATACAATATTTTTTTATGTTCAGAAAACCGTACGTTAAAAATAACAAGAAGTTCACTTAAGCTCTTAATTTCTTGAAATCTACCCTTTTTAACGGTTAATGCATATTCATTTAATCATTCATTCATTTAAAATTATTTTTTCGTATAATTATTTATTTATTCATTCACTCATTCATCAATTCATTTAGAAATATCCTTAAAAATCCAGATCAAAAATCTTATCAAAAAATAAATCGTTCAGTTCTCGATTACCTTTGTCTCTGTACATGTTCTACGTAATAAACTCCTTCCGATAAAGTTTGTTCCAAGCAAATCCGTCTATTAAATCAGGATTCATATAGATTTACCCGTAGGCGCTAATAGTAAATTCTTTTGAACTGTTCAAAATGGAATAAAAATTGTTCAAATCAAAAAATATTTCCAGCCGAGATCTCCTTCATTAAGCTTGTCTGAAGGAACTTACGTCCAGGGTTTATATACTTTGCTTCATATTTCCCCATAGGCGCTAATGATAGGATTTTTAGAACTGTTCAACATTGAACGAGAAATTGATCAATAAATCAATAAAGAAATAAAATATAGAAATTAGATGTTCTCCCCAAGATCTTTTGAATGCAAGAAAAAAAAAATCTTTCGTAAGGTATAAGGTTAAAGATACCAAAAACTAAATTGAATAGCTTATTTCATCTGTTACTATATTTTTTAAGCATTCGCCGGTTTTGATCTAAATTTTGGCAACCATCAAACCAGTTTACAAAAAATTGATTATTTTTCGACTGTTTACAGGTATTTTTTTCATTTTTTGCACTAAAAAAGAAAAACACATAGTTATAGGCAGGGTCCGACAAACCCCGGGCGCCAGGTTGCCCGGGCGATTAAAAAATACGCCTTGGCGACTAGTTTTTCAGGTGGAGACTAGTTCGCAAATGAAAATATTTCATAGCTGGCTCCTAAAAATTTTCCCTGGCTCCTAATATTTTCGCATTTTTGTCGGACTCTGGTTATAGGTCTTCCACGTAGAGTTTCTGTGAAAAGAAACATTTTCTGCAAAGTGATGTTTTCTGAATTCAAATATTAAGTGTAAATAGTCTGAAAACAATAGAGCGACTATTATAATATCCACAAGCCATCGAGTTTGAAAACCAAGTACAGTAACACCTGTGTAAGTTGACCACTTGCGGTGCAGCACATAAAGGGTGGAGGTTTTTTATTTTTGCCATTTCTCACACAATACATTTACTCACTTATAACTGATTAAAATATAGCTTCATGTAATGACGTTACTTTAAAATAGGGATCAGCACTTTTTCCCCCACAACTGTCTAAAATATCATTAAAGAAATTTATCCCGAATGACTTACAATATGTTCTTATACAACTTCAAAAGTAAAGTATTTAGTTAAAATTAAGATAATCATATTAATTATGTCAGTTACTTACATGATGCAAAAGATTTCCGATAAAATTCCTTTCAAAAGGGCTATATCAGATCAAAGAAAAAAGAAGAAATTTATTTAAAGAATAAAAGGGTGCTCAGTTTTCCCATTTGGTTAACTTACAAAGAGGTTTTTTCAGGCCTTATATTCATGTTTGATCCATCCAGGCAAATACTGGTCTAACATTATAGCATAAAAAACATCCTGGGAGAAGGCATTTTATTTATTGTATTTTTTTATCTTTTCAAAAATGGATAAACAAATAAATATAGTAATAATTAGGCGGTCAACTTACAAACACCCACCGAAATTTGGCCTACATAAGTGGTCAACATAGACAGGTGATCAACTTAGGTGGTCAAGTTACAAAGGTTTCTCTACATTATATAATATAGGGCTAATTTCGTTCCTGAAAAATGTAGTCAACTTAGGCAGGTGGTCAGCTTACAAAGGTGGGCAACTTTACAGGTTTTACTGTACATGCACTAATGGTTAAATATATGTATTTGACAACGTTTTGAGCATTTGATCGATAATTTGAACAATTTCGATAATTTCCTTAGCAAATCATTTTAAACAATGGTACTTTTATCGGTAATAGTTCTAAATATATAGAATGATAAAAAAAAGTCTGCATCGTATGAGTCACTAATTAAAAAAGGAAAAGCCAAAATATTTCTCTGAGCATAATGAAGCTGTCATTAGTCGTACATTTTACATTATTACGGAATATATTTTCCTCTTTTCATGTGAAAATTTGTAATTTTTCTTAATGCAGCAACAAGTCCGGCTTAATCAAGTATAACACTAAATACTAATGCATAAATATTTTTGTAAATCTGAAAAAATCGAAAATATTTCCAGTCTAAGAGTTCGTGTTTAAAACATTCTCACAACTTTTTTAGAAAATAATATCACACGTTTAGATATGTATTGAGGTTATGCGTGTAAATAATAACATTAACTATATATGGTTGCTTTATTTTTACTTAACAACTTTTTAAACCTGGGAGTTTAAATATTTCTGCATCCAAAAGTCATGGTATTCGCTCTTGTACCTTTGGTTTCCGTAAATGAGTTTTCTCTGCGATGGCCATGTTATTGCAGTAAGAAGGCATTTACAATTGCTACGTCAAAGAGATCGATGCAATGCTAACAAAATACATGCAAAATCTGAGAGTCTGTAATAAGGTGTAAAATAAATAAATGCGTTTTCTAAAATGTAATTAATTTTGATGCAATGTGAAAATTCTGTCAATGCATCAGTTAAACATAAAAATTGCGCTGTTAATTTAAGTTTCAGAGTCTCACCTCATTAGAACAAAAAACTTTGTACTTTGTTAACTGGTTCTTGTTCTTTTAATTAGATTTGAGTTGATCTTTTAAATACTGCCGTACTGAGTTTTTCATTTGCTGAATATTTCGAACCCCCCCCCCCCCAATTCAGATTGTGATTTAAATTTCTATCTCAATGTAGTTAATCTAAATATATTAAATGATTTGAACCATGTACCCCTTCTCCACACCCACAGACCTTTTCTGTGAAACGCTTTAATTCCTGTACAGTGAGATATAATAGATAAATGCATGAATAGGATAAAACGCTTTATATAAGAAGCATGTTAAGCGAAATGATTGCACTAACTGCTTTTCGTTAAGAGATTTTAAGTAAGAACGTTTCGTAAAGCAGTTTTGTTAGGAAAATTTAAGTAATTTCACGTAGAAGTGAAATTACACATTCTAATATTACACATTATACAAGAATATTACACATTCTAATTTTCTGTAAGTAAAATTAAAACGCCTCCAGTAAATTATATTATACATCAAGAGTAAAAGAGGCGAAGTTTTTAATATCATCGATGCAAGAAAAAAAGGCATCCCAATTTAAAAAGATAAAATGCATGTTTTAGAAATTCAATATAGTAGTTAAAATCTTTCGAAGAAAACTACATCTCTTTTTTGAAGAATAAAATGAATTTTTAACTTTTTGGAGCAAAATTTTCAACATATCTTTACAGCTGTACAATTTTTTTTAAAATTATTTACTGTGAGCAGAATTTTATTAATGCTGGTAAAGCGATTTAGCTTAACTGCGAAAATATTTCAGTACAGTTATGATTTTACAGCACATTTTAATTCCATTACATTTCATTTCATGCAAAAATTACATAGGCAACAGAAAAAAAGTAATATGCATATATTTTAAAACAAATAATTCATTTAATGACTAAAAATATACATTACCGTGAATCCTCGTCAAAATAATTTTGTACGAATATACTACCAGAAGTTAGATTGCTCCAAACATGCTTAAAAATTCTGTATTTCATTTAATGAGAAGAAAACCTTACCGTTAAGTAATTTTAGCTTTAAAATAATTAGGAGGAATTTACATTGCTAACTTTTCAAAGCATGTCATGACAGTTCCTGTCAGTTAGCTCTAAACCCGGCAACTATCGAAATAAAAATATTGCACGTTTCTCACCTTGAACTACTGATGCAGATTCAGAAGAAGCAAACATTCCAAGAAACACTCCAGGTACATATGCAAAAGTGATGAACGCCATCAAAATACTACCAGCCATAATACCCGAATCAATTGCTCTCCGATCTGCTCTAAAAATGATGCTCACTCTCTTGCTTTGTAGGATGTACCGGACAGGTTTGATAGCTAGAGCTACAAGAAATACTACCGTCAGGAAGCTCTAATCGCAAGCTATAGGGAGAATCCTATCGCTGTCAAGTGCATTTCCCTCGTTGAAGACCTCGAGCGTCGGCATTGGTCAAGGTATGTCATGTGACCAAGACAAGGGATCGACGGGAAATTTCATATTGTAATAATCGTTCGTTCAAAATGCAAGGTTCTCGGGCGAGGACACCAGCGGCTAAGATTAGCCTTTGGGAATTTGAGGTTTTTGGCAATGGTAATTCAGAAGGTTTCTGAGAATATTTTTCTCCCATACTTTTATTGATCAGGGAATCGATGTTAACAAATTATGCGCCGCTGTTGAATATAATTTTAGATACACCGAGGCAATCATTTACTGGTGTCGTTAAATTAACCAACCCGTAATAAGAAATTTTGAAATTTTGAGCAATGATAGTTTTCTTACCCAAAATTTTCCTCCATTTTTTGAATGTTCCAAATTAGGGGGAAGAAAAAATATATCTATTCTGCAAGAATTTTTTTTCTTTCACAAACTACACGAATTTAGACAAAATTTACATTTTCTTAACATTCAGTAGAACATTATTGCAATTCATCAGTGCAATGTCAGTTTATAAAAAATTCCAAAGGTGATTGAATTCTAAAACTGATTTTTTTTATTTTTTTTATGGAATGTTTCTATTTGATCTCTCTTTTTCTTGATTTTCGAAAATTCAAAAAAAAAAAACAAACATTGAACGATATTACTTCACGAATTATCCAAAATCATAGGAACTTTCTTTCCTTTTGTACGTGCATTTTAATCGGTCATTTTTCATAAATTACGCTGAAATAATAATCAATTAAAGAGAATAAAAAAGACGATGCTATAAGATCTGCATAATAAACCGGTATTTATTCTAAAATGTTATCTCATTTTCTTCTTGCTAATTGAAATTAGAAGAAAATTACTAAAAATATATTACTTTGCGAATTATTCAAAATTATCGTAAATACTTAATTTATTTTATACACAATAATAGCACATGAAAACGAAAACATACTTCTGATTTTTTTTTCTTACAGCAAAATATTATAGAACACATTAACTAAAAAAAAAGTGAATGCCACTTAAAAACTGATTTTTTTAAATTTATCAGTTACGAGTTTCGCTGTTGAACTTCTTGACAATCTACTGTCTTGAAAAAAACTTCATCGAATCATGGGAAACAGCAATCTATAAAGGCATGAAGAAGATGAAGAATAGTTTCTATTTAAAACCATCTTCAATTCAGAAAATTTTGTATCCCAAAATTTTTGTCGTACTTTTCTCATAATATTTCAAACAATATAAATTACTCGAAATAATGAAGCACACTTCTTTTTATTTTAAACGCTTTTGCTATATAAAAAAAAAAAATACTGAGTAATGAGATATGAGTTATAACTTTTTATGAGATTCTAACTTCAAAAAAAGTTCCCACTACAGAAATACTAAGAAATAAATCGAAAATTGTAATAACTATAATATTGAATTTTAGATTTTCTTCTTTTGGATTCTCTTTGAACTTTCTATAATATTTTAACTTTCAAGAACGAAAAAATAATAATAACAGGAAGTTTTGTGTGTGTGTAAATTCTTAAAACTGTCTTAACTATTTTTCATCATGATTTTCACAACAATTAAATTTCTTTCGTTGGCAAAATAATACATTAAAAAAATTTGAATGGAATGATTTAATCCAATGAAAATGACTGAATTTAGCAATTTCTCGCCTAAACCTTAGAGTATTCGAATGTCTAAAATTACGACGATAAAAATTCAGGCAACAAAACCATTTTACATATTATTTAGAATCATGAAAACATCTCTTTTTTCTTTAAATCTATCATTTTCAATCAATTCTATAAATTGTAGTAAAATAATTTGAAAACTGCTCCCAAATCTGTTAAAAAACATTTAAAAATTGTTTTTGCAAAATTTAAACATTATTCGTCTAAACTTTTTTAGAGTAATAGTTGTATTTTTAACATTCGAGGCTAAAGGTTCAATAATTTCTTACATTCAGGAAACAGTATATAACTTTAGGTCCCTCCCCCCTCTTTATTACAAATTCCTGTAAGCAGTGCAAGCTCTAGGCGTGTACAATGCGCGACTGGCGACACAGGTGATAGGGCGCAGAAGTTTTCAAATGTGGAAAATTCCGTCTAATTTTCCCCCCATTGTAGTTCGGTAAATGTATACTTTTTATGTTGCCTTTTTTTAGAAACTGCTAAAACAAGGAAAAAAGAAAAGAATCAAATTTTACAATAAAAAGTTTATGTTATTCATATTCTTCAGAACTGCATTTTAAGAAAAAAGGTTTCTTTTATTTATTAAAACTCTACACTTTCCCAAAGAAAGGACAAACATAAGGCAATAAACCGTAAATGGTTTTCATATTATTTTCTTTGCATTTTAAAAGAGGAGAAGATGCATAGTATAAAACAATTCTCTCAAAATCTTCCGAAACCATCTGATTCAGCTTACAATAAGAGCAAAGCTTAAAAACACTTTAGATAGCTCCATACCAATATAAATACGATTTACAACACTCACAGAGACATATTGTTTGGAAAGCAGAACTTTTAAAGCTTTAATACGCAATTGCTCCTTTGAAAATAGCATCCGACAATCGCTGGAACGCAGGAACGCAATAAATATGGCTTCAACTTAGCAAATCCGAGTGAGAAGTAGTTGCTCAGCTTTGGAATGAAAGTTTCGTATTGACTCGTTTACTTCAGACGATTTTCGAGCTCTTTTTCGGCTTCGCTATCTGTTCTTTTAGGGCAGCACTCAAGAGACCTGGTGGAAATTTAACCTTTATGTTTTCAATGTTTTCAGAGTGTCAAGAAGAGAACGTGATTGATTTTAGACTTTCCTGAAACAATTTCTTTTTTTCCCGGTGCGTTTCTCTTGGAAGAAGAAAGAGTCTAAGCCTATATGAAACACACTTTTTTGCACTAACTATTTACTATTATTAGCTTTTTACTATTAACTTATTACTATTATATAGCTTTTCAGCAAAGGAATTTCCGGCTGTCCAGTTTCCCATAACCGATATTTTGGAAAAATGCTTAATCAAAAATTTGCCCATACACAGATAGAATTAATTGATTTGGCTGATAGCGTCTCGATAATGTATTGTTGCAATTACAATTCATGAACATTTCACTTTAAAAAAAAACAAGAAGTTCCGTCTAGAACTATACGAGCCTACTTTCCCGTATACACCCCCTTCAAATTCATAATCTTTCTCTGTATTTCTCATTTAGCATTAGTTCTTAATTGCTTCAAATATACCTTTTTCAACGGTTAATACATATTCATTCACTCATTCATTCATTAATTTATTTATTCACTCATTCATGTACTTATTCAGTAATTTACTTATTTTTACATTCATTAGCTCATTTATTCACTCATTTATTTCTTTTTTTATCATTTATTCACTCATTTGTTCATCCATTCTTTTACTTATTCATTTAATCATTCATTAATTCAAAATATTCTTGAAAATCTCGATAAAAAAATTTCACAGGAAAATAGACTCATTAATTCTGGATGAACTTTATATTTGTACATATTCTACGTTATAAGAGCTTTCCGATAAAGTTTGTTCCAAGCAAATCGGTCGGTTAGATCAGGATTTTTATAGGATTGAAATTTCCCCGTTGACGCTATGTTAGTTTCTTTGAACTGTTCAGAAATGAACAAAAATTGTTCAAATTAATATTTCAGGCCAAGAGCTTCTTCCAGTAAGCTTGTTCATTGGGACTTGGATCTTGTATCCAGAGTTTACAAAATTTGCTTCATTTCGCCCATAGGCGCTAATGTTAAAATTTTTTGAACTGTTCAAAATTGAACGAAAAACTGTTCGAATTAAAAAGTAAAATATGGAAATGAGATGTCCTCTCCGAAATCTTTCGAATGCAAAAAAATTTTTTTGAATCGGACAGTTCGTTCAAAAGTTATTAGGGGGTACAGACAGACCGACAAACAGACCGACAGACAGACCGACAGACAGACCGACCGACACACTTTTTCCCCCATCTCAAAACCCTGCTTTCAATTTTTTTATTTTTCAATATTTATTTAATTACTTAACTTATTTTTGACTTTTTATGATTTCTAACGACATTTTCACGATACCATTAAGCCTTCTTTCACGCTTTATTATTATATTTTTACTTTTACGGGAAAGTAGGCTAAAATAAAAAGCAATCATTTTATGTTTTCGCATTTAATAGTATTCCTTATTTTGTAAAAAAAAAAAAAAAAAACTTAGAAAACAGTTTAAAATACAATTTACCAATAATTGCAGCATGTCATTATAGTGGTTTCACTTCCTTTAGTTCGGATTACATCCGGGTCACTAATTCCTTAATTTAATTGACCTTCTGAAGTAGAGTCAATGCTTAATACTTGCTTCACTTAAGGAAAAAAAATAATTTAAAAGTTCTCATTTCCATTGTTCCAATATCGTTTGTACATATAATTTCATTATTTAAATTTAATTTCACATAATCAAACGCTTTTTTCCTTATTAAAAATTTCATAATAGGCGAAGTATTACAATACTCAATACAAATTGCAACAATTTTTCATAATATTTTGTTTTATAATGAAACAGTTAAAGTTTTAACACCTTATCAAAGTTTATCGCTTGTATAATATCAGTATATTTATTGAAGATCAAAAGCATTCATAAACACACACGAAGCACCAATACTGCGTAAGTAAGTTAAGTGAATAAATTATCTAATGTGTACAGACCAGATTGCCGTTTTGGTATCAATGTGTACACACCTGATAAGAAAGACGGTTTCAAAATCTTCATTTGCTTGGAAGACGTCACAGCTCGGCAAATATTTCCTTTAACTTAGTCTGTCTATAATTTATTAGTAATCATATGTTCGAGAATATTAAATATTCTTATTTATTTAAGAAGCCCATAATGTTTCTCTCGTCTCGTATGAAACTTAAACACGTCAATATTTTCTGTTTGTGCATGCATATTATGAGAGGAAAATTCTTGAAATTTAA
The DNA here is from genome assembly GCA_038502835.1 of Octonoba sinensis. Taxonomy (NCBI): domain Eukaryota; kingdom Metazoa; phylum Arthropoda; class Arachnida; order Araneae; family Uloboridae; genus Octonoba; species Octonoba sinensis. The sequence continues at coordinate 107,995,772 of CM076602.1, read as the reverse complement.
ATATAATATTTTGAAATTTTAAAAGTATTTTAGGGTAGAGGATATCGAAAAATTGATCTCGACAAGCAAAAACGTGAAACAAGTTAATATTGTACTTTCTTCTAAATTCAAATGTAGCTTGTAAAGGAATTTGTTTTTATAATAGTTTGGGGCACCATCCCCTGATCATTTCCGCTTGCACACTCTCTCGATGCAAACGGTACTTTACTGGATGGTTACTAGGGTGGAGGGAAAATTGTCTTTTCGAAATGGTATGTGCAAAAGTACATTAGAGTTCCATAGCTTTTACTTACATATTTTTTTAAAAAATTTTAAGTAATATCTTGATCGGTGGCAAAAGGGTTGAAATATCATAAAACAGGAGAATTTCAAGTTTATTATTACCACTATTATTTTTATTATTCTATGTTTATTTATTTATTGTGTCATGTGGTTGTATCAGGTGTATATCATATACCTTCTAGTATGAAAATACGTTATTCAGATTTCTTCAAATTGCATTAAAGTAACAAATGAGTACTGCAGTGTATATAATCTTCTATTTGTATAACAAATGTGTAACTTATGCAAAATTAAATTTTTTCTTTTTTTTTATGTGAATTTTTCAAAACTGCTGTTTTTTGAAGTTTCACGAAACTTTTGACGGGACGTAAAAAATTGTAAAATTTTTGAAGGTAATTTGTTACACGGATGCTCAACTTTTGCCCAACCTTCTAAGACAATTTCTATTGTGTGTGTCTGTTTAGTTTTTGCTAATCTCTAGTGGTTATAAAGTTATCCGTTTTAGACTTATGTAGATCTTCTAATAGATGCATCTTATTGAAACTTGGTATACACCTCATACGGACCACAGAGAAATACGCAACAAAAAAACATTACATGCTAAATTTTTTACCACCAGGTAAAAAAGAAGAGAAAAAGAATGATGGTCTTTTTTTGCTTCTTTATCAGTTGCAATGCTCATCGGTAGGTTGCTTGACATGCGTTTTGAAACTTGACGCGCGGTTGAGTGGAAATAGATTATCGGCTTGGCATTCGTCGTGTGACTAAGGGATCACACATAGAACATCTGTTGTTGTTTCTTATCCCCCTGACATAGGAAAGCCTACACCAGGTCCAGAAGATCATGTCGCTGTGCGACTGATCCATGGCTAAGGGTGACATGCAGCCTCACTTAAGCGAGGAACCACGAGGGCTGAAGACTGACTAAACCTCATTTATGTGGTCTCTTTTTTGAACCATCGCCCAGATGAGAGACCGTCACTTGGGGTTGGCACCCGCAGAGGTATCGTTTCATTGCACTGTTAGGAATTTCATCATGAAATTACGGTTAAATGACCGGCAGCAGTCTGTCCATCTAATTCACCGTTAAATTTACGGTTTGGAACATTTTTCTATCTTTACGGGACCTAACCATTTCCAATTAACTTGGTTAAAAAGCCGTAAATACAAAAGTTTCCGGTTTTATAACCATTTAAAAATGGTTTCAAAACAAAATTTTCACCGTTTTTGAACCATTTCGAGGCGTAGAATCTTCAAAGCGTAGAAACCGTAAACAAAGCTTGCAAGACTCGAACCCCGAATGCGAGGTGTAGAAGTCTTGCTCTCTATCCACTCAACCACCATCATCACGTAAAGCGGACGTTTATTTATCAATAAATCTTCTTTTCCAACAGGCAAACAACCTTCAAATTGAGATTTCAGTTTTTGATTGGATCTAAATTTATTTTTGGTCTAAAAATAAATTTAGTTTATTTTTTTAATTTACTGTAAATTTACTAGTATATTGACGAAAATCATTTTATTTGCTGCAAAAATTAAAATACAAACAAGCTTTAGCAGCTCAAATTATGGGTTCGCTCATTCGCAAGCAGTTCGGGAATCCGATGTTTCCAATTTTTCATTTACGTGTGTATGTGTTTCTATTTAGTAACCACAGCTTAAGCCATTGTTTTACTTCTTTTTTTATATACGCATGCATATTTGAACTGATAAATCTTTATTCATATTTTAACAACAACGTACGACCGGTAAGGTTTCGCAATCAAGATGGACGCCCGATTCTTATTGGGCGCTTGAAAATTACAGTTAGTTAAACGTTCTTTAGGATAAACAGAGAATAAACGATTTTTTTTCAGAATCAGCGGTTTGAGTTCCATCTTTTTAATGGTTATTCAACTGCTGTAATTAAATATGGTAAAATAACAATCAAATAAATGGTTATTTTACTATTTTCTTTCGGAAATTTTTAACAGTGTGAAGGACCTTGGAGCCACGACGATTTAACGTGCAACAGCTCCTTTTAGCGCACACGGTCCCAAGCAACTAGCCGCGAGAGGCTGTCCCCCTCCCAAACACTGACATTGTCAAAGTTGCTTCTGGTGTTCAGTGTTCCCTTTTTGTTCTGTGGAAACCGAGCTTCTACCACTGCGGGAACCGACTGGTTCACTGCGGGATTAGAACATCTGTGACTGTCTCTAACAGAATTTAAAGTAATCCCATACAATTCTGTGGCAGGTAACATGCAATATTTTACATTGTTCTTGATTTATAGCGCATTGAAGTTGTATTTCTTTTTGTGAATCACCCTGTATTAAACAATTTATATCTATATATGAGCTATATTGTTTGCACATTATAATATTTGAACAAAATGATGTTTCCAACAGTTTATGAGTCAAAATCGATGGATACAGATTTTGGAGTATTGATCCAAAAATAACATCTCTTACATAACCTATTAAAAGAGCACTAAGTTCAAAATACATTTTCTTACTTTTCGAAAATAATTTAAAGTCTCATGAGCATAGTTTAAGAATTATTCGTAAATATCTCTTTCGCAACTTTACAACAGAAAATTCTATTTTAGGAAACTTTACTGAATTTACGAGGAATTAAAACGAGGTTTCACAAGTTTTGAAAAGTTAATCTCTTAATATCCATCTTGATCCTTTCATTTCACGCTTAAAGATTCTTGCCGGAAATTTTTCACTAAAAATTCAACATATATTAATAAGTTAACATAGCATAAATTGAAACTTTTTTTTTTAAATTCCATGCATGCTGGGCCATTAACTTTTTGGAGTTTCTTTCTGAATTAATATTTTTTCAGTTACAAATACTCTTTACGTTGATTCATTAAACAGCAAACATAAATTGAAGCAAAAATACATCGCGAGATTTTCCTTAATGAAATAGTAAGCAAAATATGTTCGATTTAATGATGAATCCCTAGATGTATGATTGAAAGTGAAAGTTCCGGAATAAGTATATTAATATATTATTCTCATTTACAATGCGAAACACAGGAAATGTTAAGATTTTTTCATTACTTTAGCACACTAGCTTTTTGCTTAGAATAGAGCAGAATATTTTTCAAATATAATTTCGAAAAACTATTTATAGATTTAATAGTTCAGGATTCTTAATAACTTCCCAAAAATATTGTATTTCACATTTTAATTGCATTTATTTATAATTAAAAATACAGAGAATTTGTATTAAGTCTTAAAATGGATTAAAAATCTAAGGTTTATTTACAACATGCAGAGGAAATTGTGCTGCCGTGCTAAGCACAGGAATCGCATCTGCACTTTTTGTCGAAGTTGAGTTATTGCCACCAAGTGGTTCTTTGTCACTTATTTTACCCAAATACGATGTTTTGTGGTCATATGTGAATGGGAAACATTAAAAACAAAATCATAAAAAGTGCTATCTGAATCAAATACGTGGAGCCTCAAAACGGGGAGGGGATAAGACAGGAAAATGTTTAGGAGGGGATGTGACATTGCCCAAAGAGGGGTGGCACTTCTGCTTTTTTCCTCTCTGTCTTTATCCATTTGCTTTCACCACTACCTCTTTCTTTTTATAGTTTCATTCTTTTACATTCATTTAACTAATTTTCACTTAATATCCATTTCCAGTCTGCTAAATTTATAGTCTCTATTTATAATTATTTCTTACATGTCTCAAATTTTTTCGAAGTAGGACTTCAGTGATATTACTATTCACTAAATTTTTAATAAAAAAAACAAGCAGTCAGTCAGAAACAACTTTTTAAAAAAAATTAAGGTTGCACGTGCAATTGTAACTAAATGTTCTTCATAATTGAAAGTTTTTAATTTTTGCAAGAAATGTATTTGAAAAAATAATTTTTAAAAAAGGAAAAGATAATTCCATTTGTACACATGTGAAACATACTTTAGTAAGTCCTTGGCTTAGGATGTCAATTCTTTTCTTCATGCGAACGAATCTCTTACAAATCATTTACGTTGTTATTGAAGCAAAAAAATAAAAAAGAATTGACAAATTGCTTTAGGAAACTTGCATCGCGTTTCTTTTGAACAATCTCGGGAAGTTAAAAAGTTCGGAACGAACTATAGAAAAAGAATACAGATAAATGACGTAAAGATAGATTTCTATTTGCTGAAAAAAAAGTTTTGGTTAGAATCGAAATCAATGAATCGAGCTCGTCGACAATGATGAACTGATTTGAAATGCTAGAAAAGAAAAAGATTATGTTTGCACAGGAAAATAATATTAATTTTGAGATGGAATAAAACATATGGGTTAAAATGCATAAAAATAAGCTGCTACATGTCTTCATTTTACATTATAGTTCTTACTTTTAATAAAACTAATTTTACTTTTAATTTGATTATAACCGTGACTTCGTAAATTCGACTTATGTAATAAAACCTTATAAAAATTTAAATTATTCATACACATTTGCCTGTCTAGTTGTCAATTTATTAGAATTTTTCTGGTTAATAAAAACAAATTATATCCGATCAATTATTGCACTCAAAATTTAACTAAAACCAAAAGAAAATCTTGCAATGAGATGCAAAAGGATTTACGCACAAAAGAAAGATTTTATTAATACGTGTGGAAAGTTTAAGACCCACACAGGAGGGGGGGGGGGGGCGTGGGTACTCTGGTGGATTTACATGACGAAACCAATGATATGGGGGTAAATTTAAGAAGTGTTCTGTTACACTTGGAAGCAGAAAAAAATTACTAGTGAAGTAACGATTAGGTTTCATGTTGAATTTCCTTCCGCTACCCCAAATTCAGGAAAATTATAAGGGTTTAAAAAATTAACAGCCAATTTATGAATATAGCAGAATCAAATACTCATATAAATGACAATAAGAAATTATTTTAAGGGCTTTTCTCAAATTAACAAACGAAACAAAACGAAAATTTTGAAAATAACTTCATTTCTTCGTGCTAGAAATGAGCTGCGAAAATGAACGAGCTGTCGCAAATGCTCATAGGAATGCTATTTTTGTTCGTGATAAATCCCCCTCCCTTTTATCTCTTTTTCAATTAAAGCACGTTTAGGTACTTTTCCATTATACCGGCGCAGGCTTAATTACGTAAGAAACATCTTACCTCTGAAGCTTTGGAAGTATGCTTAAAAATATAAATAATAATTCGAATCGTTATTAGAAAAAAGGACATAAAGCACCTTTCTCTTAAAATATCATTTCCCACAGCAATGTATTTTCTGCGATAAAGCAAACTATCCTTTGATACAGTGCTGAATGTTCAAGGACATGGATGCATCGCAGCGAATCGAGACGGTGAAAAGACATAAACTATCCCCTGATTGTTTACATTCGTCAATCGTCATACATTGCGTTTCAGGTCAAGTCCAACAAATGCTATTCTATCAGAATATATTGAAACATTATACCGTATTTCATAAAATTACCCCCAACGTAGCGGAATGGATTGCACAGGAGATCAATAAATTAATTCTAGTGGTTTCAACTGAAAGCATTGCAGAAAGCATTGCTGAGGAATACGTCGAAGAAACTACAAACTGACAGTTCTGTCGACGGATTTATCGGAAACAGTGTTCAGCGTAATGGCTCTTATATGAAAATACATGCGTGATCGTGCTTATTTTCGATTCGGAGCGAGTTTCCGCTTAGAACCTTATTGGTATTGGGATTATCATTTGAAGAAAAAAAATACACACTTTAATTTGTGGACTTAATCGCATTCTCTCACAAAAGTAAAAGCAAGACAAGTGTGCCGAAAAATCCTGACTATGTATGAAAGATTCCTGTCCATTCAAGCAGAGATAACTAAACACCCATAACTGTAGATGCCAACGCTTCACACAATATGCTTACTGAATATAGTAGTCCAACTTGTAAATATTCCTCCCACCATCGTGATTGAAATTATTAATTATTGCAGCTGAAGTTCAGGCGACCTTTTAATACCTTTACTCATAACCACCTTATCAAAGCTTATTCTCTTTCATCGTTGGAATATACTTGTTGTATTGAGCTTTTGTATTCGAATTATAGAATTGTTGTTAAAAATGAAACTTGAATTTTGTATAGAAATGTATTTATATTTCAATAAAGAATTTAAAATTGAAAAGAAAAAGTTAAATAATGACTTGGTCGATTGATTAAAGAATCTTAGTTGGTGGATGACAATAAGCAAACTTCAACTATAATAAATTAACTCAGCAGTTCCCAATTCTTTCCACAAATCTTCCAACTTCTACAAAGAAAGTTAATTGACAATTACAAAGATACTAACTAAATTCATACAGTACTGTTATGAACATTAATATTTAACCTAACTGATCCCACACTGTCATGTTCGATATGAAACGAAGAACACTTAAGTTGGAATTCTTTATTTTTTTCGATGTCATTACTATTATTGGGGCAGAATTGCTTTTTTTCCCTTTAATGTAAGTTTGGTGTATTTAAAGAAAATGATGCAATTTATTCATTGTTTTACTTATAACAGTCTCAAAATTAGGTTTCATATCAGATGGCTAAAAAAAAGAAAAATTTATTTCTGTTAAATGTGGAAAATAGCTCTCATTAAAAAAAACTCAGAAGAACGAACGTATACAGCTATTACAAGGAAATACTTTTTTTAAAAAAAATCTACTCTTTCTTCTTACTTAATCACGTTGGAAAAGCTTCTGTTTTCGATTTTATAGAAATGATTTCAAAGTTTTCCACAAGGGGCGTTTTGAACTGTATTTCTCCCTCATGTCTAGAGGTTTTGGGCCCTTTTCGGGAAAAATATTTATTATTGAAATAGCATAACGAATTAATTTTTTGAAAACCTGAAAGATAATTTATATTCTTCTCTTTAAATACGCTCGAACCATTCATCGTCGTTCCATTGAACGTCGAGCGTAGAGTGTTAAACAAATTCATTTGAAGCAAAATGGAAATGAAACGAGCGTATGAACTAGTTTACAACTTCAAAACACGGAGCAAAATGCTCAAACCTCTTCACATAACTATGCCCACATTCGAGTTTCCTTTACATTATTACAGACGACGGGAAGTTATTAGTTACGTTGATAAGCCTACACGTTTTAAAAGAGAAATTACTCAGCTTCTTTGAATAGTTCATAATAAATTTTCTGGTTCAAATCTAGAGTCCAGATGTCATTAATTTTCTTACATTGTGCAACAGAATTCGTGAAAGTGATAATTTTACAATTACATGAAAAACAAAGGCAGCTCTCATCTGATTGTAATAATTTTGTCTGCAGACGATAAAAATAAATTTGGCAGTCAACTATGAATAAAATTAATCTCCCTTTCTGGCAGCAGGGAAATCAAATTTATTTCTGGTGTTTAATGAGAGTAAATAATAGAATTAGAAAGCTTCAGAAATGTTTTTGAGTAAATTATAATTTAGTTTGAAATCAAAAATATTTTTGGTGCGGTTGAATAGTGAAAAAAGAAGTTATGCACTATGTTTTCGAAACATTGGGAAAACGTCGTTTAAAGCCGTCAAAAGTAAAAATTTTAATCTATTACAAAAATTTTCCCTTATAAATTTGAACTTTTTATGTTACAAAAATACATAAAGCACAAGAATAGTCAGGTAAGTATTTCAAGTTAAGAAAATTTTTAAAGGAATTTTCGAAGAGAAAATTTGTAAAGAAATGAAAGCAAACAGAACTCACAACATGTGAGCAAAACCAGAAAATGTTAAATTAAATTCTAAAGATCCATCTGCTACATTAAATTCCTAGTGCAATTTCGCATCAACAGAGTCCGGGTGCTCAGCCTTTCAGGTGGAGAAATTGGACGTCAAAATTCTCACGCGGCGATGATATCACACTCATTGTGGTGCCGCAGAAAGTGATGGTACCAATCTCTGGGGAACGCGCTAGGTCTGAAATTAGAAGGCATAAGAACAGCAGCCCATTAAAAATTATTCTTTTAAAGAATCACTAAAAATGGAATTTAATAAATATTTTACGAATGCTGTTGCAATCTATTTTTTCATTGCATGTCTCTACGTACGTGTACATATGTTATGCCTATTAATGCGCTGGTAACGAATTAAAATTACTTTTACCCTTTGCCATTCAAATGCATCGATGCCTCTTTAAACAATAAAAAATGTGCAAATGTTTCATCAAGAGTGCCAAAGGTTAAATATAGAAGAATTGAAATATTTTATAACTGGGAGTCACAACTAGTATGTTGTTTTGAGGGTCAATCCTTTAGCACTAGAACATTTGGTTCAAGGATCACCGTAGGAGAAAAATGTGATTGCAAAACTGACTGATCTGTCTCCGAAGTATTGAGCACTTTTTTTCTGAAATATAGTTTAAATGCATGGTAAGCTGTTTTGCTTTAAATGCATTTAATTAGTACTCCTCACCATTATCAGATCCATCAAATATCTGGATTTTTATTAAATTCTAGCACATAGGAATATTCTTTATGCAGTTACAAAATTGAGTTAGTAAAATTTCAAGCGAAGGTATTTTTTAAAGAATTTAAAGTGCTTTACAGTAATTTTCATAAGTTTTTGTAATTTAGCAACCTCAATGAGCTACATTACTAAAAACAAGTAAGTCACAGCTTAGAATTTTTACTTCCCGAACTGCAAGTGATTTTGTTAAGCATCCGTTCTAATTGATGTCCCACTTTATGCCTTTTATTTTGATTAATACTTTTTCTTTTGCATCTCTTTTAAAACGCTTGCCATTTATGCTTTGCAGAGTGTTAAGGATAGACTTTGAATTCTTACCTGGCAAACTTGTCGAGCAAAAATTAAATACAGAAGCTATCCGTTTTTCGTTTCATTATGTTCTAAATCCATTTTAGAGAATATTGAGTGGGTAAGTGGCAGTGCGTTAGAAAATCAATTTGTTTGAGAAGACTTATCGTTCCTTACGAGTCCAGTTGGAGAAGTACTCCAAAAGTACATAAAAATGCTATAGTTAATCCGATATGAAATGAGTTAAACTCGTTTAATATAAGGTAAGTTTAGGATAACCAGGAAATGCTATACCATTTACAATAGCAAATACTTTGTTGATATGATTTCTGATTTTCTTTTCTAAAAATCAGTATAGAAAAGTCATTCCGATGTATCAATGAAACCAACTAATTTACGCATTTTTCGCGAGAACTTTCTGAGAATCTTAATTTAAAAGTTCTTTATTTTAAATTACGCATTTCTGAAAATACGAATGAATTGAAATTACTTGAAAAGGGCAAAAGATCTGTTTAACTAAATGAGAAAATATCTTTTTAAATTCACTTTTTAGAAGCATTTCAATGTAATGGCTTTAGTTCCTTCATGCTTTCTTTAAATAGGAAAGATTTCAGTTAATTACAAATCTATTCGCTAGATTCTAAATTATAAGTTGCAATTTTAGCTGTTACTTCAATGTTGCTTTTTTGATGTGGTGGCAGTGATTGCGTTTAATTACAAATATGTTCCTTTACTTTAAAATTAAACTGAGATTTCAGCTTTTATTGAATCTGCTTTTTAAATGTTTCCCTTTCTTGATAGTCTTATCTCAACAAGAAATATAAAAAACTTTTGCATTACCCGAATTTCTTGCAAATTTTAATCAGAAAAATTTAGCAAGTGGAAATATAAGTGCAGATTAATCATAAAAATACATATAAACACAAGAATAATACTATTCTTTTTGAATTTTACTGGATGGCTACGCTGCTCGTTTTCTTTACTTAGGTCTAAAATAAGCTGAAACTATAGAATAAATATTGTTCTTTTTCGCAGCTTGGTGTTTTGAAAGTGAAATTGATCCCGAAACGGGCTTTTTTATTTCAGCAGCATTCTTTTGCTGGGACTTCAGTTTGTTCTTTGTATATACTCGTGAAGAACTAGAAAAGACAGCGTTAACGTTTGACTGTCTTATTGGACGCAGCTTGAATTTTTAACGTATCGATCTTCAGCTAAATGGTGAAATATTTCACCTGTAAAAGTGCTTTAAAATGTTCGTAACCAACAATCGTATACAAGCAGTACAATAATATAGAGAGTACAACTATGTAGAAGCACACTCAGAAGTGGGAAATCATATTTTAAAAATAAATATTTAATTAAGAATGCTTTTCTGATGAGATTTAGGCTTGTATGAGCAAAGAAAATACTATAATTCGAGATCAAAGGAAGAACTTTGAAACAAGGAAAATTAGAATGGAATACAAGTAATTTCACAAATTCGTTATAAACGTTATAGCAGTAGTTAATCCCGCACACAAGGAATCAGATTTTATGGAATTCTGAAAAAGTAGCTTATTTAAAAGTACAAAATAGACTCTCAGCACATCACAGTTTTTCTTACTGCTTTTTATGAACTTCTTAATAGCAAAATAACACAAATGAAACGATATTGTTATATAACTATAAACAATGACGGAATTAAAACAACCAGCAAAATGTTGGAGCTGAGGAAGAACTTTGAAAGACATTCATAGTCAGTGTCATTTTGATTTCGCAGAAATTAAAATGGCTTTTATTACGATGTGAATGGAATTCTGCTGGTGGCAAATGTTCAACCTAATGTAATATTTAAACAGCAATTCCACACTTACTCTTTAAAATACATTCAGCCTAGAAGATTTCTTAGCAAAACATATTTATTCGAATTCTTCACCTTGTAATTACTGCAACAATAGATATCATAAAGTATCTTACGTAAAAGATATTTTTAATCACAATCAAAATTAATAGCTCTAGGAACAATGATGATATCACATTCAGAACAGTGAGACATAATTACTGCTAGTGTCTGGAATTCCTTGATCTATTACATTTGATGTAATTCCCTTTCTCCCGTTATTTCCGCATTTCTCACATTATTTCAGTAAATATTCATGGATGAAGTTTCATTAACGTTACAACAGCTCAATAGTAATATTTTCCCTCCAGCCAATGGATTGCTATAATTAAGAAAATGCATTAAGACATATCAAAATTGCATGAAATATTACGTAAATGATAAATTAATTATTTCGTGTGTTGGTGATGCACTAATTACAGAATGCACATATAACTATGTAGGTATAAATATGCGACTAGAGCTAATGTTTTTATTTGTAGATTTGATTAGAAAATGCAAGTTTAAGAAAATCTTTAGCTGTTGAGATTGAATCGTATAACAGTTCATAGTAATAATTATAATAATAATAATATAAAAAACATCCGTTGCACTAATTGCTGAAGCAAATTCGTATTTAAGCTTCAAGAATGAAATTAGAAAGCAGCAAACTAAAATAAAGCGCAAACGTGTTTTAGTTCCTATCAGTGAGTTTTGCTCGCCATGTAATTGAGACAAAAAACTCATACTCAAAACAGATGCAAACTTTTAACTAGTTCTGACTATTTGCGTCTTTTTTTTTTCTTTTCTCTCTCTCTCTCTCTCTCTCTCTCTCTCTCTTTGAATGCCTCAAGTCTTTTGTGTTTGATAAAACAATAAAACACCCGAAAGTGCAGAAAACCATTCAACAATTTAGAGAATAATCTGTGCTCGTATAGTAGTTTTTCTTTATTTCTTGAAAAATTCTGCTAATGTATATTTGCTCTGTGAGTGAATTAATTTCCCAGAAATTAGTAACTTCCCTTGAAAGAGCAAAAAAATCAAAAAAGTTAAATGTCTGGGAAAAAAATTGTTATAGAGAGATAATATCGTTATATGGAGAATATATTGAATTTTATTTACTTTCCAATTAAAAACTTTGTTATAAGGTGAAATTCGCTGCAGAGAAACTTCGTTGTGGAGAAATTGTACTGTATTTACGCTAATTTAAATCAAAATTTCCATGAGCTTCTGCTTTATTTTGAAGTACTATTCAATCATCATATTCGAAGTAATACTTAATCATCATATACTTAATCATCTTCCTGAATCGATTCATATATATAAGGAAATAGTAAAAATTCGTGTAATATTTACTCATATAAAAACCCTTAAGAGGCATAAGAACTCTTTTACTTCGTTGCAAATCATATTTTATGTGTCTAAGTTAAAGAGAAAACTTAAATGATAAATGACTGTAGAAATTGTCACGCCTTTCGTTAGTATTTTCCAACTATTAACTAGGTTGAAGAAACTAAGAAAAATCGGCGAATGTTACAGAAATAAATTTGCTAAAAGAGCTTGTCCAAAACGACATTGACGAATTGAATGATTTGACATTGAAGGAAAGGGGAAATACTCTTTGGGACTGAGATGTAAACATCAATTAATTGTCAGTAGAAAAGGGCAGAAAATGTAAAAAAGTTTCAACGTGTAATGCCTACTCCTGTGAAATATTGTATACATCACCCGTTTCACCACACGAAAACCACCACAGGAATATAAAATGAAAGTTTGCATGAATGTGCAAATGCAATGGGCATTAATTTTATTCACTCTATGTTATAGCTATTTATAGAAAATGTAATACGTAACACATTTATTTCATTTAAAAAAATAATTAAAAAAGGTAATGAACCAGAACTTTTAGCTGAAAAAAAAAAACAACCCCACACCTTTGTCAATTCTTAAGATCACTTTTTTTGTTAACTTTTTTAATTATTATTTTTTATTGAAACATATTTGTTACGAGTAGAATATAAATGTACGTTTTTTCATCGAAGGGTCCACCATTGCATTTCGCCGATCTATGTTCTAAAGATTATGTTTTGCTGCATTTTCGCAAGCGAAATTTTTATAATAATTTCTCTATTTTCTCCCGTCGACGTTATACATTTTTTTAAAAATGTTTTCTCGTGACGATGTGTCAACCACTTCCGTCAATCAATTAATCTATCGTAAACGAATCTGAGTCTTTTCTTCTTCCTAAATCTAAATTGATTAAGTTCTGTAAATATTATGATACAAACTACATCTTAAAACTCATCGGAAATTCAACCATATTTTTCGACGGGAAAAGTTTAAAATTCTGTCAAGAACTTCAAGGATTTCAAGTCAAAATTTCATTAAAGCATTTAAAATATTTGTTTTTTGAACAAATATAAAAGCAGCGTCATTAAATGAATTTCTATAGTAAATAAAATAAAATAACAAATAAAATAAAAAACAATACACCAATAAATGGTACGCATGTGCTTTAATAACTTTACATGTTTTAACTGCCAGCATATCAACTGTCCTGAGTAATTTAATGTTCTTTTACATTACCAAAGAACGCATAAGAAAGTAATTTTTTTGTATCTTGAAAAACTTTTTCCAATTCAGACATAGTTGGGGTAAAGAGAAATAAATAGGATAACTCACGGATCAATTTTCTTCAAACTCATACACTGTATCTTCTCCAGTTATAACACCAGCAACCTTTTTTCGGAGTCAAAAATACTTTGTTTTCTTCAATTTGTCTTCTTTCAGTTTAATGCAATAGATTTTTAGTTCTACTCTGGAGCAACCCTTACAGTGTTTTGTAAAATTTAATGAATTCATCAAACTAAGTTTCGATCAGAAATATTTTTAAAAAAGAGCTTACACAACAACAAAAAAGAGCTAATGCTCTAAAAATGAAAAACACTTAAAAGTGCACAAAAATACTGAAAAACAAGAAAAATGTAGGAACTTAGGCCGGTGTCCATACCAAACATAATATTTTCCGGGAATATAGGCCGTGGTCCAACCAAGATGTTTCTGGCTGAAGTTTCGCCTGACATGTTTCAGGCTTCTTCAGAAGGAAAATAAAATCAGAGCAGAGGTTTAGTCCTAATATATTAAGCATCACATGTGCTTAAACCTCATTGGATAAGCCACCAATCTCAGGCCACCAATCTCTCAAAAAAAAAAAATGCATTATCATCAACTTCCGGGGACTGGTAATAAGAATCAATGGTTAATGAGGCAGAAATATTAAGTTATTCAGTATAAAAGTTTCCATAAAAGATCTACTTTACAAGAAATGAATTTAGTATTACAGATGGGAATAAAGAAATTGGCCGTACGGTATTATAAAATGTAAATTTCATCTTATGCTTCAATAGGATTGCGACAATCTAAATCCCGAATAAATATTTAGGCGTCTTTCTTTATATGATTAAATTTCGTTGGATTCTCTAACAAAATTGCAAATATTTACTTCTAGAATCAGAGAAATTATTTCTTATTGGATTTGCTCGTATGTTAAATCTGCTTACTTTTACCCAAAGACTTTACTCGATTTTCTTAGAGCAGGAAATTTGATTTAAATTGAACAACCGGAGTAGCTTCTAATTCAACATTTTCAGCTGAAAATTTATTGATGATGAAAAGTTGGCAGTGTAATGCTGCATGCCGAAAAGTGCGAAAGCGGAAAAATTTATTTTCATTTTATTTTTATTTCAGTATATTTATTCACCCATTGAACTTTAGAATTTACATAAATAAGACTCGCAAGTTATTTTCACACAAGCTCGTAATAAATGTTTGCTTGTTGACAAACTTGTTGACTTTCATTATTTTAATTTAAAATGTCATAGAACAACGAGGGGTATATACTCGCATGTTAAAAATATTTACTTATTTAACGGAAGACTTATTTTCAAAATGCAGATGGACATTCATTCGGCATATATTATTACAGTTAGACCACGGACTTTTGATAGCTGGATTCTTCTGCGCATGGCAGAAAAGAACGAATACATTCAAGTTTTAGGATAGTTCGTTTTGCCGCGCTTATTTAGTACGCGAATCAGAATGTTTTCTTCACTGTTTGTTGAGAGCAGTTAAATTTATAAACTGGCGTGTAGCATCAGTTCGGAAGAAATCAATTATGCTAAACGAACTAGAACGAGAACAAAAAGTGCACTTTTCATATACCAACAGTTCCTCCCTCGAACATGAATGAATTCTCCTTGGCACTCGTTGACGGTAGAACTGTAATTAGGCATTATTACAAAGTACAATTTCGTGCTAGGGATAACCGGTTGTTGATGAGACCAGAAATAAATTTATAACAAATAGCGTTTGTTCTCTAAGTCAGTGCTTAGAAACGACATCATTTCTCATAGTTATAGTCTATACAAGGGTCGCCCATAACCCCCCCCCCCCGGAACTGCCATTTTCTGGCCTATCGTATTTTTAGATGCCTCTGAGTGCAAACGCGGCCAGTCTCGCCCAGTCCCGGTGCAGTGCCACACCCGCTTCGGACCCCAGCCCGACGGGCCCAGCCCTCAGAGCCAATCCTTATCCCGAAGTTACGGATCGAACTTGCCGACTTCCCTTACCTACAATGTTCTATCGACTAGAGGCTGTTCACCTTGGAGACCTGCTGCGGATATGGGTACGGACCGGCACGAAAATCACACTCACTCCCTCGGATTTGCAAGGGCCGGCAGAGGCGCACCGGACACCGCAAGAGCCGCGGTGCTTTTACGAGAACAACATCCCTATCTCCGGACGAGCCGATTCCAGGGACACGAACTGCCATTTTCTGGCCTATCGTATTTTTAGATGCCCCCCAGTGCAAGCCCTCGGGAGCAAATGGGGTTCCGGGAGAGCTCGACCAACCGCAAATTTATGAAAACCATTTAAAAAAAAAAGTTACAGGTCATTGGAAAACACTAAAAGTCATAATGCGCGTGGTGCGGAATACGAAAGATTGAATAGTGTCTGTAAATCAACATCAGATAACAAAAATTGTTACACTACAAGCATTAGTATCATTGAGCTATTGCGCACAACCAAAGCCGCACCACACGATAACAATATAACTCAATATAACTGGATATAAATTGATAGGGCAATACACAGATGAGAAATAAAGTACACAAAGTTTAAGCCATGCTACAGATGTCCACAATACTGCAATTTGATGTCAGGATGCGCATTAAGAGAGTAGAGAAACAGTATACAAAATTTGATATCTTGTTTTGAAGAATACAAAGTTGAAAAAAAAAAAAAAAAAAATGAAACAAATCTTGATCTGATATTATGATGTCTGAGTATACATAGAGTAATACACAGTAAAGAAACGAAGTATACAAAATTAAGCCACGCTGAATTTCCCCAACTGCATAGTGCAGCCTACTACACGAGATTACAAAGTAACCGTAGTACATCTGACGTCTACATTACCACAATATGATGTCTGGGTATGCATAGACAAAGTTATACTCCGTGATGAAACAAGGTATACAGAATGTAAGCCATGTTAAAGTTCATAAATTTCGTAGTGCAGCCTACTTCAGATTGCAAAGTCACTGTTGTACAATAGATGTCCACAATATTGCAATATGATGTCTGGTTATTCATTCACAGAGTACTACACAGTTGAGAAACAAAGTATACAAAATTTGATGTCTTGTGATGAAGTTTACAAAATATAATGCTTGTGATGTAGCATACAAAAATTGATACCATGTGCTGAAGTATACAGAATTGACAAAGTGATACAAAATTTGAATTAATAATATGATGTCTGGGTATACATTGTCAAAATTAATACACAGTAGAGAGACAAAGCATATAGAATTTAAGCCGTGCTAAAGTTCATTAAGTTCAAAGTGCAGTCTACTAGAGAATGAAAATCACAGTAGAATGCAAAACTTTAAGAGTATGCATTAAGCGCTATATGATATGTGACAACAATGAGAAACCGTGCAACACTATAAAAAAGTACCAAAATCAATCATACAATATCAAAACAATGTGAAATGGTACACTCAAAAATATACACAAAAACAAAGGAAGATAATAGCCAAAACTTAGACAAACACTAAGTTCCCTGAAATAGATACCCCTCGCTTGATAAATGCAAAAACAAAGAAGCAAGGAGGGAGCGTGAATGGGGATGCTGGAACGCGTTACGAATAGCTTGAATAGGTGAAATTTGACTGCTAGCCCGAATATGATACTTACTGGTTAAAGGGCAATGAAAAACATAGTGGTCAGGCGTACCCATCGCTTCACAGGAGCAATAAGGAGAATCAGAAAGAGCAAAGCGATGAAGATAGCTCGGGAAAGGGCCATGGCCAGAAACCAAGATTGTTTCAAAACGTTGGCTGACCCTGGGAGAAAAACGAACGATTGGAAAGAATTCAAAAACCCGGCGACCAGTATCCGCCTCGTTCCAGCCAATCCTCTCTAGTTTTGGCTCTAATTTGTTGTATGAAATTGGATTTAGGAAGGGGAAGGGCCGTGTAGGGTAAAAATGCGGGATCCTCAGCTGCCGTATGAGCTAACTGGTCAGCTTTGTCATTTCCCACATTCCCTGAATGACCCTTGACCCAGTGAATTGAAATTCTAGGATTCGAAATTAGCATGCTTTGTACTGAATTTACTAGAGGGCTGCGCTGAAGTGGGTCTTTGATAGAAAGGATAGCAGCCTGACTGTCTGAAAAAATTTGAACGTTAGAGGATGGAATTGTGAGCGACAGGTTCGCCGCTGACTTAATAGCAAAACGTTCCGCCTGAAAAATTGAATTACCAACAGCATACCTCATTGCACACTCCCCCACTGCACGGTGTGTCTTGTACTGAACCACCGCCGAAGCCACGCTGACGGGCGTTTTGGATCCGTCGGTATAAAAACAATTAAATGATAAAGATGGGGGGTCACGGTCAACACTGCAAGGATAGTCAGAAATTTGCACCCACGAACGCTGAAACCATTTTGGTGCAGCGTGTTCATACAAAGAGGGATCGAATGTTACCCCATCTAAAACGATGGTCCTCCTCTCTACATAGAACTGGGTGAGCCAGATCTTCTCCCTTATCGTCAGGTCTATAGGGGGCACTCCCGCCAGAATGTAGAGTGCTGAGTGGGGGCACGTTGCGTACGCCCCGGTTACTGAGAGCAGTGCTCTGCGTTGGAGAGTGAGAACCTTTTTAGTCTGGCGGATTGTTAGAGTGCGTCCCCACAGTCCCGATGCATAAAGGAGAGACGTCTCAAAGACCTGTTTATAGATGAGGACCCGTTGGCGAATTTTCAAGCCCCAGTTACCCCCCGCGAGACGCTGGAGACCACTTTGAATGAAAATTGCTTTATTCCTTATGTAATCAATGTGTGCATCCCAAGTCAAAAATTGGTTAAATACCACGCCCAAATATTTTAAAGTAGGGCTTCGTTTAATTGATAAATCACCGATGCGTAAGTATGGTGGTCGCATCAGGTCCCACGGGACCTTGAAAACCAATACCCTTAACTTGCTGCCCGAGGCCTCGAGGTCGTGCTCCCTCAACCAAGCATCCAGTAAAGAAAGAGAAAAGCGACCATTAGCCTCCAGCAGTTGGTTCGTGCGGCCATGAATTAGCAGAAGAAAGTCGTCCGCGAAGGCCTGTATTTTAGTGTGACCGGGCCAGTCAATGGAAAGGAGCGATGCTGCCACCAAGTTTCATAGCTCCGGACCACTACAGGAACCCTGCGGGCAACCCTTCCACTGTGATGTCCAAACGCAGCCGGAGGAGGTTTGAGCATAAACTATGCGTTCGGATAAGAAACTGGCAAAAAGGTTCAAGACAGCCGGGTCGAAATTACACGAAGACATATACTGTAGAATTTTTACCCAAGGGGTACTGTCGAAGGCCGACACAATGTCAACCGACACTGCCGCCATTAGGGATTCAGAGCTGATACCTTGCACTAGGTTATTGTAGAAGTGAAGAAGGGCGTGCTCGGTCGAGCGCCGAGGTACGAAGCCAAACTGCAGTGGATGATGTAGGTTATTAAGGGATAAGTGGCTCTGAAGACGAAAAAGCATTAGTTTTTCAAGAATCTTTGAGATTGTGGGGAGAAGGACAATAGGCCTATAGGAGGCAAAGCTCGAAGGGTCCTTACCATTCTTTAAAAATAAAATGAGTACACCCTCCTTAAATGCTGGAGGGAAATAGGAAAGCTGTAAACATAAATTGAATAAGGTACAAAGGAAATCAGGGAAAGTCAAATGGAAAGTTGACCAAATGACTCCGTCCAAGCCGTCACGACCCGGGGCCTTCTTGCGTGGGAGGAGGCGGACCGCCCTGTCAACCTCGGGCTGCGTAAAAGGTGCGGGTACCCTCGCAGTGCTGATTTCTGGTTGAAGTGACTTAGGGGTAACAGTAGGAGCAGGATAAAAATGATTTAGAACAGATTTACAAAAAGTCTCCTCTGGGGTTGAGGAAGGAAAACGCTCCCTGATTGCTGCGGGAGTATAGACTTTACCAAAAGATACGCGATACGGTTTGCCAAAGGATTCCGAGCAGTTTGTGCAGAAGCGTTGCCAGGCCGCTCTCTTTGTTTATCTCACTATTTTCTTGAAGATGGCCAGGGCATTGCTGTACGCCGTTTTGTAGGCTGGCTTAAGTAGAGGGTCCGCACAGCGTTGAAATCTTTTACGAGCAGCGTAGACCCTCTTCTTATGAATAGTTAGAGAGTCATTCCACCAGGTGGACGGAGAATGTGGTGCGAAAATTTTTTTCCTTAAAGTTTGATCCGCGCAGCCCTGTAAATTTTCAGTGAGGCCGGTGTACAGCCTGTCCAGGCCTTCCCTAGTTTTAACAGAATTTAACAATGCAACAAAAGGATAAATCTTATTTGATATTAACTTTTTAAATTTATCTGCATTATAATTTGTCTTATATTTTAAAAAACGCGAATGTGAAAACGGAGCGTCTAAAATAATTTTAATGAACTTGTGATCACTGAGTGAGATCTCTTCAGAGACCGACCAAGACACCGGCACAGGCAAAAATCTCGCCAGGGTCAAGTCGGGCCTGCCCTTAGCATGGGGCGTCTCGAAAGTCGGGGGAAAATTTTGTGAATTTAAAACCATTAGGCTATGTAAAGCAATAAAATAAAGATGAATAGAGAACCTGTTTCCTTTGTTGAGCTTTTTATGCGGCCAGACAATCATTTACAGTTTGCATTGATGAAAATATTATACACTCACGACACTGCTCCGAAATCAATAAATTCAATGAGTAGGTTTAGGTATAGTATAGTTGTATTTATGATACATTTGTGTTATTACTAGATTCGTACGATGTGAAACAGGGATCACCAAATGGCGGACTTCGGTACAGATCCGGACCACACTGTAAAAACATTTTGCCCGAAAATACATGAGAATCTCCTTTAAAGCATATAACCAGCTTCTGATGTAAAATTGCAGAGAGCTAAAGTGAGAAAACTATAAAGTCTAACAAAAAGAAATAAAATTACGGAGAACAAAAAACAAAGAACATTCTGCAAACTGATAGCAGCAGATAATGTGCCGCAGTATGTGAGTAACCTGAATTGTAGTCCGGTACGTAAAGGCGAAGGTAAGTTACGGTGAGCCCTTAACCCATTTATGCCCAGTAGCTAATATATGGGACGCTTGTTAGTTCATGCAGAGGAAAGCCTGTAATACATACATTCTTTCACCAACGCTGTTTTTCATAAGCTTTAGAAATATGGCAACGGTGATCCATTTGACACCTAAAATGTATTTAAACCATTCCTAGTAAGAGGTCTACGCAGAAAAAATGAATAAAATTGCTAAAAAAACTTGGGCATAAAAGGGTTAACTTACGCTGTTGTGATTCCTGTGCCTTAGACCACTCGTCCACAGATGCCTCCGTGCCGGACTCGGCCGGCAAGGGATAAAGACTCTTCACTAGATCTAGGAAAAAACCGTGCGCCAACAATGTTTAATGAAATTCTTGACAATTTTTAGACTGGTAGTAACAAATCTCAAGTGTCTAATTATGCATTTGTTTACAATTTTTAAACTATTAGTTACAGATCTCAAGAATCCAGTTTCATGTAACTTCACAGATCTTTCTCTGTAATCGTACAGAGTGCGGAAAAACAAGAATTTTGTTAAGAAACTGTTGTCAAGAAACTTGATTATTTGATTTGAAAAAGTTCTTCGTAAATTTAAAGGAACACTCTCAGTTTCCTTTCTGTCTCTGTTTCCTTTACAGATTTTTTTACAGTGCACTGCTTTATTTTGTACACACTTTAATCACCCAGTGAAATTCAAATATTATAATAAATTACAACTTAAGAATGAATAATAAATTAAACTCTTTTTACATAAGTTGCAAAATTAAATTCAAATAATACGCTTTTTCAAGTAGAAGAAAATCACTGCAATTTTTCAAATGGCAATTGATGTATACATTACGAAAGTGCAGCTGCGCAGGTGCTCATCATCTTTTCACCGACTCGAACAGTGTTGTCATACTATTTTTTCCCCTGTGGCAACAGAATGTATATTTCTTCTAAAGGTACATTGCAGTCACAACTTAGGCCGCCAGTCGTAATCTTTCAACTGGAATTCACAATCTTCTAATTATTACCCCCCCCCCCCTAAAAAAACTCAATAAAGATAATGTACTTCTATACTTTCAGTAGCCTTTTACAAAAGGAGTGAAAAAATACAGAATAGTAAGTCTTAAGAATCTGACTCACGTGCTCCTGCCAAATTTAATGTGGACTTTAGTAAAAAAAAAAGGCTCCTCATACCGGATGTCCCTCTCTGATGTTTGAAATCTATAAATTCTATTGATATTTTTATACAAAACGTCCCATGCTTCCAAATCGTTGCAAGCTTATCATTTACGCGCATTTTCAAAATATGCAAAAATCAATTAAATTTTTTAAATCAAATATTTGTCCGATTATTATCTTGACATAAGTGGATCTTAAGTGTAGTAGTCGGACTGTTCGTTTAACTCGGCAAAAAAAAAAAAAAAATCAAAATGTCATTCTAGAGAAAAAAAATATTATGTAGTGTTATTTGGACAAAATCCAAATTAGATTCATTGATGCCAAACCGCCTATCATTAGCTGTAGAAAAACAGCAGAACACAGAACTCATTATTTTCGTTCATCATAATTGAGAAATAGTATTGCGAAAGTCAATCTCTGTTCATAAAAATCTCATTTCGTATAAGTGCCATTTGTCTTTGGAGATTCTTACTTTAAAAATTAGTTCTTTTTAAAAATCTGATACATTACCAATTACATCAACAATAATTATTTTAATGTGTCCCAACCAAGATTAGTTTTTACTGTACTTTAACGAAATTGGAAAGTTGAGAAAAATGCTTACTCTTAATGTAGAATTTCCTTTCAACGATGCATAAAAGCGTTTGTGTCTAACGATGCAACAATTACAAATTTATTTCTGTTTTATTAAATAATGTTTCAAACATCATTTTTTGAAATTATCTTTATAAAAATAGCATTACTTATACAATGGAAAATCGGTTATTACCTTTAATGTTTCTCTTTTTTTTTTCACTTTAAGTTAAGAAAGAAGAAGAAGAAAATCACTATCTCTATGCAGAGAACTGCATTTATCATGTCATTATTTATTATGTTTCGAGAAGCAATAATTTTGTTAAAAAAAAAAAAAAGTTTATTCGTTGCTTCATATTGATTTAATTAACTTGCCTATTTAATTTATTAATTTTTAATCAAAAGGCCAAATATGAGAAAATCTGGTAATCTACCATGAATATTAATTTTATTGTAGGCTTTTAATCTGATTTATAAATTATATCTATCGGTATGTTTCGTGATTTCAGTTTTTAGCGTACAAAAAAGGGAGTACTGTTTGTTCTCGGAAGCCGTAACTACCAGTCATGAACGAATTCATTTGTCGAAGGGGGAATACGCTAGACCACAGTTTTGGAAGCTTTATTTTAGCCAATTTTTCTTTTCGATTTTT
Organism: Octonoba sinensis; assembly: GCA_038502835.1. Lineage (NCBI taxonomy): Eukaryota > Metazoa > Arthropoda > Arachnida > Araneae > Uloboridae > Octonoba > Octonoba sinensis. The sequence goes on along the minus strand of CM076602.1, from coordinate 107,972,855 downwards.
CTCGACGTTGAGTTATTCCATTTCCCATTTGAATATTTAGCACAAAAAGAAAAGAAAAAGAACGCAGCTAATTTGTTATTCTTCGCAAAAAGTAAACATATCTTCATCTTTATTTCTTCTATTACCCCTATTTCGATGAAATTGAAGCAGTCCTGACGAATGCGTAAAACGAAGGAAGGTTTCGGCTTTGGAAAAGAGACTGTACCTACTTATTTATGAATAAGAGGTTCGCTGGCTAACAAAATTAATGATCCTCAATGCAGGGCATTACGTATCTTGATACAACTTATTATGTTTCGAGAAGCATTAATGCCTTTTTGCAAAACATTTTAACGAAAAATAGCTTATTGTTTGTCTATAACGGTATTTCTACCTTAATATTATTTATTTTTTTTTTTATTTATATGTTTACCTCATGTGGCTTGCAAGTTCCAACTTTTGTCAAAATGTCTATCTCAGGGTTGTAAGCCCTTGATGACCTACAATCCATATAGCATGGCAGTCAGAATATGCAAAACAGAAGTAAGCAATAAGGAAAGCATATATTTCGAAATAATATTTGAAGGAACGCCTATTAATTGTACTCGTAATTGTAAAGTTTACTGGAAATTCTTCCTCAGTGGTAAATGGTAAAATAAATACGACATCATGATAATAAGAATGCATGTGTGCATTAAAAACTAGAAAAGAATATTTAAAAAAATCACATCAAAATGGTGAAAAATTAGCAGATAATAAAGTAAAATAACCAGAATTAGTTGATTAGTAGATTTTTTTGATTTAAAAATTATAAAGTTCTAATTTAGTGAAATTTAAAACATTATGATTTTTATCTTACTGTTTTTAATAAATAAAAATAGCCATCTGTATGAAACTATTTGGCATGCAGAAAATGTACTTGTAAATGAGCCAGTTTGTTTTATTTTTCTGCTCCAGACCTTTGCATTAAAGATCCTAAGGGGAAAAACAGCACTTTTTTAAAAGAAAGAAAGAGAAGAAAAAAAATTTAAAAAGGCGAACATATTAAGGGAATCTGACGTTCGATAAAAATAAAGCTCCAAACGATTAAATATTTTTTAAACGCGTGTTTAATTTTGAAGTTTACAAATTAATTACATTTATTTTTAATGGGAGTTTTCTGCAACATATAGCTTAAAATTATTCCGCACAAAATATTTTATTCTTCCGTGTGTAAGGATGGAACGCCGAAGGAAAAGGCACTTTCAACAATTCCAAAACTGCTCTGAACAACATTTACATGATCTTGCATGTTTATATAGTTATATAGTATTCTCTAAACTTTAAGCCTGGTTCAAATGTTACACAAAATTGATAACTAGCAATTTAGCTCAAAAGTCGTTGCATTACGCCTTCATTTCTACACACTAAAGCACGCCTTTACTGGAATGCGCATTGGTCTGTGTGTTTGGCTTAAAAATTTTTGCCCTAAACATTTTTTACTTCCGTTAAGTTTTCCAGAAAAGCAAAGTTCAATACTTAGTTCCAAATTTTGGGAAAGATATTAAAGGATCAGAAGAAGAATAGAATTGAAATACTGTACCTCAGAGCCAGGCTAAGTCACATTAGCACTACTTTATTCGAGAGCGTTAAAATTTGAAGATAATTATTTTATTGCGTAGTAACAAAGCTGTTATATGAATTGGGCTACAAAAGATGATTGTTCACATTAAAAAATGCGTATGCTTTATCCTTTGTTCGTTAATTTCCGAACAATTAAACAGTTATTTTATAACCGCCAAATCTCCGTTTTTTAAAATATGTTATTCTGGCTTTAAGGTAGAGAATAAAGAATATTGAAATGAAAAAAATAACGTATTATTCTAAAGAACCAGAATAGCAGAAAAAGCGTTGCGTTCGACTCTTTTTCTGTTAGATGACTGATTTCTTTTCGACTGATGATGAAAGATTTCTGTAAAGTTTATTTATCCTCTTCAGACCCCAGAACTAAGCACAAACAATTTTGACGCAATTTTTTGGTTCTCTGATTTAAAAAATGATTACAAAACAAAATAACTAGGAAAAAAATTAGTTTTAATTAATAATTAGTTTAAATAATAATTAAACCCCAATTTCCATGTTTTCCATGTTTAAAACGAAGTAAGCTATATGTTGATTAATTTCAAAAACAGTTGGGTGTTTTAGCTTTCAAGTTGCACAAACAGTTGTTAATAAACAGTTATTTTAAAATGTACCCAATTGGGTACACTTGGAATGAAGAAGTTAAATTTTAAACAAACCAGACATTCAAAGAGTTCCCCATCAGCCAACTTTATGACACAGAAGGCTAATAGAAAGCTTGAAAATAAGTAAGAATTCTTTCATTCTACCGAAATTCGAATCCTAATAGTTTACCAATAATAGTTCTTCAAAAATTCTGCTGTAAAGTTCTGTTCTAAAGGTTCTGAAAGACGTTCGGATATCGTCATTATTACTTCTCTACAGAAAAGAAAGATAAGTCATGAATTGAAAACAAAGTTGAATAGTTGCACCCTTTCTGTAGATCCCTCCCGGAAGCTACAAAGTTTGAACGAAAGAGTAAACGATAAAAAGTTCTTTGACAAATGAAGACTAATACCCTGGAGAAGACGTGTTCGAACAAGATAAATGAATAGCTTTCATACCTTATTGATTAAAACAAGTTGTAAGGTATTTCGGAAAGAGAAATGAATTTTAGTGAATAGAAGCGAAGCGTTAATAAAAGTAAATAAAAGAAGTACTGATTAGATTTCAAAGACGTTGCCAAAATTGTTTGCGTGTGAACATATATTTACACGAAAAACTACTCAGCGTTGCTCGCTACAATAATAATATTGACAAAATATATCACCCATATATACGTGTTAAATAGCAGGAATCCTCGTCACAGAAAATTAACATTTAAAGTTAAATTAAAATTCATAGGCTTATTTTTATAAGAATGAATTATTGGAATTCATTTTCTCGACAATCTTCATGTAACAGCAAAGGATTAGCTTAAAATTTCCCTACTATTTATGCTCGAGCTTTCGAACAAGTTCTAATTGGTGCATTTTTTATCAGGTTTAGAATAATGTAAAACATAAGTAAAATTGGGAGGATTTTTTCTATTTTTTATTGTCAAAACAAATCTTGAAATCGGCATTTAAAAACGAAAGAAAGAAAAAAAAAATTCGTGTGTTACATTTCTCACAGGATGATTGAATTTAATCCAATATTAATTTCATTCCATTCCGTTAATTGTTGTGGCTTTGTATAGCGAATATAAAAACAAATCATGTATTTTTTAATTTAGTTTCATTGTTGCTTGTATTACATTAACCGTTAACAATGTGCAATTGAAAAGAAATCCAAAGTTTGCTGAAAATTCTTTAATGTTTTAGAAAATTACGTTTCTAAAACAAAGAGATAGCGTAATAAGAAGAAAAGCAACATAATGCAGCATAAAATAGCAATATAAACATCAGACACTAGTATCGGAATTACATTGAATTCCTTTTAAAATGCAAGACAGAGACCTTATAAAATGCTAGACAGCGACAGAACGGAAAGCAAAGGTAGAGCCAAAGCAAAAAATCCTGCCGTACTCTCTTCGTTCTTGCACCGAAAAAGAAGTTCCATGCAATTCCGAAACACGTGTCTGTTGCTTATATTGTTATTTTGAGCAGTATTACGTTACTTTTCTTTTTATTTCATTTGTCGCATAAGAGGTAAACTTTTTTGCTTCCTAATGCGAAAATGTGTTCTGCGCTGTACTCTAATTTGAAAAATCATGAGTGTTGGTAAGTTGAAAGCTCAAAATACCATGCGTTTATTATAATTGTATTCTATGAAAGAAGTAACAAAAATGCTGAGGCAGGAAGAAAAAAAGGCAGCGACAAGTTCTTATTTCGCTAAAATTGTTGTTCCACGTTTTGAGCAGTTTTCTGAAGAAGGGTCAGAAAATCTTTTAAGCACCGAAAGAAATTAGTGAAATTAAAAATTAAAAAAAATTCAACATTTACATTTTTAGACACTTATGTGAAACTAGTGGAAATAACCGTACAACACAAATTCTCGTTCAAGCCCATTGCGTTATATTTCCTTTTTTTTCTGCTAAAACGAAATGGTTTTTGCGTTTCCAATTCTTGCAAAGAAAATTTTGCTCCGTAATTAAAATATTCCTCACACCAAAGCCAAAATATTTTTACCTGAAAATGTTCCTATTTAAATTATTACTTTCTCAAAATATTTTATCGTCTGCAATAAAAATAGTATTAATTTTAAGGAGACCTTCCTTTGGCAACATAAACGAGTATTTTTGCCAAACACGCAGTCAAAATAATCGATTTGGAGAAAATATTTACTGTCTCTTCAACAAAAAATCGTTATTGTAAATGAAGAAAAAGATCGTCAGTTTTAATATTTTTCAAATGCATAAATTACGTCATAATTTTCGAGAAATGTCAAAAATTTTGATCATAAAGTAATGCATACTAATGTGAAGTTCCTATCTTCATTGTTTGATACTTTCTTTTGTACGTATACATTTTAAACTGCGTTTATAGTAAAAAGGGAAAATGTTAAAAAGGAAAATGGCTATAAAGACAAAACGTGAACTCTTAGGCAAATTAAACGATTAGTTTTTTTTTTTTTTGGCTGCTCTATTAGTATTAAGATTAAAGCAGTAGTTTCATTTTTAAATGAACTATTAAAACAAAAAGAGCCATTAAAATTTGGTAAAAATCATTTCACGCAGATTATGGATTGATGTTCCAATCATTAATTTTCTCAAGCAGTAAAAATTTAATTGAAAAAGGAAATTACGTACTCTCGATAGAGAAAGAGATTAATTATAGTTCAAGAAGATTTTTTCTCCCAAATGACACAATTTAATTACAAGATTGTTCACAGAAAAACTGTATCCAAGTATAATGCAAACATGTTTTTAGAAATATGTATTTGGAACATTTTCGCACTTCCATTGCTTATCATACTAAATAAAAAGGTGTGTGTGTGTACAGCAATTTACGTTTATTTTGTTGAGTTTTTAATTCTTTTTTTATTGATTTTTCCCTTTTTAAGCATATCTTATTTGATGTTTATTCAAGGAATAAAATTATAATTAACTCGAGAATTGTTTTTCAAAATAGATAAATAAACACATGCATGTAAATCAATCATTTGCAAACTTGAAATGATTGCTTTAAATGCATGTGCTTATTTGTTGAGATATTGAAGTTTCTGATTAAAAAAATTCTACTTCATTTTCATTTAATTTTTACGTGTATTTTTATTTTTTGAATTACTGTTATGAGGTTGTCTTTATACTCCAAAGAACATTACGTATTTTTAAATATAGCACAGTTTATTTACAGCTTCATAACACGAAACTGGACAACAACCAACCCACAACAACCACTTTCACACTCTGGCTTCTTTTGAATTTTTTTTTTTTGTTTTTTTTGAGTGTTGTCTTTTGCTGGTAAGGGCCTTAAAACAGGATTCACCTCTGTCTGCTACTTGTCACTTGCGTGATTTAAAGTTTTGTCCGCTTTTCTTTTGATTAGGCTCTTGGTGATAGTCACATGAAGTACACCAGCACGATTCCTCTGGTGTCATATATCATCACCCAAATGTTTCACAAATGCCCCACACATGCTGAAACTATCTCAATCGAACAATAAAATGCATTATGTATGGTGTGCAACGTTTTACTCCACAAAAAACATAATTTATTTCTTCAGCTAGAAATCAAACAATTCATTGATAAAGATATACAGTTAAAAGTTTCGGTTTATAAATGATCTAGATAGTTTTAATGGTGTAAACTCGAGGAACATTTGGACTTCTAAATACAGCACAAAATCTCAAATCCAGAATCCTCAGGATTTCGGTAATTCCGAATTTCGGACTTTTCTTTAGTTTGAGATCAATAGCATTTTGATTGTCGAATAAGTAATCTATCATCTGTCTTTGATAAGATCACTTATTAGTGTGCTAAAGAGTTTTATAATGGCATCTTTTCACGCAAAGGAGGGTACTTTGAGCGAGACTATAGTAGCATAAAATAATCGTTTAATACTGTGATAGTAGTTGGTGCACGGATCGAGAAACAGTATATTTGGGCCATTCCATTGCGACGGGTGTGACTCCCAGACATGAGTTTTAAAGCTTAATTTTTACTTTTGGCAATGAATTATTTATAAATAGCAATTTTTTTTTTTTAAAAACTGTGTTTACCTTAGCATTTGCTCTAATGACTGTGCAAAAATAAAACTGCGAGAGTTTTTAATTTTTTAAAAATAAATTTTAAACTCTTGTGACGGGTGTGACTTTTTCGGGACATGACTTTTCACTTGCTTTCATATTTGCTAAAATTCCTGTGAATTTTTAAGTGTTTCATCGTTGTAGCATTTTTTTCCTATTGAAGGAGATTCAGATGAAACTTAATACATATTTTTCATATTAAGCTTTAAATTTTTTAACATTTGGGAATTTGTTTTTGCAATGTGACGGGTGTGACACTGTGCCAATTTCACATTTTTGAGAAGCAATTTTTTAAAAAGCAGTAATTAGTACACATAGTAAACTTGACATTAGCCAATATACACTTACATTTTATTAGAAATAAGAGATATATACATATATACATCTGATTTAGAATTTACAGTGACCTCTACTCGTCACAAGGGCTGGTGGAGCAACCATCTCAATGATGACGGATATTTTTTCATTGGAAATATCGTCATTTTCTGGCCAAATCCAATAGGGTCCATTAGTTTGCATATATTTCAAATTTACTTATTCAAAAACTTTGATCTCTTCACCATCAGAATCTGCTTCACCACTTAAAGCTGCTAAAAACATGTGGTATAGTTATGAGATAAAGTTATAGTTAAAAATTTGAAACTAGATTTTATAGGTACTGGGTACAGTTAAGAATATGTAAAAAAATCTAATTTTTTTTCCTTTGAAAATGTATTATGAGCCAAAAAAAAAAAGGCTACAAAATAGCTGCAAAACATCAAAGTTATTCAATTATATCAAATTATATTAATTATAATAATAATTATTATTTTAACATGCTGCCCTAATTCTTTAGAAACAAAATGATTTAACTTTCTGTTCCATTAATGAAATATTTTAAAACTATCTTAAATGGTGTCACACCCGTCACAATCACTTTGTCACGCCCGTCACAAGTTTTTGTCATACCCGTCACACCAAAATTTTCACAGAAAATAAAAATTTAATGACATTTGAATATTTTATACTTATTAACACTTGCAATAATTAGACTTTCAGAAACTTTCGGGTTTTTCCATGGATTAATGGTAGGTCAAACATATTTTCTGTGACGGGTGGGACAGAGAGGCTTTATAAATAAATTTGCATTTAAAATAAGATTTAATGCTTATTTATGGAAGATGAAATGCTCTAAAAAAGAGACAAAGGTCATAAATTGTAATATATCCACATACAATGAAATTGGTTTTGTATTAAATATTATTTCAGAGTGAATGAAAATGCCAAATTTTTTCTAATCGAACGTGTGCTACAACGCACAAACTTTAAGCCCCCCCAAAATAATAAAAGGATTATTTTTGTGAAATATTTCTTTACATTTTCATAAACTTCATATCATTACTTTTAATTTGACATATTATTTGAAGCAATACAACAATTTTAAAATTTCAGCCCTCATGTGCACTTTCTCATGGAATTGCCCATAACTAACATAGAAAAATATGCCCGCATTTAAAAACATTCTTAACTACTTACAATTTACATAAACATATTGCAGTGGCGCTCTTAGCACTTGGGGTGGTAATTTGTGGTGTCACCTCCTCCCCTCTCACCAAAAAAAGAAAAAGGGTAACGTTATTGCGTTGCATATACTTGCAATTTCGTAGTTTATATTATCTTGCATTGCTTCAATAGTGAAAAAAAATCTTAAATTTTATTAATTTTTTTGGTGTAACTTTCAGAAAAGAAAAGCATCAGGAAAATTGCATAATGCTAGTTTATGTATTTTTCATAAACTCTTTTTGGGTAAAGCAAAGCTCCAGAAGCGGACAGCTCCCCCCCCTCCCCCCCCCCCGTAGTGATGATACTACTGCATATTCATATATACTATTCAAACCAATCAAGAATTCAAGAAACATTTTATTTTCATTTATATTAAAAGGTTAAAAAATAATGCAGCTGCAGTTAATATTTTAAATAATTAATAGCAAGTTAACTTACTGTTCTTGTAAAATTTAAAAAAAAAATCATGTAGTACATCTCATTCAAACCGTTCCGGGTATAATAGACCAAATAGGAAAAAATTCTAAAAATCATTTAAAAAATGAATTTCAACAACATCACGCACTCTGCGTGCGTACTTACTATGAAAAGGAAAATATGTGTCAGTTTGGCTTTTAAAGAACGAAGAAGAAACGTAGCACCTCCCTCCCGGAATGGCCCTATTATATTATTTTATTTTTCTGCTATTTTATTAGTAAGGTGCATTAACTTTTCACGTGGAAATTTTGGGTGCTTCCCCCTTCACAATTAACAGTTAACGAAGCAATGTTATTCCCTCTTCGCAGTTTTGTTGCTCACATATTTTTATTCTTTTCCTCATTCAAATTATTTATGAGTAAATTTTAGTTCCAATTAGTTTGATGATGTTAAATGCTTATATTTTGATATATGTACATAAAAGCATAGATAGGTAGATATCAAAAATTCATGATCAAGTTAAACCAATCCGAAAAACGCATCTTGTGAGACGATTTTTCTCGATTTAGAGCAATGTTTTGTTTTTTAAGGATATTTTTCAGAAAAAGTAATTTGTATGTTTACTATTAAGAGGGAACTATATGTATGATCTTTCCGCATCATTAATCATTAATTTGTCGTATCGCACGATGCTCTTTGTAACTGTCGATTTCTTCTCTCTTACCCTTTTATTAATGAAGTATTATTTACCTCATTAAAAACTAATTAACTAATTTACTTTTGTCTATAGTGTAAGAATGCACAATTGTCTCTGTTATTTAGATTAATATCTTAGTTTTAAAAAAAACAGGAAAGAGACATGATTTACGTTATTTTTATCAAAAAAATAAATAAATGAAAAATCAACTTTCACAAGATTTTCTTTCAATCTGGCGCAAATTTATGTATTATTTTTCTCATTGAATTATTTAATTCGATCAGTTGCTACCGCGGAATTTTCTTCGGAACAGCTGTTTATTTATAATTTTTCTCCTACTGTTTCTCTTTTTCTCCCGAAATGTTTTATTTTCATGATTATTTTACAACTAAGGAAAGGAACAACTTTTTTTTTAGCTTCGTTTTGAATTTCTTATATCTGATTGTTCTCTAGTTTGAAAACTTCAACAAAAAGATATTCAAAAAAAAAAAAAAAAAAATCATACTAAAAAATCTTTAAACTTAAAAAAAAAAAAAAGAAAAGAAAGAAAGAAAACACTCAAATATTTGAAAGTTAAGCTAGATATTGTCAAAACACAACTGATTTTTTTAACTGCGCAAAATATACTAGCTACAACTTATATTTTTTTGGCTTATAATTTGCTGCTTTAAGTTAGCAGCGATATTACTTCAATTTAACGTTTCCGACATTTTTTATCAGCAAACAAATTGCCTTTTTCAAGCTGTAAAATTCCATTCAATATACTTTGCTTTATTTATTTATTTATTTATTTCTAGTTCATTTTTATTTTTTAAATTGACTTGCAGCATTTTTATTTAATACATCAAAACAACTTCAACATTCGTAACTTAAAAAGAGAGCGAGAGTCAAATGCTAGTAATAACTACAACTGCTGGTTTCCAAATGTTTGATTTTGAAACATGGCAAAGAGAAATTTAAATGATGGATGTTTAGTAAACATGATTGTTAATACAGTGAAACCTGTGTAAGTTGACCACTTGCGGTGTAGCATTTTAGTGGTCAACTTAGACAGGTTGTAAACTTATAGAGGGGGAGGGTTTTTCTTTGTAATTTCTTAAACTATGCATTTATTTATTTGTAACTAATTAAAATATAGCTTTATGTATTGACGTTACTTTAAAATAGTGATTAGCTTTTTTTCTCACAATTATCTAAAATATCATTAGATAAATTTACCCCGAATGACTTACAATGTATCCTATACAGCTTCAAAAGTAAAGAACTTAATTGATAAGATATTTATCTTAATTTTAACCATGCAAGTTACTTATATGATGGTAAAGATTTCCTAAAAATGCATAATTTTTCAGAATGACTATATCAGATAGAAGAACAAAAGAGTGTTCATAGTAGTTTTCCCGTTTGGTTCACTTACAAAGAGGTTTAGGCAAACTTTATACTGATGTTTCATCTATCCAGACAAATACTGGTCTAACGCTATAGCATAAAAAATATCTTGGAAAAGTTATTCCAGATTTTTTTTACCTCTGCAAAAATAGATAAACAAATGAATATAGTGATAATTAGGCGGTCAACTTACAAAGGGTTTTTTACAACACTCCCACCCAAATTCGGCGTACATAAGTGGTCAATATAGACAGGTGGTCAACTTAGGTGGTCAAGTTACACAGGTTTCTCTACATAATATAATATAGGGCTAATTCCGTTCTTGACAAAAGTGGGGAACTTAGACAGGTGGTCAGCTTACAGAGGAGGTGAACTTTACAGGTTTTACTGCGCTCACAACACTGATGTTTTTATTTCTTAAAACAAGACTTTAATTATATTTTCCTTTTATTTTTATACCGTCCTTACTAAATCCTTCGAGAGTATCAATAAAATTGTTTTGAGAACATCTGTAGAAATTTTCTATTTAATCATTTATATAAAGACAACTGTATAAACTCTATAGAAAAAAATTTCTTTACAACCTATAGAGAAATCAATGGAAACTTTAGAAAAACTTTTCTACCAGTTTCCTTTTTTGTGCTTCTTTAAGCTGTTTAAAGCGATCAACTTCTTTCTTTAGGGTTAATGGCCGATTAGAAAAGTTTCACAGTAGAGGTAAAACATGAAAGTATTATACGGATACGCTTATTCATTAACTTCAGTGCGATAAGCAAAAAATTTGAAATTTGAAATTTCCCACATTATTCTTATTTATGCAGTTTGAAGTAAGGAAAAATACACTTACTAAATATAAAATTTATTTCCCGGAAACACACTAGTCATCGCACCAAGTTAGATTTTATCCCTCACTCAATATAAAACTAGCCTAGCAGCATAATTAACTAGATAAAAAAGTTGTGTCCACAAAAACCCCAAGTTTGCTGGGTCAGTCGCACATCGTACTTCGCGCCACACAGAAGAAATCTTTACGCGGTCTTCCCATTGACGTCAAGGCCAAAATTTCCGATTCTCGATTAACAACTAGAGGATTCGACTGTTCCAATAAACCTTGACATTTCCCAAACGAAAGTTCGAAGGAGTCGGCGGTAGTGGATCGGAATTTGAAAGTTTCCGCACGTTTTACGAAAGGCGTAAGGAGCAGGATATCATTAAACTTTCATAAATGTATCTTTTACGTGTCTATGTAGAATATTGCTTTGAAAGCTTCTCAAATTGCTTTCAGCGTCTGCAGTGGAAAGATGGATTTTCCCGTAGAAAATTTTGAACTTGAGACTAGCATCATATGCTTTTTCACAGCATATAAAAAGGCAACCGACATAAGATTTTCCCCAGAGTGTATCTCAATTACACTAAAAAAAGAAAAAAAGAAAGAAAGATAAGGGGGGAAAAATAGGAGGGCGGCATGTGTGGAATACTGGGAAGTTTGTTCTTCAGTTTCAATAATGAATTGCTTCCTTATTTTATTTCGCCAATGCTATTTTAGAAAACACCTTACAGATACAGAATTTGATTACTTATGCTTGAACTAATATAAATCAGATTTTATTTTTGCTAAGATTTTTCTTCCTTTTTAAAAATCACGATTTCTGTGAATGGTTCGTTTTCGCGATTATGAGTTTTGCTTTGTTTCTTAATTCTTGCTCTTATTTTTTTAAAAACGAGATTAAGATTTTGCATTTTGATTCCCTGCAGCATTATTACAAATGCCTCGTTGCTGAACAAATGCTACATGGGGGGAAAAAAAGGCTATTTCTGGGAAAGCTGAAAAGTGTAGAAGAAGGCATTAAAGGCGAAGCGCAAGAATAATTTCGCTCTGTTTAAGGATGAGGGGATTTCTTTTCTTTTTTGAAATGGAAAGCAGGGTAGCGCACTCCGCTCCGGTATAGAATGAATCCTCTGTGTGTGAGTCTGTGTGTGAATAGCATCAGTTTATTTCCTGCAGTTATGAATTCAAAAACCCTTACTCTTTTAAAAATTGCTCATGAAATTTAAAGGGACATCTCACTTCTTGTCTATCTCTTGTCTTTCCTTGTTTATTTTTTTCATTTGGAGAAGTTAGGAAAGTAACAGACGCCGATCACAGGGGTGACTGCGGATGTTGTGTTAAAGTTTTGAGACATGTGAAGGGGACATATTTAGTTTAACCCTCTGACTGCTCCTTTTTTAGTGAATTCGGTTCGCTAAAAATTGGTCTACTTTATACAACTAAAGCCATCTCTGAAATAAAACCTTACTTAATGTCCAAATACCTCAAAAGTTGCATTACTGACGTTTTAACGATCAAACAGCGGGAAAATATTTTTAATACATTTAAAAAGCTCATGCCTGTGAAAATCGCGGGATGAGCAATTTTCGCTACATTTTTACGTTGCACGTGGAAATCACGGGATAATCAGTCAGAGGGTTTAATTCTTCAGCAATGGCCGATATAGTTAGCTGAGAGTGAAGCAAACAAATAAAGGTCGTTCACCCTTTTTTAGGTTAGAAAAAAGTACTAGAATACTAATGAAGATGAGGATAATATATTTTTCAGTTAAACAAAATAAATTATATTTTTTTTACATTTGAAGAGAACAACAAAGTTATTTTTTTTAAATTTCTTCAAAATTCAAAAATATACTTTTGTGGGAAACTGCTGCGTGATGGAATTTTTTTGTTATTTTTTCTAGATTTGTACCATAAAATCTATAAGAATCACGTCTTATATCCAAGAAAGTTTTTTCGTCACAGGCCTTTGTATTCTGTCGTGATCGTGACGTTTTGCATAAGAACAGTTTAAAGACGCGTTAAGCAAGAGCCTTCATCCTCAATGCGGAATAAAAATATCGCAAGCCTTTATTCAATCAGCCTTAGACAAAGCGGGTATTTCCCCCTCTCCCTTGAAACTGAAAGGAAAAAGGGGAGTCAATCCAATTGAACACGGTCAAAAATCAAGAACAGCGAAGCACGACTGTTACGTTCCAGCTTGTTATCCCGACATAATGTTTTCCTACTGCAGAATGCATTCTTTCCAAGAAATGTCTTCTCCGTTTAAAATGCCCATGTCCAGTGTCGGTTCTAAATTCCCGCTAGTTAGTATTTTTTGGAGATGGAGAACGAGGTCCAGGGGCGATTTTCTGGTATTTTAAAGATGAGTTGCATTTCATAAACTAATAAAAAAAATTCTTCCTAAGAGATGGTGAAAAACGAATGGAAATATAGGCCGTGATTTGTGATAGACTTATTACTGAATGAGAATACACAAAAGTATTTTCTTCTGCATGTATGAGTATTTAGTATTTTTCAGATTTCAATTTATATTGACCATGAGCTACATGTGAAAATATTTAACACTGTCATACAAAAACGAATATACTATAATTATGCGTAGATGAAAAACAATTGTTAAGGCAGATGGTATAAATTATTAGAAACACAACTGGGGACTTTAGGAAATTCTAAAAAAATACATCTATTTCCAACTGCGTCCGGTGAAAAGCCCAAAAATCACTTGATACTTTAAAAAGAATATAAAAACTATCTTCTCACCAACCTTTCATAAGACCATGTTAGCCACTTTGGCATTATTGACAGTAGAGAACAAGGATATTTTGCTGGATGTCAGATGCAACAATATTGTACGCTCGTGTCCACTTAAATATTTTAAGTGCTTAAACGTAAAATATTTTTGGAGCACCTTTATTAGAAGTTCTCCATGAAGGCAGCTAGTCATAAGAGCACATGGGCCGTGGTAGCCTAGTGGTTAGCACGTCGGACTTCCACCTGGAAGGTCGCGCGTTCGATACCCACTGAAGACCACCATGTATACTTGGGGATATGTGCATGTAAAATCCGTAAACCCCACTACCTCTCCCCGTGCGTAAGCAATCCTAAGGCCTCGGCTAACAGGTAGGGGTCTGGTGGAGAAAAGTCATAAGAGCACGTAGGATGGAGTGAAAGTACATAGTTTCTATATATTCCAGTCAAACCTGTACCCAATCAAACATAGCTTCCTGGAGAAAAAATGAAAACGACAATCGTTTTAAATAAATAATTTTTCTTACCTCCAATTATTAGTACTAATTGAAAGAAGGGTTTTTCCTAAGTACAAGCAAAGCTTGTTCAAATGGTTATATTTCGATACCTTATCGTAAAATATCACAATAGTGAAAGGTAGTACTTTTATAAAGTTGATTTACCGAGCTAAATTAGCTTATTTATTTATCTATTTATTTTTTCATACTAAGAGACTGCTAAGGTATGTCCTTATGTATGCAGATTAGACGATATAATTAGTAAATAATATACCTATTTACAACAAAATTCTTCTTTTAGAAGAATAGATACAAGAACACCAAAAATAATATTCAGCGGGCCCCGAATGTATTTCCCCGCCACTGCTAAGGTTTGGGTAGCGTTCGTTTCACGAAAGTTCACATTCTCATCCCTCTGAAGTCCTGAAAAGGTAATTTTAGTTGATCATTGAAGATTGGAAGGGAAGTAGTGTTCAACGGACTTCTGGTGGAAAATCTTTAAATTGAAGTCCTGAAAGTACCATTTTAAGCTATCTTTGGTAACGTCAGGAAAAATTCGGGCTCCTATCGAAAATTTTTTGAAATTGAAGTGCCAAAAATGTAATTTCAACCGTCTTTTGGTGACGCTAGGGGAAAGTGAGGTCACAGTTCTCCCATAGAATTTTTCTAAATTCAAATCCTAAGTATGCAGTGTTATGCCATCTTTGGTAACGATAAGCAAATTGAGTTTCAGGGGCTGACACGCTGGAAATTTTTCAAAACTTGGCAAAGTTAAAAGAAGTTTTATTTATATTTGGGAATGTTTGAGGAAGGAAGAGTTACGATTAGTCTTCTGCCAGATATGTTTCGAAATGACGCCCTGAAAACAGTTTTAGTGTATCTTTGGTCGTGTCAGGATACCTTCTGCTATGATTCTCTCTGGCCGATACCAACATATATGATAATGATTGAGGTACTGTTTGCTTGGACAAGCGAAACTGACTAAAGTGACTCCCAGGAGGAGAAGAGTGGGACGTCCTTCCACCTTGGGCCTCTCTTGCTCACGTCAAAACAAAATAACAAAACTGCAACACGGAACAGCACGGAAAAATAAAAATTCAAGCCTGCCTTTTTGAAATGCTTCTGAATTTTCTTTTTCAAATGCTTAAAAAATAAATAAATGAATAAATAAATTTTTATTTTACATATAGTAGAGAGAGTGGTTGGGGTATTGTTTTTAATATATGCCTTTTTGCTTACGGGGGAAGGGGGCTAAAAATTTTCTAGGGCATGCGGTTTACCCTATAATGTGCAGATCCAAGGATATAACCCCCCCTGGTTATAGCCTTGGATCTGCACATTAGCCCAACGCCAACTACGCATATTTTAGCGCCAAAACACACTTCAATAATCGCTGCATCAAATCCCCCTCCTCTACTTTTTCGAAGAATAGATTAAGCTTCATCTCATAATAAGTGGCATCTGAACATGTGTAGACTTTATACACACTTAGCATTTGATTTTCAAATCCGTGAGAAAAGGATAAAAGAGAAAGAAAGTACGAATTTTCACCGATTTCTGGTGCGGTATGCAATAACGCCCATGGGCTTAAAATCTGAAAAATACGATTGATAAAGAAGAATTTTACAAATACGAATGCAAAAGGGACGACCAGCAACAACCTCAGGGCCCAGCTAGGCTGGTCCTAGTCAATTTAGCAGTCCCCAAAATGAACATCAAGAGCTTTCTTAAAAGTTTTTACTCCACTGCAATTAACAGTTGCCTCCGGTAAACTATTTTCCAATTGAAATAAAATTTCACGTTAAATTAAAGCACAAATGAGCATTAAAACGCAGACATATGTTTCGGGATCGCTTGGAATCCCTTTTTCAATGCGACAGGGAGCTTCTAGATGCAAAACATCCAAATGAAGCTGCCTACAACCCTATTATTGAAGTAGTAATGTTTCCTAATTTCAAGATTAGCCTGAGGTTTGAAAAACTTAAAGCAGCAAATAACTATACCCCATGAAGATTTCCCATTTTTATGAGAATCATCTTCTTTGCTGAAGACTACATATTGAGCCTTTTAAGCCTGCCCTCGCATAATCTAAGTCTGAAAGACTTTTACCAACCTAGTAGCCCTCCTTTGAACCCTTTCCAATAAGTAATATCCTTCTTTAGGTAAGGAAACCAAAACTGAACAGCATACTCCAAAGGAGGTCTTACCAAACTTCCGTACACTTCTGTATAATGGCAACTATTTGAACTAAATAAAATTTATGTTCTTTGGTTTGAATATTTATGATATAAAAACTCTGAGGATACGGAATACGCCTTTTGTACATAAAAAGAGGAGCTCATAAGAATGAAAGACACTATTCGTTGACATTGACCATAGGCGTAACCAGGGGGGGGTTTTGGGGGTTCAAACCCCCCCCATTGGGTAGTGACTTATTTAGGCACACAAAAAAATTTCTGGCTATGTCCTTGCAAAGCACATATTTTTTTCTTCCTAAGAAAATTAAACACATACAGGGTTCACACTGAAGAAAAATACAAGGTGGGATTTCCCACCTTGACCAAAATTTTAAGTGGGATTTTTAAAATTTAAGGGCAAACTAATATATTTTGAGTGGGATTTCAAAAAATATTGCGGGAATCGCGCAATCCCGCGGACTAGTGCGAACCCTGCACATATGCAGATGATTTTATTTCCTCTTTCTCTGAAGCGTTGTGATCATGACCAAAGTATGCAGCTCATAATAATAAAGAGGACTTTTCATCTGGTTATAATCAATCCCCTTATCACCTTGGGGGGAGGGTTTTGCAGCAAAATGTGGCTTCAATCACCGTACCACACACAGACAAACAGAGATCCTTTCAATAACTCCAGAGGGTTTTCTTTCCTTGATGTCTTTTTTACCCAAAGGCAGCAATTTGGGATGGAGTTGTTTTCTGATAAACCTGTTGTAGGCACTGGGGTCTAAAAATGAAGGACCCCTAGCCAACAATTGTCCTAATAGGTTCAACCCTCAAGCCAGGAAGGAATGCTCATCAAAAAACTTAAAGAGCAGTTTGTACTTATTTATGACTTCCTGTCCAAACACCCATTTTGGTAACATCATTTTTGTAGATGAGCCGATTGGAAAACTGATGAACTGTATTTGCATTGCATTCTCATTTACAGATGTTCTCTCATCTCTTATATTTTAAATGTTTTTTTTTTTCTTATTATGGTCCATTGCTGATTGCATTACGACTCTGGTAATCATCCGTTCAACGTTTCCAATCTCACTGCTACGGTATAATGCTGCATTTTAATTTACAATCAAGTATTATTTATATTTTAGCTAAATTTTTAATTATTTTCGATACATAATAATGTTTGCACTCCAGCGATGGACACGTTCGTCATCCAAAAAGAAAAGAAAATTTGATTCAGACGCTTCCACTTCTCAGGTATGTTTTGCTACAAATTTAACAAAATTTTTGGAAATTTATTGTAGGGATGAGCATTTTTGTAGGGGAATTTGGATTTTTTTTCTCTAAAGTTCCACTATTTCCCAGTTTTAATATTATGAATGCTTGGACATAGAAGATTGCTTAGCGCTAAATATTGAATTTTCTATCGCGTTTGATTTAAAAAATAAACTAATAGAATAGTAATGAATGTTTAATGTTTTTGTGAATCAAGGCGGTATCCACAGGGGAAGAGGGACCCACGGGCCGCCCCCCCCCCGAAATCTTTTGCAATGTATCATATATTCCTCCCTGAAACTTTGCCTAACATAAGTGTGGCGAAATCTGGGGCCCCGAAAAAATATTCTGGATACTGCCTTGGCTCCAGAGCAGAGGGAACATGTTAAGAATTAGGAAGGGCAGTGTATGCTTCAAAATCATACCCTTTATATATACATATATATATATATATATAATATATATATATATATATATATATATATATATGTATATATATATATATATATGTATATGAGACTAGAAATGATGTTAATATGATTTTTTCAAAATATATGATAGCTTTTTGATGTATATATAGTAGATGTATGTTTAGATCTTTGGTGAAGTTAGAGGAGTGGGTATTTGGGGCTTGCTCAACTTTAATTTTTGTAACGTGTCTTACATCTATAATGCTTAGGCTAATTCTGGAGACAAGGGTTCAAAGGCTCTCCCCAGGAAACTTTTTGAAATCTTCCTAGCAATGCAATTTCGGGATACCTCGGTGATATTTGAGGAAACAGAAAGGAGTTTGGTTATTCTCCCCCCTGCAATTTTTTTTAAAATAAAGTCTTATATCTTTTAAGTTACTTTTGGTGTCGCTCGTGATAGTGTTCAATGTCCTTTCCCTGAAAGTGTTTCTAAAAGTAAAGTGTCTTAAAAGCGTAATTTCTTTTCTTTCTTTTTTTAAAACTTGTGATCTGAATTTTTTGCCGGGGGTGGGGGGGGGATTGATTTGCTCCAAGGGGGTAGCTCCCCCCCCCCCGGAAGATGCCTGAAATAAACACGGAGTATATCTTTAGAGACAATTATTTATGACTAGTAAATTTTCAACTCTTTCACACTTCTTATTGGTGTTTAGTCTGTACATTTTTAGGGTGACCCCCCCCCCTTTCACCAACCCTAGTTACGCCTATGACATTGACGTATGATTGTACGGGGGAAAAATCAGAACTTCGTCTGCTACTCATTTCTCTCGTGACG
Source organism: Octonoba sinensis (assembly GCA_038502835.1). Taxonomy (NCBI): domain Eukaryota; kingdom Metazoa; phylum Arthropoda; class Arachnida; order Araneae; family Uloboridae; genus Octonoba; species Octonoba sinensis. The sequence continues at coordinate 107,953,788 of CM076602.1, read as the reverse complement.
TCACAAGGTCCATTTTGGGACTCCGTCGTCGTTCGAACATCGTATATCAGTAAATTTCGCTTGTTTAACTAATTAACGTAGAAATAATCCAGTGAACTATCCGCTCTAATATTTTGAATTTTTTAGAACATAAATAGTAGTTTTAAATGCAATTTTATTTTTTATTTTTTTGTTATTATTAACATTGTGTGGAAATGCTTTGTAGGTTGGATTACGTATGACGTTTAAACTATAAACCAATGAGAACGTCGGATTGAAACTGGAAGCACGAAATTTCGTAGAAAGGGATCTAAAATAGCTTAGTGACTCATCTGCAATAAGTGCGTGAAAATTTTACTATTTTCTAAAAACTTGTGAATGAATCTTAGGATTAGTAGGCGAGCATGCTCTTGTGGGAACGAGAATTATCTTGATTAGTAGGTTTGTATTACTCATTTATTAAAAAAAATATCTGAAAAAGCTCTAAATAGTTTGCATGTCGGTTTGTTTACATGCATGTACTTCATTAACTTTGAACTGTCAAATTATTTTTCCAGATTTGTATCATAAATTCTAATATTAATTAATAAGTTCAAATTTTATAAAAATGTTATTTTTATATCATTATTATTCTAAATTTATGATCACGTTCAGAGCTTTGAACTGGATTTCTTACATGATCACGTTTTAAACTTGTGCCAATTAGAATTAAAATTTTTACTATACTGAATTTCTATGAGCATTTTTACATCTTTTCTGCAGTCGATGCTTTGTGTTTCCTAAATATTTAAGCCGTTTTCACTAATCCTTGTTGCTTCTGAATGTTCACTTTTTATTATTTCATTGTTTTGAATGCAATGATTGCATAATATTTTGATTGTATTTGTATTATTATATTACTCATTTGTGATGGAGATGCTGACAAAAACTAATTTGGAATATTTTTTAGTTTATGACTTTTGTCAGTATTACATTGAATGGGCATTATTTGTTACATAAATTCATGCGCTTATGCAGAGCTTTAGAATTAAGGATACTGCATTTTGTTGGAGATTTCAGGGTTAAGTTAAATCACCCCTAAAGAGGGAACTCAAAGTGCTCCCTCACGAAAAATAATGCTTTGAGGAAGCCTTTTAAAGCATCTGACATTCCAAATGTGAAACTGAAGCTTGGAAATTTTGCCATATTAGCTTTTGTTCTTATGAGCTAATGGGGGTACCCCTGGTAGTACCCATTCTCATGCACATTTGCAGAAATTTGTTATTTAAATTGTTGAGATAAGGTGTTATTAAACTTCACGTTGCTGTCAGCGATCTATGCTTGATTTTTGTTGAATAAATCTTTGACGAGTGGAATGTGCAGAAGAATTAGTTGGGTTCTACAGTAGAGCCTCGATTATCCGACCCCCGACTAACCGAGTTCTGGGTTAACCGAGGTACATTTGCCCTTGTTTTTTTTTTTTTTTTTTTGGTCCGATGGTGGCATAACTGACTGACGTCAGTCATCTAATTATTTTCTGGTGATATAAAAACCTAGAGCAACCGTTAAACAGAAAAAAAAAATATATATACTATGTATATAGACTTCTTCAAGAGACAACTTTAACTGGAACATGTACTCTACTTATGTGTACGTATAAAATTAGACATTTGTATGTATGTAACGTCATTTTTTCATTTCATAATATGTACAGTAAATGCCTTTTTTTTTCATCTTTGACAACGTTTTCATTCATTTCAACTTTCAACCCATGTTTCCCTCTCGATTTGGACAGAGTCCGTGTTATCTGAGTTTTCGATTATCCGAGGTACCCTTGGTCCACATTTCCTCGGATAATCGAGGCTCTACTGTATCTTAAATATTTTCAATTTTTCATATTACTCGGGTATGGTGCAAGTGAATTTGAAGCTTGCTAATATTATGCCGCTTTTCAAGAAAGGGTTTAATGCAGTGGTCTTTAAACCATCAATTGTGAGCTACTAGTAGCTCACTTTTTCTTTTGTACTGCCTTAAAACTCCAATACAACAATAACTTCAGCACCATTCATTCGTAGACTACTGTGGTGAAAGAAACAGAAAGCTTTAAGACCAAGTGGAAAATCTGATTGTCTTTAAAAAAGTATTTAAATTTTATAAAAATCCAAGTACCGTGCGAGGAATGGAAATTCCAGTCATATTTACAAAGCTCTCTCAATTTTTCGTTTTATGATTTATTGATTTCTTTTATGCATGTAGAAGACCGTAAAAATATTAAGAACACGTAAGAAACCCTGCTAATAATACAAAAACGTTTCGCTCTCTTAATTTAATTTAACCACTCCAGACCAGTGTTTTTCAAACTTTCGACATCTGTGTACCCCTTCTACAGTTTTCATAATAGTGAGTACCCCTCGTCAAAGAAAGAGAAGATGAAGCCACATCCGTAGTGCAAAGTCCCCCCATCCTCCCCCGCTGAATTATTAGCTGTTTTTACTGTGTTCTCGTTTCCCCTAATTTCATACTTTATGCTTATCACTTACCCGGTCCAGATGCAGAAAATCATGTTAAAAATAGTAAACCTTCAAAATCCATAAATGCTTCTAAAAATCCAAAATTGGTTTTAGGAAAACCGGAACTTTGATATTTCGAAATTTTAAGCTGAGAGCCATGTATTATGCAGAGCTGCCAAGTGCTCCGATTTTCTCGGAGTTAACCGGATTTTTTTTACGTACTCCGAAAACCTGATAAGTTACAGAAAACTCCAATTTTTCAAGCTCTGCAATATACTTTTTGTTTTTCTAAAGAAAAAACAAAGCTTTCTTCCGAAATGCAGGCATGAGAGTCTTCCGACTTTTTTTAAATTTGAAATTTCCGATTTTTATCAGTAAAAAACGAAATCCAACTTTTACCTTTTTTTTTTTTTTTGACAACGTAAAAAAAAAATGCGCCATCATGCCAACATTGCGCTCTCAGGGTTCACACTGGGGAAAAACACAAGGTGGGATTTCCCACCTTGACCAAAATGTTAAGTGGTATTTTTAAAATTTAAGTGGGAACTTTTCTTTTTGTTTTCGTCTTTAAAAATGTTACTAAATTGTCCGATCATGATCCAATACAAACTATGTAATAAAGGATGATTATCTAAGCTATGCTCAGCAAAGAAAAAATAAACATCACCAAGGTTCACACAAAACGGATCCTTCACAAAATCGCGATCACAAAAATGGGTGCTTTATGAAATGTTAAACATGAAAAAGATCCTCTGGTATTTTGGTTATTTAACCAAAATTCTTTGTGTGATTTTTACAAAAAAATCAAAAAAAGTTTAATATTTCCTCCATTTTTTCTGATCATATGTCATTTATCTTATTGATCTTTATCTATTGATGTTTTTCAATGAAAACAGTATATTTTAAAAACCAGCATTCTCTTGTAACCTTGTGACCAAGGAAGATTCCCTTTTTCCACTCCTTTTTTTTTTTATTTTGTTCCCTGTGAATAGAATGAATGAAGATAAGCTTGCATTCACAAAGGGCTTAAATTGTTCAATAATCCCAAGGAATGAAAAAGTTGTCAATCTTTCCCCCATGTTATTATATGTGATAAAAAGGGTTCCTAGGTTATTCTTATGGAAGTTGAAAACTAACATATTCCATTTAGATTGCATTGAATTATCTGTTTGGAATACAGTAAAACCTGTTTTTGGGCGTTCCTTTTTTATGCGATTTTGTTTTTGTGCGATTGGTTTTGTGCGATTTTATTTTCGTGCGATTTATTTTTATGCGGTATATGAATCTTAGCGGCGTTAGCACCGGTTTAATGTTTCCTATCAATGTACATATACATATTTAAAAATGACAACTAATTATAATTTTTATTTATACAGTAAGCACATGGTAAGTGCCCATGTGCTTACTGTATAAATAAAAATTATAGAAGAAGGCTTTGATAATTTCGGCGAAAATGACCTTGCCGAGATGATTGAGGACCAAACTACCGATGATAGTGACTTATCAATATTTTGATAGATTATGAAAAGGACAAGAAGAACCGGAATCTATTACAGCGGATAAAATATATGCTGGGATCCAGATTTCTAAAAAAATTGGAAACGCATTTTCTTAAAATAGATACCAATGCGGAAAGACGCTTAAAATTCCAAAAAGAACCGAGCTCATGCATGTCTCACCATCGCGACGTTTACAAGCAATTGACCAGTCGACCGTCGTCCCAAAAACTGATCACTGACTTCATGGTACCAAAAAAGAAATCAATTGAAATCCTATCTTCAAGCAACGAAAGCGATTTTCAACGAATTCGTCACAAGAAGATGCGCGTTTTGGATTACGACGAGTAGGAGCAAACTATTTAATGTATAATTTGAAATCTTCTCCATGTGTATGTACAATGAAGAATTAAATATTTTGCAATTTCTTTAAGTCTAATTTAATTATTTAATTTAATTGAAAGCATTATCTCATCTATTTCATAAATCATTGATGTATTTTCCAAGTCTGACTTTTTTTATGCGGTCCCTATCCACCGCATAAAAAAAAATTTAGGTAGTATATCGTACAAAGTTGTTTATTATATGTAAGAATTTATAAAATTTCCGAATATTTTTTTGAACGATTTTTTTATGCGGTCCCTAACCACCGCATAAAACAGGTTTTACTGTAGTGGTTTCGTTTCGCGATGTTTTGAACGCGTGTCCGCTAGTTTGCGGGAGCGGCGCGCAAACGAACTTTTTTTGAGTGGGATTGCAAGAAATACTGCGGGAATCGCGCGGCCTAGCGCGAACCCTGACTTAAATTTCGTCAAGCTGAAAAGTCTCTTTAAAAAGGATCCTTTATGCAAGCTTATTAGTTTTATGCAAACCTTCAACCTGAACTTTGGACGACTGGTAATGGTTCAAATTAGCGGTCGCCCCTCGCCAACTGCCTGCCAAAACGTTTTAAATGGCGACCAGTTTGCGCCAGATCGCTATATTTGTACCAAATATTATATTTATTCTAAAAAATAGCTCAATAGTTTTACTTAATACACTTTAATTTGTGTGCTGAAGGGAAAATAATAAGAAATATCCAAAACCGGAAACAGATGCAAAAAGATTGCAGCACGATTGCGGCAAAATGCTAATATCGCGCATGGCACATGGCTATCGAAGAAACATAAAACTAAACTAAAAATACAATGTTTTCAACATATTAAGGGTAAATGCAAATTTTTTTTCATTTAAATTAAAAGAAATGCTTAATGCTTTTAACATTGAAAATTTAAGAAATATCAAAATCCACAAAATGGGTCCTTTATAATTCTTCCCGATCCTCATGGCGATAATTGATTCCAAAGCAATTATCACACTCAGATGAAAAAAAATTTTTTTTGCAAGTTGTAAGTGATTTTAAGTTATGTTACCCAAAAGCAGCAATTTTATTTTTTATTAAATTTATTTTTAAACTTGAAACTGCTTATTTTATTTTTGGCCTGTAGGATTTATTTTTGGGAAGCGCTAAGTTTTAAATGAATTAACACTTAATTCCATAATTAAACAAGATTTTTTTTTCATATTTTAATGACTTTAATATTTGTTAAGTACAGGGATAAATATATATTGCTGAAAATATTTTCAAAAAAAAAAAAAAAAAAACGAATTACACAAACTTAATGCAAGACAATTAAATTTAATGGTCGGAAAATAGCTAGCATTTCACAAAAACACTTGTACATCAAAAACTTTAAATAAGTAAGTATTTTTATGCATACGTTGCTAAAATTATTCTGATGTGTGTATGTATCATCGTACATTATTGTAGTGTGTTTATGGGAAGTAATTACATTTTTTTTTATTTTTAAAAATAAACGGTAATTACTGCTTTGTAAATGAACCTTAGTGATATAGTTTTTCCCCTTTCCACATACACAAAAGAAATCGTGATTCCCCCCCCCCCCCCCCCGGTATATCTGCTTTACTATGTTATTCAATGTGGAACTTTTTAATTAAATTGAGTTCTTAATAATTTGACAGTGAATGAAAAAATATATTTTAGTAGTTCTATAACCAGATAGTAGATCAAAAATATGAAAAATATTTCAATTTTTCATGCTCCTATTTTACCTCCCAGTGCTCCTATTTTTTGCCTTTACTGCTCCTATTTTTCAAGTCTTGAGGTTGGTAGCTCTGATTATGTGGAAAAACGAATAAAGTAGAGGAAAATTTGAGAAACCAGGTTTCAGTTGGGGGGGGGGGGGGGCGTAGACTGTACCTCCAGGAAACTGTTCATGTACCCCTAGGGGTACTCTCACTACACTTTGGGAAGCACTGCTCTAGACTCTAGGTCTAGGTGAAGTCATAGAATTTGAATATTTTTTCAGTGTCCTTTGAGATATTTTCCTTGCTGTTTTTATTTGACATTTTAAAATTCTCTTTGATGATGTGCCAAAATTACTTCCAATGAGGCAGACAAGTCAACAGATGATGTAAAACATTTTCTCTTCAAATACATATTTATATGACGAAGATCAGCCTGGGTGGTCAAGTTGTATTTTTATTTTTATGTAACGCCTCTAAATTATGGTGCCAATTTACCTCTTTATAAATGCGTTTGGAGCTTAAAGGGGGACATAAAATGGAAGAATCGTGTGATACTTTCTGATGTCAATTCGTGGAACATCGAAACGAGACGATGAAGGCGCCTATCCCGAAGAATGGCCGTATACTCGTCATGAACTGAATCACCACTCACCGACTACGAATTCATTGATTGAGGCGGAGTACCGTCGGAAGTTTGGCGCCAAAAGTTCTGCTTCGTTGTTCCTTAACCTGGCGTGTTGTTAGAAAAATTATGGAAAGGGTATTCCGTTTTCTCGTAAAATTTATTTTGGTTAATTTTTCGTATAAAAATATCGTATTTTACTCGTTAAAGTTTTTATAAAGGTAAGTTTTATTTTAAAACTTTTTATTGTTAACTTTGAATTGAATTTAGAACTATTGTGGAATTATATTTGCATTGAGGAATTGAAATAATAAGCATATTACTCAACCTGTTTCTATATTTGTGAAACATGAAAGCAGAAACTTGATTGTAGCAAAAAAGCATTTTAGAAGTTCAAATTTTTTTACTGACGTGGCTAAATTTTTGTTACTACAAGAATTAGACTTTCGAAGAGTGCAAATAAGGTAATTATTTCCTATTTTTTAACTATTAAATATAATGGTAAAATTTGAATTTGGCATTGCTTTTCTTGTTTAACATTTCATTTCTGTAAATACTTACTTTGTGAATTAATGGCCGTTTATCAAAGAAAAATATAACTTACAAAATGTAAAAGTTTTAAAAATTTGTTTCGTTGGATCATTCTTATCTGACAATGAAGAATGATGCTTGTCCCCAAACGCACATTAGGATAGGGATTTAGTTAAATTAAATCTTGCGAAGTTAAACAATAAGTGTTTTTGCACTTGGTTTATTCATTCAACTTTTTTTTGTTGTTAAAGACAAGCAAAAACTGAATGAATATCTGAATTTCATGTGGATAATTTTTTCAGTTTCGGGATTTTTTTAGTCTAGTGTTATTTTTGGTTCGAAATAGTTGATGTAGGAGTAATTACAGTGCCTTAAATTGAAAATTACACATTTTAAGAACTATTTCACGGTATAGGCTGTACTACTTAGTAAACTTGGTGTTTTTGCTGTGTTGAAGTGCGAAATTAAACAGAAAATCTTAGGTTGAAAAATTTTGAATGCTGATGCAGCTTAGTGTTGGGAAAAAATAAAATTATAATTATATTTGTACGGATTTTCCCCCTCAAGTACTTTCGGTTGATGCGTTCCTTTTCAGTTAAAGTGTTATTTTAAAAGTACTATTGAAAATACGTGGAAAGAGTTAAAAAATAAATGCCAGGTTACAGAAAAAAAAATCATTAAATTTCAGTTGTTAATTAACAAAAATCATTTATTGATTTTAGTATTAGTAAGAAATGAAACGATTCTATTGGTTACGACAGCATTGAATGATACTCATTTCCATTGTGAAGAATAAAAACGTTTCTTGTGTAAATTAAGTTTTTCAGCAATGGAGATACCCTTGCTGGGAAAGCTTCCAACGTAAAGTGTGGAACATTTTAAGTTTTTAAGACGTGTCGGACGTTAGGGCTTCCGGATTCTGCCATTTATTGAGTTGTATAATGCGCTAGTATTTTCTCTTTGTTTAACTATTCATTTTTTTAAAAAAATGTAACCCCGCAATAATAATAATAGTAATAAAATGAGAATAAGAAATCATGGATACACTTTAGAATTTAAACTTCAGTGAGTCTATTTGTATCATTAAAGTACTTTATTCGTTCAGTAAACACTCCTGTTAACTTACTAATTGAAATTGAAGGAAAGTTGCATAATGATGTGTTTTTTCTACCAATTAATACTATGCTGCATATTTACCAATAGTCTAATCTATAATGAACAGGAAAATAAACTTTGTTTTCGTGATTAAACTTTTCTTGTGTTTTTAATATGCCGGTGCCATTTATTGTTTTGCGTTTTTTCTTTCTCTTGTCTTTTATTATTTTAATATCGATTGGGCGTTAATTGAGTAACTGAAATTGATCGGCGCAGTTTCGGTTTTCCTTTTGATTTTATTTCTTTAGTTATTACTTTGACGATTCGGATAACTTTTTTTTTTCGTTTTTAGCCTACTTTCCCGTAAAAGTAAAAAAAAATAGTAATAAAGCATGAAAGAAGGCTTAATGTATCGTGAAAATATCGTTAGAAATCAAGAAAAGTCAAAAATAAGTTAAGTAATTAAATAAAGATTGAAAAATAAAAAATTTGAAAGTAGGGTTTTGAGATGGGGAAAAAGTGTGTCGGTCGGTCGGTCTGTCTGTCGGTCTGTCCCCCCCCTAATAACTTTTGAACGAAATGTCCGATTGGAAAAATTCTTTTTGCATTCGAAAGATCTCGACAAGGACATCTCATTTCCATATTTTACTTTTTGATTTGAACAATTTTTTGTTCAATTTTGAGCAATTCAAAAATTTTTAACATTAGCGCCTATGGGTGAAAATGAAGCAAATTATGTAAACTCTGGGTACAAGAAATAAGTTCCCATGAACAAGCTCACGGAAGAAGTTCTTGGCGTGAAATATTGATTTGAACAATTTTTGTTCATTTTTGAACACTTCAAAAAAAAAATTAACATACCGCCTACGGGGAAATTTCAATCCTATATAATTTCTGATCTACCGGACCGATTTGCTTGGAACAAACTTTATCGGAAAGCTCTTATGACGTAGAACATGTACAAATAGAAAGTTCATCCAGAACTAACGAGCCTATTTTCCTATGAAATTTTTTTATCGGGATTTTCAAGAATATTTTTTAATTAATGAATGATTAAATGAATAAGCAAAAGAATGAATGAATAAATGAGTGAATAAATACATGAATGACTTAATAAATAATGATTGAATGAATATGCATTAACCGTTGAAAAAGGTATATTTGAAGCAATTAAGAACTAAAGCTAAACGAGAAAGACAGAGAGAGAGAGATAGCTAGATTATAAATTTGAATTCGGTGTATACGGGAAAGTAGGCTCGTATAGTTCTAGACGGAACTTCTTGTTCTTTATTTTTTTGGATGTTGCTTTGTGTCTCAAAATGAATTGGTGGTTTAGTGGTTGAAAGTAGGTTACCGGAAAGAATTGTGAACTGGTGAGGAGATCAAATAACTAACTTTTGGTAATTGATTATTTAGGGGGGCAATATACTTGGTCCATTGGTGGTGCAAAAAAGAAGGAAACATAATAGAAAATATACTTTGTATCACATCCCTTACAAATAACACAGAAAACTGACTAACATAATATACTACATTTTAGGAGACGTCCAAGATTTTCTTTTTTTGACTGGAAAACTTTCGGTCAACCAGTGTATCGATTGATCGGTACTTAGATATTCAACTGTTAAGATAGTTGCAAGTAGCGCTGAATTGTTAATCGATGGTTTGGCAAAGAATCATGACAACTTTTTTTAACCGACTTCGCAATTTTTTTTTTTTTTTTTGTTTGTCCACTCATAACTTCTCACCGGATGAACCGATTTTCATGATTCTTTTTTTATTTGATCGAGGGTGGTTTCTAATTCTGCAACAGTTCCAATCCCCTGCGAATATATATATATTTGTAATTGGGGGGGGGGGGGATTCATGATTACAAAAGATTTTACCTATCCTAATTTTGTACCGACTTCTAAAACTATGTTTAAAAGTCACATCGATGTTGTTTAAAGAGTGAATTTATTTTTCACTTTTTAGCGCAATTTATAATTTGAAGTCGGTTCTGTTTTTTTTATAAAAATTATTTTATTTTTAATTTATCTTTTATTTCTTTATTTTTTTACTTACTTATTAGGATATGTTTTGTTTCATACTTTTTTCTTTCTTTCTGTATTTGTTTTGTTTGACGTGAAAGTAGAAATGCTCCAGTTGGGGCTTCAGAATATTCATTACTCACTTTTTTTTTCGAATAATTCTGTGTTTTTCTACAAGTCTTAAAACAGCGAATTCTCGCCACCTAATAAGTAGTTAATGGCCGTTTGGCGTTTTCTTATCTGCTGAATACTACAAATTTGCACAACGCGTAATTAGTAATCTGATTTGTAAACAACTTACTTTTTTATTCGTAATCAATTAAAAAAGGTGTATACTATCTAGCTCAACGTACGAGTATTATGTGCGTCGATTTCTTTCTTTTCACTTTTTTAAAAATTTACTTGCTTGCAGTACATTAAATAAATATATATATATATATATATCCTTAAGGTAGTTATAAATAAATTATGCTTAAAATTGTAACTACTTTTTAGCCTACTTTCCCGTAAAAGTAAAAAAAAATAATAATAAAGCATGAAAGAAGGCTTAATGTATCGTGAAAATATCGTTAAAAATCAAGAAAAGTCAAAAATAAGTGAAGTAATTAAATAAAGATTGAAAAATAAAAAATTTGAAAGTAGGGTATTGAGATGGGGAAAAAGTGTGTCTGTCTGTCTGTCGGTCGGTCGGTCTGTCTGTCTGTCTGTCTGTCTGTCGGTCTGTCCCCCCCTAATAACTTTTGAACGAATTGTCCGATTCAAAAAATTCTTTTTGCATTCGAAAGATCTCGGCGAGGACATCTCATTTCTATATTTTACTTTTTGATTTGAACAATTTTTTGCTCAATTTTGAACAGTTCAAAAAATTTTAACATTAGCGCCTATGGACAAAATTGAAGCAAATTCTGTAAACTCTGGGCACAAGAGCCAAGTTCCTATTGCAAGCTTATTGAAAGGAGTTCTCGGCGTGAAATATTGATTTGAACAGTTTTTGTTCATTTTTGAACAGTTCAAAAAATTAACACAGAGCTTACGGGGAAATTTCAACCCTATATAAATCCTGATCTAACGGACCGATTTGCTTGGAACAAACTTTATCGGAAAGCTCTTATAACGTAGAACATGTAGAAATAGAAAGTTTATCCAGACCTTACGAGCCTATTTTGCTATGAAATTTTTTGATCGGGATTTTCAAGGATATTTCTCAGTGACTCAATGAGTGAAATAATGAATGAATGAATAAATGAAAGGGTGAAAGAATAAATCAATGAATAAATGAATGAGGAAAAGAATGAATGAATAAATTATTGAATAAATGAAAATATAAATAAATGAGTGAATAAATACATGAATGCGTAAATGAATGAATAAACACTTGAATGAAGTAACGAATGAATGAGTAAATGCATGGCTGAATAAATGAAAGAATGAATGAGTGAGTGAATGAATATGTATTATCCGTTGAAAAAGGTATACTTTCAATAATTAGAACTAAAGATAAATAAGAAAGAGATAGCTAGATTATAAATTTGAATTTGGTGTATACGGGAAAGTAGGCTCGTATAGTTCTAGACGGAACTTCTTGTTAACTAATGAGTAAATAAATTAAATAAAAAGAATAAAATTTTGTGTTTTGATCGAAATAATCTTCCTTTTAAATTTTTTTCCAAAAATATATATGTTTATTTTTGGTGAATTGAATGAAAGGAAAATACTTTATCATAAATGCTGCATAAGTACTTTCTCGTTGATATTTCACCCTCAACGTGGAAGAAGGGAAAGAACTGTCGAAATAAGACATACTGAAATACTACGTTAACCCTTTAGCTGTCACGTCGGGTCATATTGACCCAGGTAGTTGTTTGTAAGAGGCTTATGTTTAGATAATTTTTTTACACCTTTGAATTTCATATAATTTCTTTTCTTTCTATGCTTTTTATATGTTACATATTCTTACATTATATTGAAATTAAAACACAATGTTTTACTTTTTTGTACCCAATTTACTAATTTTTACATTTCTGTCTATATAACCCGATGTGACGACGTGTGTGAGGTCTTGATAGGTGACAGCTCAAGGATCAAAGTTATATCTTTCTTAAAACTTTTTTTCGTGACATTTAGATTAAAAGCGTATATTTCGAAGTTGCGCCTGTTGCGGTGAGCAAAGCTGAATTATGACTTGATGTTGGTTTAATGTGTTGTACTCACAGTGGCGGACACAAGGGGGAGGCGGATCTCCCACCACTCTTGATGATAGTACGTAAAATGACACGAGAAGTTTGGATTTTCGACCAAAGAATAAAATTTGAACGCCTTTGAAAAATTCCTGTGTGCGTCACTGTATACGCAAAAATATGAGACTGGCTCAGGAGCGTAGCAATTTAAAAATCATGGGAGGGGCTCAAACAATTTTATTTACAAATGCTCAAAATTATTTCCAAGAGAAACCAATTAACAATTAAAAAGTAATTAGTATTCACTCATTATTATTAATATTAATCACAAAAAATCACTAATAAATGAATAATTTTATAGATCATTAAAATAAATTCACAGTTTTCACAAAATAACCGAAATTATATGTAGTAGGATTTCTAATGGGAGGGGCTTAAGCCACCTGAGCCCGTCCCTTTCCTACGCGCCTGGACTGGCTTACGTTGTTTATGCTATACTAATTAGCTCTTTTTTAGCCTACTTTCCCGTAAAAGTAAAAAAATATATATATTATAGCATGAAAGAAGGCTTAATGTACCGAAAAATATCGTTAAATATGAAGAGAAGTCAAAAATAAGTGAAGTAATTAAATAAAGATTGAAAAATAAAAAATTTGAAAGTAGGGTTTTGAGATGGGGGGGGGGGGGAGTGTGTCGGTCGGTCGGTCTGTCCCCCCTAATAACTTTTGAACGAATAGTCCGATTCGAAAACTTTTTTTTGCATTCGAAAGATCTTGGCAAGGACATCTCATTTCCATATTTTGCTTTTTGATTTGAACAACATTTCGTTCAATTTTGAACAGTTCAAAAAAATTTAACATTAGCGCCTATGGGCAAAAGTGAAGCAAATTATGTAAACTCTGGGCATAAGAGTCGAGTTCTTATGAACAAGATTACTAAAAAGTTCTCGAAAGGAAATATTTTTTGAGTTGAACAATTTTTGTTCATTTTTGAACAGTTCAAAAAAATTAACGGTACTTTTTCCTTTATCCCGGCGCAGGCGATAAAATCGCCAATATTGATTCAACGAACGCCAAACGGAATACCTCCGCTGGTAACCTTTTGCGTGTTTTGTTGCCTTGGCGAGATTTGCGCCGGGATAAAGGAATTCACTTTGAAACAGTTAAAAAAAAAAAGAAATTAACATTAGCGCCTACGGGGAAACTCAATCCTTTATAAATCATGATCTAACAGACCGATTTGCTTGGAACAAAATTTATCGGAAAGATGTTTGGCCGTAGAACATGTACAGATACGAAGTTCAACCAGAACGGAACGAGCCTATTTTCTTATGAAATTTTTTGATCGGGATTTTTAACGATATTTTCGAATGAATGAATGATTAAATGAATGAGTGATGGAATAAACGAATAAATGAGTGAATAAATAATAAAATAGATAAATGAATGTATGAAGTGAAAAATAAATAAATGAGTGATTAAATACATAAATGAGAAAAATGAATGAATAAATGAACGAATGACTAAATAAATGAAAGAATGAGTGAGTGAATGAATATGTATTAACCGTTGAAAAAGGCATATTTGAAGTAATGAAGAACTAAAGTTAAATGAGGAAGAGAGAGAAAGAGAGAGTTAGCTAGATTATAAATTTCAAGTTGGTGAATACGGGAAAGTAGGCTCGTATAGTTCTGGACGGAACTTCTTGTTTAACAATGTACTAGTTATTAAGCGAAGTCCTGCACTGAATTTCCGGTCTGAAAAGGAAAAGTTCTAATACTGGAGAATCCTGCAATGAAGTTGAAAATTATAGCGACGATTTCAGGAAGTGTTTCAAAATGTTTTTATTTTATTTTTATTTTTTTTATTAAGAAATCTTAAATTCAACATTGCGTTTTTCATCAATAAAAGTCGGGCTTCGAAAATCGAGTCGTTTTGCGTGACCTGTTCAATAAAGATTGGTCAAGAGAATCTTTGTCGCAATGAATTTGTGGTTAGTTGTATTCCATTTATTTATTTATTTCACTGTCATTTCATAAGGGTTGTGATCTTTCGACTAAAAGTTCGGCAGCAATTCAGGTAGCTTTTGGTGAAATCGGGTCAGTCCGGCCTCATTTTAGAACCGCAAACGAATTCATTCCCTGGTGGTTTAGTAGCTAAGCTTTAAAAAACGTACGCAAAGACTTTCAAGTATTAATTTAATTTAAAGCATTTTGATGTATAATTATTGACTTTATACTTAGTAATAACTTTTGGAGGTGTATCTCTTTTTTTTTCTTTTAAATAAACATATCAACTGGACAAAATGTTGAATGTGCGAAATTATTATTTATATTTTTAGAAAATTAACTAGAGTTTTCGACCTTCGGTATCGATGATTGGTAATTGTCATAAACATTCAATCAATTAATTTAATTCCCTTAATCTCTCAGTGTATCGATTGTTCCTCAGTATTCCCCCAACACGATTAGTTTAATAAGCCCATTCATTTACGGTTACGGTATTAACGTCACGTGCGGTGCTCCCAAAAAGAGCCAAAAGCAATTTTATCTTTTGATTAAATGGTTAAATGTAAGCCATTTAATGTAAGTTCTTTTTTTACTGGAAGAAAAAAAATCACTACTTGAAGGAAAATTTACTCCCCCTTCAATCAATTACTCGAATTTCTTTCGGTAGCATTCTTTGTCCGAAGATTTTTTACATTCTTTTCCTTTTTCCTTTTATTTATTTGTTTATGCATTGTGAATATTGTATAATTGTTGAGAAGATGGTAAATTGTAATTAGTTTCTTAAAAATATTCATTTGTTGGGTTCATTTATTGCTTTTTGGGCTTACTTACCGTAAAAGTTAAAACAAAAAGATTGAAAGAAGGCTTAATGCAGCTTAAAAATATCATTAAATTAACGACAAAACAAAAAAAAGTCGAAAATAAGATTGAAAAATAAAATAATTGAAAGTAAGATTTTGTGATGGGGGAAACTGCGTCGGTCGGTCGTTCTGTCTGTTCCCCTCTCGTAACTTTTGAAAGACTGTCCGATTTGTAAAATTCTTTTTGGGCTCGAAAGATCTTGACAAGGACACCTCATTCCTATATTTTATTCTTTGAGTTGAACTTTTTTTTTTTCCAATTTTAAACAATTCAAAAAAGTTAACATTAGCGCCTACGGGAAAAAAGAATCATATATAAATCTTGATTTGATAGATCAGGATTTATATAGGATTTATTTGGAACAAACTTTATCCGAAGGAGTTTTTGACGTAGAAAATGTATAGGCAAAAAGTTTGTCCAGAACTTAACGAACCTACCTTCCCATGAAACTTATTGATTTTTTAATGATAGTTTTAAATGAATAATTGTGCGCATGCATGAAATGAATGAATGAGCTAATGAAAGAAATTAAAAAGGAGAAAAAAATGATTACAGGTTATAAAAGGCAATATTATTTCTTAGTTATTAAAATAGATCTTTTATGTTTCGATATTTAGTGTATGAGCGTTAATAGTTAAAAAGGTGTGTTTTTGAAATAATGAAGTAATTTAAGATAAACGAGTAGAAAAGAGGAAGATAGCTATAATATTTATTTATTTATTTTTATTTATTTTGCGCACGGGAAAGTACGTTGTGAAGAAACGTTGTATAGTTCTAGACGGAACTTCAGGTTTTCCTTATGAAATGGTTGTAGAATAAATCGAATATTAAGGCAGTAGTCCACCAGTATAAAGTTAAGCATTATCAAGACGATGTAATAAAGGATTTTAAGGGGTCACCAAATTGTTTTTATGCCATTGAAAGCTAATTATTTGTATCAAAAGTTTTGTTTTTGCAGTCTAGACTTTTTTGTTAAGCATCCATTTTTGTGATCACGAATTTTGATTCTTGTTTATGATTACGAGTTGTAAAAGGTCCATTTATTGTGTCTTAAAACAGGAACATAAGCAGGATCCTATTTAACGAACATTGTCACAAAAAGCAATTGGATTAAAATATGTGTTAAAGAATTGTAATTTGACTACGTTTTAGCCTCTTTTTAAATTACAACAGAAATTCAAAACTTTTTACTAAAATACCAATAACAGTAATAACATTTTTGTACAAAACTTTACCTGAGGATCATAGTATCTTAAGTCAATTTTTCGAGTTTTTGCGAGTTTACAGGGGTCGGCATTTTGAACAGGGGCCGTTTTTTGTGAGTTTAAAAATTAGTTCTGTGAAAAGTCAAATATTTTTGGGAAAGTTTAAACTTTAAACATACAGTTATACAACATGTTTTATTATTTTTTCCCGCCTATTTAATAAATAATTCTGTAAATAGGATGATTTTGTAGCTCGGAAATTAGTGAAGGGTCCGTTATGATTAATTGGAATTTTGTGGAGGTTTCGAAAACGGACCTGAATTTCCTCTGGCGCGACCCCTGGTTTACATTTAATGGACATGCAGAGTACCGACGACCAAGCCACTAGTTACATGAGGGTTCCGAACTTTTAAAGCTCCCATCGGACATCTTTATTCTAAAGTTTGCACGGAAAGTCTAGTCTTATAGTTCTAAAAATGATTATTTTCTTAACTTCATCTCAAAAATTCGAAAAATGGACTTGAGATACGATGGCTCTCAGGTACAGAAATAATGAAGAAGACCAGTTTTCTGAATCTAATTGCTCTGGAATCTAGCAAGTGGTACCTATCTTCAGTGGTTTAAGGCTTGTGTAAAAGATTGAATTGGAAAAAAGAAAAGAAAAGTATAGAATCCTTCATAAATTGTTTTAAAATTTTAAGTTGTAACTAAGTAATATGAAAGCGTTCTTCAAGTATTATTTTTAGTATAACGAATTTTTACTTTTAAACTATTTCTTGTATATACTTCCTGCATGCATTTTCCTATTACAAATTAAATATGTTACCTTTTCTGTTTTTTCTTTCCATGTAAAAAGTTTGACCATAAAATAATTATCATCACAAAGGCGATTCTCCAATAAGTGGGTTTCTATTTGTCATTTAGTGAAAATATTTTTTTAAAACCTTATTGCATTTATTTATTTTTGTACTCCGCGCCGTGCTCCGAATGATTTTAACAGATTATATTATTTCTTTTTTTTACAACGTTTTCTTAACTCGCTTTCTTGTCTGTCCGCGGAATTTAGCAATCGCATTTTCGACTATTTCCCGATAAGCTATTGTTCTGAAACTTTACATATAGCTCAGAACCAGATGACAATGCAATATTCTACCACTTTTATCATGATTTGGTGAGTTTCTGAAGTATTTCCAATAAAAATAAAATTGAAAAGGGCGATTAGTTCCGAAAATTGCGACCAAAATTCAGTAGTGGTCGCAATCTACCTTTTTAGTGCGCAATAAAAACGTTTTTTTTTTTTTTGAAATTGAATAATTATTGAATAAAACGTTTTTAATTATTTATGATAAGAAAAGTAGAAAAAATAGAGCAGTGGAGCAAAACAAAGTTTTTGCTCCGGCTCCGTTCAGGTTTCGAGGAAAATCTCACTGCTCTTCGCTCCTTCTCCATGCTCCTACCCTTATCTCTGGTAGGTACAAGTAGTTAATATATCCTTCAATTTCTGTCCATTTCGCTGTTTGAAACTGATTTTGAAGGTCAAACAATTTTTATTTTTCTGCATTCATGCATGTTGGATCTTTTTACTAAAGGCAGCTGTCCACCAAATCTTATTTGTGTCCTGTGCCCCCAGGGGTGATTCTGATTCGAAATTTCCGATAATTTTTGATTAACTGATCCAAAAATTGTAAATTAATTTGGTTTTCCGAATTAATAATTTTTCTATTAGTTGATTTTTAAGATTAGTTTGGCGATACAGAGTTGCCAACTCTCTCAATTATTGAAGGAGACTACCGCTTTTCAGCCAATCTCCCGATCTTCCGTATTTTAGTTTATTTCACCCGATTTTTAAAAGCTGTTCTTAATATTTTCCCAATGTTTTAAAATTAAGCTTAACGTTTTGATTTATGAGCAAAATTCTTATCAACGAATATTATCGATTCGCTACCGTTAATTGTAGATTTTACTGTGTGAGAAAATGAGCTTTTTAGCAGCCCCCGTCCTTTACCGTTAATCACGCATTAATTAAAATGAGTTACTGGGAGGGTTTTTTGTAATTGCACCGTTGAATCGGCGACAAATTTACATAAACTTGAAAAGATCTCTAATATTTTAATTGATTTTTCTTAATTTCTACAAGGTATGAGTAAAAACCTATATTTTGGAAGCATGCCAACATCGAACCCGTGCTTCGCCGAAAATGAGCTTGCCGTGCGTTACAATCCTTTTGCATCCTATAAATATTTGAATTGTTTTAACAGTTTGAAGTTATTTTAGCATATAGGCCATTCTCCAGAAAGGTGGTATTTTGCAATTATACATTTTCATTTTTTCAACTTTTCACTAGGAGTGCAATTTGGTATTTTTTAGAAAGGCAAGATATATAGTTTTGTTAAACTACAAAAGTCCACAAAACATCTGCACTTACTTTGGAGATATAAAGGTTTAAATTCATAAATTTGACAAAAAGCGTCATTACCATCCTATGCCATAAATCCTGCAGAAATTCTATAAATATGGTTTTTATAAATTGTTTTATAGTTTATAATAAGGCACTAGTAATATTCTAATGGGAAAAAATTTAAATAATAATTTTAAGCTGTTTTTCTTGTTCAAATTAATTTTAAATGTCTGCTTATTACCTTTTTTCAAAATATTCTATGCATTTCTTTTATTTTTTCCTAGTGAACTGATGTGTTATACTTCCATTTATACTTATTTCCTATAATACTAATAAAACTAAACCTTTTTAAGAGCATGCATTAAAAAAATCAAGCATAAATAGCTGGAGGACAAGCAATTGCACTGCAAGGATGGTAATGACTAAATAAACTATCATTATTTAACAATTAACAATAAATAGAAACTATTAGATAAACTACAAATCCAAATTAGGGCTTAAATGAAGAATACCAAAATTTGCATTAATGCTCTGATCAATAATTATTATAAGCAAATTAAAAACTTACATAAATTAAGGATTGAACACGGTGTTCTTTTTTTGTATGTGAAATCGTAATGAAAAAAACTATAATAAAAATTTTTAGAAAAACAAACTTTTGAAATTTATTCATCATTTTTCTTCAACAATGGGAAGAAATCATTAGATAAAATATAAACAAATAGAGACTAAAGTGAAGAATTACAGAACTTGTAATAAACTTAATCTATTATTATTACAGGTGAATTAAAAATTGAATGATATTATTAAAATAAAATATGGTCAGAAAACAAATTATGACAGAAACTTTAAATCATCTAAATTCAAAAGGAAAACTATACAAAGCTAAAGCATTAATAGCTTCCTAAAATCTTTTTAATGAGATTCCATTAAACTTAAACAAAAAAATATCCTAAGTTATTAAAAAAGTAATTTTCTAACAATCAAACATCTTGAGTATTATTAATAATGATTAACAATGCTTTATACCAAAATTTGAATTTAGATTATAAAATTGAAAATGCACCACAGTATCATTACCATCATCAGTCTGCCATTACCATCCACATGTTCATAACTTTTAAGCTGGATGGTAATGATATTGAACCCTTTTTCTCCTCTCAGAACACAAAATATCGCTGCTTTTATAAAAGTTTTACTTATTTAAAATAAAGATTCATCTAACATGAGCATAAAAGAACAAAAATGCTCAATGCTGCTTAAAGTAACTCATAATATATAAGGATGGTAATTACAGCAATATTTTTTTTTCACTTATCTTGTCACTCAGTACACTGAAGCAGAATGCTTAGAGATTTCCACACATAAAATTCCTACTTCACCCACAAATCTAAGCTGGCTGCTACTAAGATAGACTGTTATTTGAATTACTAGTGACACTAAGTGGTCATGAATACCAGTAAAAACCCTAGGATGGTAATGATGCAATTTGCATGGGACAGCAAATTGCACCTTTTTCGAGAATGACCCATATGCTACCTTAAATAGTCATCTAATTACATAATTTTTATTTCAAATTCGTAATGCATACTTTTTCCGAAAATTTCATGCTAAGTTCAAATTTTTTTTTTTTTTTTGCTCAGAATCACTCATGTCTTCCCCTCCCCCACCCCCATGAAGGTCATATGAGTGGTTTTATACAGAGAAACAGGAGTGACATGAAACATTTTTTTTTTTGCCTAGAATGAATGTAATCCTATTTTAAATGTACAATAAAGATGTTTTATGTACTTAAGAGTATATACTTAATGTTTGGTAAAATTTAAAAATAGTTCGACATAATGATGTTTTTGGGGGATTGTTAAATTGACTTGATGTTCATTAGGGATAGTTGTGCCTGTTGCTGGTCATCACTTTTATTTGTGTAGTTAAATTGTTCCAGAAAATAACTGCATGAGATGGGAGACAGAGGACAGAAGTTACAATTTGAATGCATAAAATTCTGTAGGAATAAATTATACAGCTATTTTCTTGAAAATTCATTCTGAAACAACAGAAAGCTGTTACAAAACACATTTTATACTAAAAAAATTACACAAAATGACAAATTATTTATCCCCCATAGCATGCAAACTACCCACTTATTGGAGAACAATCTAACATTTTTTCTCTTACTGAAAAACAAATTTAAATTTTATCTTAGAATATAAGTTAGAAACAATTAACCTGCTATATTTTTGTAACTCTTCAATTAAATGTTTGTGTGCATCTTCTTGTTCTCGATAGCTAATATGTACTATCTTTTTGCATGCTAAAGTGAGATGGTTTCAAAATTATCTTCAATTTCTCTACTTCCTATCAATTAAGAGCTCTCAATATGCTGTACTCCTTTCTAACAGATTCTCTAACTATTTCTGATGTGGGTAAGTCTATTTTAACTGTACATCAACCACTTTCATAATTAGCAATTGCTATAATCAAAAATTGTCATAGTAATCACATACAGAATTAATTTCTATTTTTTCGGTGTTAAGCAGGATGCAGAATTTTTGAAACCTTTTTGAAAATTTATCAAATGTGCATTTTTAGTTTTTTCTTTCTGTGGATTTTAATTTTTTCCATTGATCTAATCCAATGATGACTGGTAGCAGTAAGAACATTTCAAATTTTGTATGTGTGCTTCCTATGCCAGTCACAACTATAATCCATTATTGCGAAATAATTTAGTAAAAAAAATCATTTTTACACCGTCCTATGTAAATTTATTATTTTGTTTTTCTTTTACATTAGCAACAATTAAAAATGCTGGTATTGCAAGATTATTTTCGGAAACCTCCTTTTGACCCTATGCGAACCCCTGCGAGTTCGCCAACCACCGGTTGGAAAACACTGATTTAAACATTAGGAATCTTGTGAAGTTTGTAAGTAGTTTTGTTGGAAGAAAAAGGAAATAAAAATGAAAAAACTTCAGGTTTTTTTTTTTTTTTTTTTGGAAAAGTAATGGTATTTTGCATTTTTATAAAAGAAGACATTCACATAGAAAAAAATAAGGACCTTAGCAATCGAGTGTTTGCTTCAAAATAAAATTATTTGCATTCTGTTTTAGCAACGTATTTTTGAAAACAATAAGGAATGAGCAGATTTGTTAGGAACAAAATTGCTCTGATTAACATATGGAATTTCACCTTTGCAACACAAACCTTTCATGAAATTCCTTCCCTCAATAATGAATCTTTTACAAGCTCTAGTCCTTAAGAATTGTTTTTTGTTTAATTTCATATGGTAGGGTACCTAAATGAAACAAACTATTACAATATGCAAAATGCCTTCTTAAATCAACGTTTTGTTTAAATTTGCTCAATTTTCATTATTTCTTAAACATATTTTGTATAGAAAATGCCTAACAGCACATTCTGTTTTATTCACGTTAATAAGGTTGGAAATGGGACTTCGGTGTCTTTTAAATTGTGTTCTTGTTTTATATCATTCTTTACTTGACAAAAAAATGATAATATATATCTCATAAAATTATAGTGCTTTCAGCTTAAACGAGTTGTAATTGAAAAATTTAGTTACATCATTTATTTTAAATCATTGTAAAAGAAAAAAAATTGTCTACTCCTACATTGACATTTCATAATATTGCTATATTGTATCATCATTCAATGTTGCTTTTTGGATTGCAAAACAATTATTGCATAGATTGAATTTGAACATTTTTTCCCAGATGAGGTGATCCAGTCTCAGTTAATGGATCAAAGTGCACAACCTGGCATGCCCAGCATACCTGTGCTTCATCATGAACCCTACATTCGCATTTTGGAACAGCCGGCTTCAAGAAGCCTCAGGTTCCGGTATGAATGTGAAATCGAGGGAAGGTCAGCTGGTAGCATTGTTGGAGCTAATAACACTCCAGAAAACAGAACGTATCCAACAATTCAGGTGATATTCCTTAATTATGTTTTCAGGTTGTCTCTTGTTCATCAAATATTTGTTTTTATTTGAGAAGTAAAATGTAATGTTATTTTCATAATGTCCTGATACTTTGAATATTCATGGGCTCGAAATTTATTTACTTTTAAAATTTTTATCTAACATTGTTAAGCGACGGGTAAAGTATTCACATTTTGTACTTATACAACGGCTTGTAGTTGCGTATGGAATTGTATTATTGAAATCTTTAAATAATATTTCAATGTATTCCTGACAAACACATAATTACATTTATTTACAATTCACTATCAGATACATTACATACATGCAGTAGAACTGCTGCTCTTTGTACTTTGAAGGAGAAGGGAAATGAAAAGGTAGAAAACAAAACGATAAATAAGTAAAAGTTTTAGTCGTATATAAATATTGGAAGTTAAAGTAATTGTTTTGAACTGCAGACGATAATTAATAAACTGAAAATATGAAATAAGATAAATATAAATGAAGTATAAACACAAAGACATGACATACTTTTTTTTTTTGTTGCCTTCTTTCCCCGTAAAAGTTTTTTAAAAAAGAAAAAAGAATGAAAGAAGGCTTAATGGTATTGTAAAACTATTGTGAAAAATAAGAAAAAGTCGAAAGTAAGTTAAGTATAATTAAATAAATATTGAAAAGTAAAAAACTTGAAAGTAAGGTTTCGAGATAGGGAAAATGTGTGTCTGTCTGCCCCCCCCCCCCCCCCCCAATAACTTTTGAAGAAAGTCCGTTTGGATTTTTTTTTTTTTTTCATTTGAAAGGTCTGGCGAAGATATCTCATTTCCGTATTTTACTTTTTGATTTGAACAATTTTTTGTGTGATTTTGAATAATTCAAAAAATTTTAACATTATCGCCAATGGGCAAAAATGAAGCAAATTATGTAAACTCTGGGCATAATATCCAAGTTATACTTGGATATTATACCCAGTCAAGCCTATTAAAAGAAGAACAAGCCTATTTAAACAAGCTATTGAAGAAGCATTGAATATTGAATTTTGAGCAATTTACAAAAAATTTAACATTAGTGCCTATGGGGGAAATTTCAATCCTATATAAATCCCATTCTAACAGTTGGATTTGCTTGGAACAAACTTTATCAAAACGACATTATGATGTAGAACATGTGCGCACACAAAGTTCATCTAGAACTAAACAAGCCTATTTTTCTGTGAAACTTTTTTTGATCTGGATTTTTAAGAAATTTGGGAATGAATTTGTATAAACTGTTAAAAAAAACTATATTTGAAGTGATTAAGATATAAAGCTAAGTGATAAAGAGCGAGAGAGAAGCTAGATTGTCAATTTGATATTGGTGGTATTAATTTTCTTTAATGCTGAAGTTAAGTATTTGTATGTATCACTGATTTTATTTTAGCAAATGTCGATGGATAGTGTTCGTAAACTATATTATTTATTTTCTAGCAATAACATTCATGTTGAAACTATAAATAATCTTTATTCTGACTGCTCGTTCAGGCACGTCATTTAGGGGGGGGGGGAGGGTCATGGTATTTTGACAGTTGCCCCACCCGGCTTGAGAAATACTTATTTATGTGTGCACGTATTTTGTTTTTTAAATTCAATATGCATTTTGTTTATATCTTCTTAGACAATTTTGAAATAATGGCCCTGTACTCATTTCTTAAACAAAAACTCCATTGATAAACAAATTTGTAATAAAAAAATGCATACACATATTTCAGATTTGATGAAAAAGTTTTGTGATTTGATGTTTTTATTCCAATTTTTTTCTTTGTCACCTTTCAAAAAATTAAAATTTTCTGAAAATGTCCAAATTTAATCAGATAAGACACAATTGAAGACATCTAGGCTCATGTTACATCTGCTTTAATGGGCATCTCAGGGAAGAACCTTCCAGGATGCCTTCTAGGCATAGAGACACAGTCTCAAGAAAGTATAGAACATAAGAGGAAAGATTCATCAAAAATCTTCAAAAAGGTTTGAAGATTTTTGATGAATTATATCAATTTGTTCAATAATTTTTTTTATGAATTTGGTTGCATTACTTATGGAATGCACCTTGTTTAAGTCGATGATACGCGTTTGCTTCTTAAAAGTTAGTTTTGCCATACTTAATACTAAACACCAACAAAAATTACACACTTAACCCTCTCATGCATGTATTTATTTATTTGTATTATATAAAGAAAATTCATATGCTACAAACCAATTTAGTATCTCAGGATTGTAGTGTACTAATTTATTTAGGAAATTTTTGTCCTGCATAGTCAAAAATCTGAGCCCTTGTATGAAGACGTTTTATGCTTTTTTGTCATATTTATTCAATATAATAATAAACGTGGCAAAACTGAATATTCAAACTTAATTTATAAGGAATAAGAAGCAATAAAATAATATCAAATTTCCCAGTAATGTAATACACGCTTCAAAATAAATAAACAGAATTCGATTGAAAACTGGGATTTTCTCCTCTTTCTTGAATCCTCCATAGACTTCTAAAGATATCTTAATCTTTTGACTATCTTGAATACCCCATGAAACTTTTTGTGGTTTCCAAGAACTGTTTGGAGTCTCCAGATGAGAATGACATGAAAATTGCAACACAAAAATGAATCTGCATAAAAATTTGAAGCAAACATTTATGTCACCTCATATGAGGTTTACATACATGAGAGGGTTAATTATCTTGCTTGTCCCTGAAAACTTCTCAAATTCTTAAAAGAAACAATCCAAAATATTTTACTTATTTTTAAATTTTGAGGTACATAATTTTATTTTGTAGTGTCTACAAAACTAAAACTTTTTTTTTGCTCTCTAGTTTCATTCCCTAACATTCTAGGAGATGCAGAAAAAGTAACATATCTGAATGAGCAATGTCACAACAGATTATTGTGGCATTTAAATTATGTATAGAAAATATAGAAAGTTATTTTAACTTTGGTATCATACTGCTGTTTACTTAACCTCTTCAGACCCCAGAACTAAGCACAAACAATTTTGACGCAATTTTTTGGTTCTCTGATTTAAAAAATGATTGCAAAACAAAATAACTAAAAAAAAATGTTTTTTAATTTTAATTAATAATTAGTTTAAATAATAGTTAATCCCCAATTTTCATGTTTTCCATGTTTAAAACAAAGTTAACTATCTGTTCATTATTTTCAAAAACAATTTGGTGTTTTAGCTTTCAAATTGCGCAAACAGTTGTTAATAAACAGTATTTTTAAATGTTCCCAATTGGGTTATATTTGGAATGAAGAGGTTAAAGCACTAATGGACCATAAAATTTAATGTATCCAGCCCTAAAATTATTGCTACGTTGAACTACTCTGTACCAAATTTTCTTGTTCTGTCTCCTAATATGGAGGAAGATGATTCAAATTGCTCAAAAATTCTGAAAGCTGTAAATTCTAAGAAAATAGTTATATTTATTTGCATTCTTAAATGCTTACTGTGTTAATATGCATTTTGTTAATAAATAATTTATAGATAAAATATTTATTAGGTGATGAATCACAGTGGCCCATATGCAGTAGTAGTATCTTGTGTAGCTAAAGATGGCCCACCATACAGACCTCATCCTCATAATTTGGTTGGAAGAGAAGGATGTAAGAGGGGTGTATGTACATTATTAGTTAATAATCCAGACATGACATGTAGGTGAGTAACTTTTCACTAATCTGATGGTAGAAAGGATGTTTATGTAGATTTAAAGTTGACTGTACACAAAAGTTCTTAAATTTTGAATTTACACAGCCTTTTAAAATTAGTTTCTGTGGCTGATTTGATTATAAGCATCTTAAAATCTTTTAAATTTACATCAGGGTTCAGTCAAACATAACACATTTAAACGGGGGGGGGGGGGGGCGGAAGAGACTTAACCCCTCTGCAAATGCTTTTTAAAACTTTTTATATTAAAAAAATCCACACTATTTCTGTTAAAAGTACCATGTAATTGTATTAAGTAAGGGTGTGAGAATCTTGTGTCATTCAGCGGATTTCCTTATTTTTCTTTTTTCTGAAAAGTTCAAAAATTGCTTCCTCCATTTTTTTTTAATCAGTATTGTAAAATGGCAAGTTTTCTTATATGCCTTAAAGATTGTTTTATGAAAAAGGCTGGGGCATGCAAGTACTCTCCCATAAATCTATGCTCCACCACTAATACTCTTCCAATGTTCCAATAACCAAATATTAAAGACGGTATTTTTTTTTTTTTTTTAATTTAAGGATTACTGACGGTGGGGGGGGGGGGGGGGAGGTGGTATTTTTAAAAGGATGAAATTTCCAAGATTTTGTTGAATAACTGTTATTAGCCCTATGCGAATTTATCAGTAGCTCAGGAAGTAATAAAATATTTTAAAATTTTGGACTAGCAAAAAAAAAAATTAAGCAGGAAAAGTTAGGAACTAAACTTCTTAAAAGGCTAAACTTTACATTTGTTCTTATATATACATAATGTTAAGTTTGGGGAAAATAATTATTAAGTGAAAACATTTGTTCAGAGTACTATTTCCTGTAGCTATATTATAAAGAAATAAGATTCTTATACTTTTTGGTTAAAACTTCTGATGTTTCATAAAACTTTGGGAAATTTATTCAGTTTTTAATCATTTAAAAAGTTTTTACTTTGCCTTGCTTTTTCTTCTTGTGAACCTAAAAATACATCAAATGTAAGGGTTTTGCCAGAATTTTACTCCCAAGGTTTGCCAATTTTTTAAGTCATGCCAATTTCTCTTTGAAAAGAAACTTTGTGAGAAAATATTCTGTACTTGTAGAATGATGATGAATTACTAATACACGTTGTAACACAGATTGAATACAATTCTTTTAACAAACATTTGTGCATGGGCCTTCCTAAAGATTTGTATCATTTATTTTATTTTTAAAAACTACTTTGTTCTGACTATGTTGTTTTTTCTATTTGATTTTTATAATGTTTATTTCTTTTTGTGCAAAATATAATTTCACAAACACTTTTTTTCTTTTCTTACTTTTAAACTGATTATATAACTTAAATGGGAAGCATTTTTTTAAAACTACAACAGAATTAATAATTTCAATCTTTTTCAGTTTTACTAGTTTAGGCATTCAGTGTGTGAAAAAAAGAGACATTGACAAATCATTAAAAATACGTGAAGCTCACCAGTTGGATCCTTTCAGAAGTGAGTATTATTTTGCAAGGTAAAAAATTAATTTATGTTTGCACAAATGTTTTATGTTTTTTTTTTTTCTTTTCATTCTACTTGATATGTGCATTGCTGCGTTATTTTGGTAATATATTTACGTGAAAATAGGTACAAAATAACTTATAAGTCAGGGTTAGCAAGTTTCTTTGAAGTGGAAGAAACTTTTGCATTAAGAATTTACCGTATAAGTTGCAGTTTTTTAAGATAAAAATATTAATATCTTGAGAAAACCTTAAGTATATATATTTAAACCTATAAGCATTCAATTATGCATGAAAATTTAATAATTTAGCTCCATACTATCACTATCAGCTTTAATTTAGGCAGCAATTTTTAATATTTAATCTTCTTATGAGTTGTATTTGGCAATTTAAGTTACTCCATATTATTTTGTTTTGTTAAGTGAATGCTACCTTCATACCTACCCACTTTAGTAATTCAAAATTGAAGACATATCACAGATATTATGTATACCTATATCAGAGTTGGCCAGTTCCTTCCGAAGTGGAAAGAACCTTGTAAAAAATTTAATGGTAGAACTAAATTTATTCCAAGATAGGAAGAAATGGAAAAACATATTAACACATTGGTGACATACTAAGGAAATATCAATGTTTAAATGTCCAGCACTAGGTGACAGGCCACAAAAATTTCCGGTCTTACATAAGAGCAGGGTTCGAAATTAGGTTGTAAAAGTTAAGCATCATTGGCACCTAGCTTTTTCGTTTTAGTTACCAAAAATGTTCTGTTGGGCGTCATTTTAAAGTAATTCAACTTATTTAAACAGAGATATCAAAAGATAACTGTTACGATTATTATGTGAATCTTAAAAAGTATCCTAAAATACCAAAACCTTAATGAGAAAATTATTGATAAGTAAAAAAAAATCGAAAATCAATTTTGATTAGTAACTTTTGAGAATTTGATAGTTTTACTTTGGTTTATGCATCCACCCAAATATTTATTTTAATCATCATGAAATAAAATATAAATCTGCTTAGCTGTTTTTTCAAGCATTATACTTCATTTGTAAGTAAAAATTCACAGTACAGAAATGTGCAGGTTAAGGGGAATCGCAACAGGCCTCCGGCAATCTTCGTCTCCCATGTTATCTCTACGGTTATCTCTCCCATGTTATTTCCACATCTCCCGAGTTCATTTTTTGGAGTATCCTCATGCGGTTTTTTGCATATGAAGCACCAAGGAAAGCTTTTTATCTTTGTCTTTCGAATTTTGAAGTAAGGCGTAAAACTTTTTCAGAAATGAGAAAAATACTTGCGTTGCTAACTTTAAAACGCTCTCAAATACGTCTTAATTAAAATATTTTAAAAAATGAAAGTAATAGACGAAATTTACACTGTTTAGCGTCTGAATCCACAAACAGAAGTTCATTTCGTCCATTATTTCAGCTGGAATCTTTAAAACAAAAACGGTAGATTTATCGCAAAAAATTGAGAATTTATTCACTGCTTTGCAGCGCCCTCTGGAAAAACAGGGAATTTCTGACGAAAAAAGGGAAAAGTTTCAGAATGAGGCATCAATCAACTGTTATCCTTTAGGCAAAAAGTGATTAACGGTTGATTTACTAGAGTTTACTGTTTGAGCGGGAGTTTCCCAGGGGTTTTCAGGCAAGGGACAAGACGGTTTTATTTTGCTTCCTTCTTGGCCTTTTGAGCGAAAGGATGTAGAATTGAAATTTCCGTTTTCCATAACATATTTTAAGCCATAGTTTTTTAATGTCTTAGTTATTGGAATTTGTTCTATGTAATGGCAGAACCAAGATATAAAAGTAGAAGCTTTAAAATTTTACTTTGCTTAAATGAAATAGGTTTTTAAGCATTCCATTTAGAAAGAGCCCTACAAAAATATAAAAAAGTATTTTAACGCATTTTTGATATAATATGAGAAATATAAATACAATAAATGAGTAAAAAAAATAACGGGTGGAAAAAAACGCGATTTAAAGTTCTTATAATTTTAAACTTAATCATACTTTTTAAATGCTTTGTATAAAACATTTTTAACAACAATAATTTTCAAAAAGAGAAATGGTGTGTTTTAAGAGGATACGACAATTTTTAAAAGATACAACAATACTGTAATTTGACTAGTTGGTTGGAAAAACGAAATATTCGAAACCCGAATATTAATTACTACTAAAAATATTTACAAAAAAGGGGGGGGGGGATTGCACCTGACTGATTCTATGTTACAAGCTCATTGATATTGATAATACAAAGTTTAAAAAAAACTGTTATGACATTTTAATTTATGGAATTGTTGAACGTTCAAAATGGAATATTCATTTGTTTTTCGCTTGGCAAGTGAGTTTTATTTATTCATATTCATTTTTATTTATTTGAAGCAAAGTAAGGCCGGGAACACACTTGGCGTTTTTATCCGATCGGACTTTTTACTGTCGCCGTCGTATCAGTAGTGGCGTAGCTAAAAAAAGGTCTATAATATTCATTATAACTTGATAATAAATACGAATCAATATACTTAACCCTACCTGAAAAAAAAAATATATATCTTCCAAAACCACGTTAAAAGCAAAACGCAAGGTACTTACATAATAATAATGGCCACAAATACAATAATTTCAAATGATGCATTTTTACCAAACAATTCGAAAATACAATGAAAAAAAACAAATGTAGTCAAATTGATGTGGCACATTTGAGTTAGACGTCCCTCTATCTATTAAAGAAAAAGTCATCAAAATCGGTTGATTTAATCAAAAGTTATGGATGAAAAACTAAAAAAAGACCCTATTTCTGCCCATAACTTTTTTTCTAATTATCGAATATGGTCAAACGAAAGTACGGGACCTATGGGAAACCACCTTCGATCGATTTAAAACAAAATCATGAAAATCGGTTCATCCGGTGATAAGTTATGAGTGGACAAAAAAACAAAAAAAACGACATACATACAATATGAATGTATAACCTCCTTCCTTTGTGAAGTCGGTTAATAAACCATTTTTATCTAAAGTTATTGAGACTACAATTTTTTTTTCTGCTATTTTTCAGTAAATTTAGCAATTTAGCTATTTTGAGATTTTTTTTTAGCATGCAAGTCTTAGGTCTTAGTAAAGGCGGTCACCCCATTAACTTATAGCCAATCCCTGCTAAAAAGCTAAAACCCTCTAAAAGGCTACGGAGCAAACGTTGTTACCCCTAAAAATCCAAAAATCCTCTGAAACACTCCCCCCCCCCCCCGTAAAAATTTCACCATGCTTCCTTCCCCCTCCCCCCAAGCGATGGCAGCATCACCGCAAAAAGCTACGGATACAAAACGATGCCCCCTAAAAAAACTTCCTGAAATTTCAATGGCATAGTCACCTCGAGACCCCCCCCCCCCCCGATAGGCATATGATGCATCATAACATACAGTAAAATAGGTTCCGTTATTTTTCTTCTATGGTTTTGACAGAGAAAACCTTCGCCCAGCAGCAATATATTGGTATGGAACGAAAAAACCCTATTTTTGTTTTCCAAGTCTTAATCATGACCCACTCTATACTATACATTAAGTTTCTCATTATTTTGAACCATTATCAGTCCACTGATTTCACTACACCTCAAGATCTTCTCTTGCAAAAACGCTCTCAATGGCTTGTGGCCCCCTTGTATGTACCAAATCTTGTCGTGGCCTCGAGTTTATGCATATACTAGTAAACCCGGCGATCATACGAAATGACCGCTGTTCTAGATATTATAAATTGTAAATAAAATGATTTGTGCAAAGGTGTCTGCTAATTCAAACTGAATTACCCAGGTCAGACGCCCCTCCACTTACTGCCCCCCACTACTATATACGTATAATCAAATTGTTTGTGAAAATTATACATTTACCATCGAAAGAACTTATTGAAAATTTTATTATGCTTTTCAAAACAAAAGTTTTAACTAAACTGGAAAAAAGAGCACTGCCACTCTAATAAAAAAATTATAAAAAGCGCAGACAATAAATAAATCAATTAAAAAGAAAGAAGGGATTAAATTAAGTTCGCGCATACATTAATTTTTAACGGAAATTGCAAATACTGCGAAGCCTCACTCAATATGCTAGAGAAACGCTTTAATTATTATTAGTATATTTGTTACATTTTTACAACAATGGCAACTGCGTTGATTTGTTTGTTCACACGGCAACTGTAATTATATGGTTGGAAACGACGGCAAAACAATGCAAAAATAAAATAAAACGCCTCAAGAAAATCATTGAAACATTTTTAAAAATTAATTTAAAAAAAAGTAATTAAGTCACAACTTTCATTTTGCGGCGATGAGTTTCTCGGGTCGTAAACATTAACCGTGCGGTAAAACGGCCTGGAATTCTATAGCAGACAGACAGACAGACAGACAGAATAAGCCGCTTACATATAAGAAGATAAATTAATTAATTTATTTGTGTTTAAGTTAGTTTGTGTGGTCCCGGGTCCCGAGTTCCCACTTGTATGTGCACATAAAAAAGAATAAAAAATATTCGAACGATAAAACGGTCGTACGGTCTAACTATAAAACTAATAATGATTGGGGGGGGGGGAGATTAAAAATTGCAAAACATTTGAATTCTATGAATCTGAGGAATAATAATAAAATTAATAATTATAAAAATACACAGAGGGAAGTAGATGAGAGGAAAGGAGTAGACAAGTTTTTCCAAAACGTGAAAAGCTTTTTGAATATAAATTTCGGAAGAAAAAAAAAAGTAGGTACTGTTGCGTACTTTTATAAAAGTACGCAACAGTTCATTCAAGTATACTTGAATGAAAACAAATACGCGCGCGGAATTCTGGTATTACACTCAATGTAAATACTCAACTTTATAAAAAATTTTATTTTTTATTATGATTTAATTACTATTGATTTAATAACTACCTAAGTATTCAGCTGATATGTGGTATAAACGAGTACAGTAAACATACTCTTATTTCCAGGTGAAAATACAAAATGTCATATGTAGACTTGTAGTAGATTTGGTCAAAATAATATGCAATATTTTGCCATTGTGTGAAATATTTTATCAGTAGGAAATGATTGTACCATGGTCTCCTTTCCGAGACTCGTGGGTCTCTGATTTTACTATTTTTTCCCCCTCCTGCGGCCCCCAAGGTGGCCATATCACTCATGTTGTAAAACCCTGCTCTAGCATTTTCCAAGCACTACGATCTACTGCAGTAATGAAAAAAAAAAAGAAAAGTATGGAGAGGCTTGTGTTAGAATCAAAAGACTTTTAATAGAATAATAGTTTGACGCCCTGCCCTATTCGCATTATATGCCATTACCCCCCCCCCCCCCCCCCCCCCCCGGCAATTAAGGAAATGACGACTCGAACCACTGACCTACCGCTTTTGATTCTCGAAGAACTTCCGCACAATTCCTAACTTAGTCAGCTTAGATTAATTTGGGATACGTAATGCCACCAAGAAAACAGTTCAATAATACTGAATGAAGAGGTTCCAATTGGCTGGCATTTCTCTCTTTTTTAAATAATTGTTTCGCATATTTTTAAGATTTGTGATAAAAGGGTATTTGTGTCGTTCTATCATAAAATTAATTCAATGGCACAAAATTCATCTCATTCCCTAACTTTAATAAAAATTTAAAAACTTGATTATTTTATCATTACGACAATCACAGCCAAATGTGTAAAAATGTATGGGCTGCGGAAATTCCTTTCAAAATGATTTTTAAAGAAATGAGAGATTCAGAATATTGAAATAAAAAGTCTCACCAGCAGTTTTTTTTTAAGGTAAAAAAGCAAAAGCATATAAATAATAAAACAAATTGAAAAATAATTCACAATAATAATTTTAAAGTATCACTGCAAAATAAAACCCCAGTTCGAAAGGTTAAAATTTTTGCTGGGCACCAGAAGTTTGTATTTCAAACATATAAAAATATAGGGCTGAAATTTAAAAAAAAAAAAACATAGTAGAAAGTCGGAGCAATCAAATGTTTTTCGAAAATAAAAAATGAGGACGGGACTGTTGTTACATACAGCATTTTGATTACAGGGATGGTTGTCAAGTTGGTTTGAGGAAGAGCCAGAACTCCCCCCACCGCCCTCCACACACACACTGGAAGCGATCCTTTTTCTTTTCACGGTCAGAGTCGGTGTGTTTGTGTGGACAATAATTTCAGCCGTTTTTTAACGTCACCAAAAATATCCTAATATACGTTTTATGTCTTGAATGTCCAAAAATTAAACCTTGAATCGAACCCAGGCTTCGAAATTAGGATGTAAAAGTTAGGCGTCATTGGCACTTAGCTGTTTTGTTGCCAAAAATGTTCTGTTAGGCGACATTTTAAAATAATTCAAATTTCTTGAACAGAGATAACAACTTATTACTATGAAGACAGTTGTGCAGCTGTTAAAAATATTTCAAAACATCACAACCTTACGGAGAAAATTATTGATAAATAAGGGGGAAATGTTCAAAAATCAATTCCTATGAGTAACTTTTGAGAAGGTGGTAATTTTGCGTAAATTTATGAATCAATATAAACTTTTATTTTGTTCAGTGCCTAACAGTATAAATTATGAGTCAATTGTCTTAATTATTTTTTCAAGTGTTATTTACAATGTAGTGTAGTACAAAAGTTTATTTGTAAGTAAAAAATCACGATTCAAAAATTTGAAGGTCAAGAAGTTACGATAGTCTTCATAGGTATCGTAAAAACTCAAAATAAAGAAGATTAGATGAAATATGCATATAAAAATTTAATTGTACAAAGTTATACTAAAGTTTTTAAAAATAAACAAGTATAAAATGTCGACTTGGTGAAAAATTGTGGTTGCCAAACAAATTTTTATGAAAGGTTAGTCGTAAAAAGTGACGACTAGATGTGAAATCGTGGTCGTCAAACGGGAATTTTTAGCTGAAAAATACGACTAACGACCGCTAATTTCGAACTCTGGATCCCATACATGCTCATATATAATATACATATGTATACGTTTATAAAAACAATAAAGGGGCCACCAAACTCATAGTCCCCCTTGATTTTTGACGCCCAACGTTTAAAGCAGATATATCATAGCAATTTTGTTATTCAGTATACTTGCTCTTTGCGTCTCTTTGCTCTTTGCGTCTAATCTGAAATTAAGATTTTCGGATGGTTTTTCTATTCTTATTGTTTGTTATAAACACATTTTTATAGTGTGGTAATCACACTACTATGAAAAATCACTTTCTATGCATGAACTCTGTCCGTCAGTGCACTGGCGTAGATAAGGGGGTGGTTTTGGGGATACACCCCCCCCCCCCTGAAATGGTAAAGATCGTCTAGAATTTAACCAATTTTTCTTGGAAAACAATGAAATTAGAGAACTTTTCCCGAAGAACCCCCCCCCCCCCTGAAATCCAGGTTTAGCTACGAAACTGCGTCAGTGTAAGGTCAAATTTGCACTTAATGTCCCACAACAACAAGCGAATGAGAACAGCCAAAGTAAAAAGGAAAGTTAAATACTAAAAAAAAAATCTTCTAAATGATTATGTCCATACAAGACATCCCCCCGCCTCAAAAAGAATCCCCCTCCTTCCTAAAAATGCCAATGGCGCAGTCGTTCAGTTGACACAGCAAGTTGCAATTTCGTTGCAATTGCAATAAAATTTGTTTAAGCACATCTGCTTAACGCATACGTTAATTGATTTTAAAAAATATATTCATTTCATCCCACTGCATGGTTTTTTACCTTGCAAAAATTAATATGAACCGGTTGAGAATAATATTCTACATCTACATTAAGAGGTGGGAGTGGAATTTTTAAGAATTTTAGACATTAATTTAAATAGAAGTTTATAATAAAGATAATTGAAAAACATTGAAAGCAACTAACATCACAAACGAACAAGAAAACTAGGCACCGCTATGTTTCGCCTCTTGTAATAAGACACATATTTCCTTTGAAACATTTTAACAAAGAACTAAAACAGATGTCACATTTTTGAAGATTCTAAGCAACCGGCTGTAATTGTACGCTAGTGGAGGGAGATAATGAAGAACGTAACGCCCCAGAGGGAAAGAAACGTTGAGGGTGAGAATAGGGAAACAAGGGAGTGTGTGTGGGGAAAACCAAAACAGGGAATTTAAACCAAAACAAAAAAATCCCCAAATTAGCTTTTGATTGCAGCGCCATCTAGATGTCAGAATTCGCTACATCGGGAGCTTTCAATTCCCCTTAAGAAAGCTTCAGCTGATTAATTATATTGATAGTTATTCTTAATACTACCATTTCTCCATCACTATTCTTTTTATTTACAATTTTCAACTTTTCAAAATTTGCTAATGGTGAGTAATGTTTTTTTTTTTTCTTTTTTTCATATTTTAAAAAGTATTTTCAGACTTTATTCAAATTTCTGTGTACCAATTTTCTTATTGACTGTGAACAAAATCACATTCTGTTAAATAGACCTGAAAATTAAAACATGTAGAGTAGATAGTACCAGTGGCCAGTAAACACTTTTAATTCAGTAAAAGCCAATTTATCCAAGGTTTTTATTCTTTATAATGTCTGTTGTGTAATCTCAAAGCACTGTGTAAAGATAGCCTATGAAGGAAAGTATTGATACATGTGAAATGTTGCAACATAATATGCATTTTTATATAAAATAGAAAATTCAAAAATAGTAATAGTATTGCACCAAACATCATTCTTGTGAAATAAATTATAAGCTTGTACATATGTACTTTTTTTTAAAAAAACCAAAATATGTTTACAAATAGCAAATTTTTTGAATGAAAGATAAGCAATTTCAAAAGTAAATTGTGAAGTGTATGTTGAAATTTAAGAAAAACAGGGAAAAAAGAAAATTGTTTGAATTGAAGTATATTTACTCATAAATTTAGGGGAAGAAGGAGGGGGTGCACCATCCCTCTTCAAGGGAGGGCACCCCTGCGTATTGTTAATAAATTCATTTCACATGGCTTCTTGTTTTTGGCATACTAAAAGTAATTTGAATAAATAAAAACTCTTTGCCAATTAATCTGCAAAAATTGGCTGGTTATGACCGATTACTGCCGATTAATCGGTGCATCCCTAGTTTCTTCCCATTTTTTTCATTTCTTCTGGTTTATATCACTTTCTATTTCTGTCCTGGAAGAAACCCTCCCCTTTTATAAAGATGTTTGAAGTTTGAAAAAGTTTTACCTGTAAAAATGCATGTTTTAAATGATATTTTGTCATTAAAATTTTTGAAAGCACTAATGATCTTTCCCATTTTAGCTGGTTTTAATCATCCAGGCAGCATTGATTTAAATGTTGTTAGATTATGTTTTCAAGTGTTCCTGCGTGGCTCAGATAATAAGTTTTCAATACCTTTAGCTCCTGTTGTTTCTGATCCTATTTATGACAAAAGTAAGTTCTTTGATTTATTGGCTTCATATATAATATATAGTGATGATTTTTGTCTTGCTCAAACATAATTTGTTTTTCAGAAGCTATGTCTGACCTGACAATCATTAGATTAAGTCATTACTCAGCACCAGTCACTGGTGGTACAGAAGTCATCCTTTTATGTGATAGAGTTGCTAAAGGTATTGATTTCAACTTCCTGAAATATATTTTGTGTTATCAGCTGAAAAGAGAAAAAAAGTGATAAGGCTTGTTTTACATTGACCTTAAATTATTCTTCAAGCTCTTAATTTCAAAATGTATTTGCATAAGAATTATTGTTTATTTATTTGCATTTCTGACTTGAAATAAAATGATAGGTTTGTCCAGGAATAAAGAAACCTACTCTTCCATGTACCAACATTGAATTTGTAAAGCTAAAGATCTCACTCTATATAAATATCATTGAGTTTAAGTCCTAAATTACTTCAAATATACATTTTTAAAGATTAACAGACTTATATGAAAACAAAATAAATCATACCCGCATGGGTAAGTTCTATTTTAATTATTTGATAATTAAATAATTAAAAAAGAACTTACCTGTTATGTAAAGGATATTTATTCATTCTCTGAAACTGCTGGCATTCTATTTTAGTAACTTCAAACTGTCGGTGTTTTTATTAGGAAAATTTTAAAATCAACAAATGGAGTTTCTAAAAATCAATATCTAGTAGGTTTTATGTGCCAGACCTAAAATATGATGCGAAGTAATTTTTGTCCTGAAATTGAAGAGAAACTCTCCCTTACTCTTGTACTACTGATTTATTGTTTAAAAGAATTATTTTTCAAAGACAAGTTGCTGAATAATTCTTTTTCCTTACAGATGATATTCAAGTTTGGTTTTATGAGGAACAAAGTTCTCAAATTTTGTGGGAAAGCCAAGCTGAATTTCAACCTAGTGACGTTCATAAGCAAGTGGCAATTACGTTTCGAACGCCTCGTTACCATAATGAGAATGTGCAGCAACCTGTTCCTGTATTTGTAGAACTTAGAAAACCTAGTGAAAATAAACGTGGTGAACCACGACCATTTCAGTATTTGCCAATGGAGAGAGGTATTCATTAATTAATTACTTTTAAAAAATAATGTTCCTTTTCAAGCCTTCGTGTTTTAATTGGTGTGTCTTTGGAAAAACATTCTTTGAAGTCAACTTGTTCTTGTCATGGATGAGAAGTTATTATTATCTTTAAGTTCCCCCCTCCCCTTTTCATTTTAATGTGTTTACAAATAACATTTTACGTTTTTCCTTTGCTTTTTTTTCTTTCTCTATTTTTTTAGAAATGATGGTTGCAGGTATTTATAACTATGATGTATGGCTTGAAATGTAAGCATACTTTTGTGCAAAACAATAAATAAATGATAAAATGAACACTAACCCTAATGCCAATAACTGGATACTCTGGTACCTTTTTTGTGGGTTTTTTTTCTTTTCTAATTAAGCCGTGGAAAAATTGTTTTAATCCTTGATATTTACAGGAGTCTGAACTATATACATAATTGGAACCTTTTCCTTCCATAAAAGAAGGTATCGCAGTACCTGGTTATTGAACGTAAGGAGATCGTTTGGTCATCGATGCTAGAGTTAAGGCACAAAACCTGAAACATTACGTCAGACTTGGCTTCTTTGACTTTGTTTGAAAAATGTGGGCGGATGGCGCAGCGGTGGAAATGTTGCTCAAATTAGCTAGAATAAGAAAAAAAATAGGCCTCAAACACTTAAGGACTTGGAGTTATTTAATATCAATTTATGATGCTTTCATTTTATGTGTGAGTTGGCATCAATCTCAAAATCCAATAATCGTTTGGGAATGTGATCTAAACATAAATCTATAAATGTACAAGTTAACTTTGTTGAAAATTGTCAAAATCATGGTGATATTTATTGGTTAAATGTGCTGGGGAACACAAATATATATATTCAAAATTAATATTTCAAATTGAAGTAGAAACTGCTGAAATTCAATATAGCATTTAATTTGAAACTTGTAATTAATAGATAAATTTTAGCAAATAGTAATGGGTAATGCTTTAAAATTGAATTTTCTTATTCATCTTCCATATAGATCCAGAAGGTCTAGCGAGGAAGAAACTCAAAGTTGAAGAAAGAATTGACATAGAAAGATATTTTCAAGGAAATATGCTACCTGGAGGGCTACAGCAAGGTATACCAGACTCTTTTTTTCTTTTTTTTTTGCCTTCCTTGTATCATATAAACCAGTGTTTCCCAGAGTGGTCTATATGGATCCGCATGGGTCCATTATGACCTACAAGTATGCTCTACGTTTGAAACAGTTGGGGTGTATAAGATGAACATATGGGTCTATGAACCTAGATCTCATTTAAGTTATAACCAAATTTTAGACATGATGCACCTAACAGAAATTTGGCATTAATATAAAAAGCATACAAATTTAATTATATATTTGTGAAATGTATTTCATAAATTGTGCAAGTGTGCACCGGTTCTTTTTGTGCTTGTAACTAGTAAAATCTTTACCTTGTTAGTAGAAATGCCATAGACGGAGGACCTCATGATTAAATGTTGCTGTATTAAAGTAAAATTTTACATGATAGAAGAAATAGTTCCTTCCCTTTTGCTTCAAATTACGTTTCATAACTTTCAAGTGACATTTCAAGAAATTTTTCTCTAATCTCCTTGCTCTTTCAGAACTTCCTGGGAAAACTTTACCCCCAGATTTAGAACTTTCAAATATAAATATTGCATTAATTGTCTTCTTTTAGAATGATCCCCTAGAAGAAGGTACACAGATTAAGAAATTTTGGGCACCTATGATATAAACAGTTTATTAATTAATTTTTTCCCGACTCTTTTTATACTTTACAGAACATCCACTTCCTCCAATTGGTGTGCCAAGAACATCAAGACAAGCTATTCGACAAGCAAGGGTAAAAGCAGAACCCAGTGGTCAAAATGGTAAATCAACATATTCTTTTTAAAAATTGTAAACAAATAAATGTAAATATTTTTTTAAATAACAGCTTGATTGTAAAAGTAGTTTTTCTAGATTGGAAAGAAATAATGAGTTTTTTTATGGAAGCTATTATGAGCTTTTTTAAAATCGTAAAGGCTTAAATGAAAAAGTGACATATTTTAGAGATCCTACACATAATATTTTTCAATTCTTTGTTAACTTCAGAAATGCAATTTAAAAATGTGGGAGTGTCTTCCCCTGATGTACACCTTAGACCACACCACAGCTATTTAGTGAAACAGAGAGTTTCTTGTAACTGTAGCCCAATTTGTGACCCAGTGGTAACATTTTTGGCTCCTGTATTCTAATCAGGATGCTGCAGATATACTGCTGTGAAGAAACAAAGAGCTGAGGTGATTATTGTCACATGTTGTCTTAACTCTCTGAAAGTTTTCTTTTAAAAGATTTCCTGGTTTTCTGTAACTCGGTGTGCAAAATCACTGCAGCTACTCTTGGAAGTCTTTCAGGAAGGCAGGAGAAAAATAACTAAATAAACTTGTTTTGGTGCTGCAGAGCCACGCAGAGTCTGATTCTTTAAACACCCATGCACAAAAAAAAAAAAAAAAAAAAAACATTTTTATGCAACTCAAATTGTCATTTTAATGACTTTGATTATTCTTATGCAACTCAAATTGTCATTTTATTGACTTTGATTAGCCACATTGCAACAAAAATTATCGTTTTATCAAGCTATTCTGAAGTTGAAAGTAAATTTCAAATGAAGCTTCAGTCAAACACAATATATATATATATATATATGTACATATATATACTATATTCATTTTATTTCAAATTTGTCTTGTTATATCATGTTCCTCTAGTCTTAATCATGGTTAATGTACTAATTAAAAAAAAAATTATATTGATTTTCCCTCCAAGCTAGTATTTTTTAATACATTTGCTTGCAGTTCTTTGTGCGGGAGCCGAAGCCCTCTTTGCTCAGATGGGTGCATCTTTCTCACCACCAGAATATTCGGCTTCTACAATGCTGAATTCTATGCCCATCCCTATTGGTGTCCCCTCTCCATCATCTCATCTCAATCCAGCCCATTCTCCTGGTCTAGCCACTTCACCGTGTGCAGTCAGCCAAGCTTCACCATCA
Source organism: Octonoba sinensis (assembly GCA_038502835.1). Taxonomy (NCBI): domain Eukaryota; kingdom Metazoa; phylum Arthropoda; class Arachnida; order Araneae; family Uloboridae; genus Octonoba; species Octonoba sinensis. Next base: position 107,912,161 of record CM076602.1, on the reverse strand, counting down.
CCCACAATGACTGCAATGCCTTCTCCCTCCGTGCATGAACATTATAATGCACTTGGAAGAGAGGAAAGTGCTGCAGCAGCCATTGAAGAAGATGTAATTGCTGAAAAACTGGACAGTATGGGGTTAACTGATTTGAATTTATCGGCAAGCATTTTTGACAGTGGTCCTAGTTTTGCAGAAATTAATTATCAGGATGAAACTGTTGTGACAAATCAACAGTAATGGAAATCAATTTTTAGGATAGTAGATTTTTGAATAAGTGTTTGAATGATGTTTGAATATTTTACACATTTTGAATAGAGTTTTATCAATTAATATTAAAAATAGTCTTGATCATTATAGTTTCAAGTATATTAATGAGCAAAATTCAACTGGCAAAATGCAATACTTAATTTTTAAATTATATATTCATTGAGATATTTTGTATAAAATATAAATAAGTATCTTTGTATATAAGCTATATAAATTATTTTTTTTTAATGTGTAATATTCAGTGTTCCAATATTTTGCATCATTTAGTTTAGTACTTAATTGTTGAAATTTTAAAAAATTTTCATGCCTAAATTCTTTTCATTAAATTCACGATATATGTTAATACATTACAATCGACAAATTTCACATTGTTTCATGTTAATTTTGAAAAATATCTTCTTACATTATCAATTATGTGTGAATAAATTGTGTCATATTTTTTATGTGTAAATATGCTATTTAAATATTTTTCGAGCATTTTTTTAATTTTAATTATAGTTGAACCAAAATGGGTCTTAACTGAAATAGAAAATGGAGGGCTACGTTTCATTGTTATTTACTAAAAAGTTTGTTGTCTCTGCAATCTGTCAAAGTGTCTTTGCGATTTTCAAGTGTGATTTCAATTATCCTTATTTATTTGTCAAGTGTAACATGAAATGCATAAAGCTATTTATACGAATTCATTATAGTTTCTGACTAATCAGGTGAACATGATCTTTCGAAAATGTCATATTGCAGGACTACTATGTGATAGGATAAAATGCAAAGAATTTCAAAAATAAGAAGCCAGGGAGGCATTAGAGAAAGTTATTTGTTTATTTATGTTATTGAGGCTGTATATATATCTATATATATATATATATATTATAAATACCGTTTGAGGGTAGATTGGAACAAATTCTGCCTTTTTTGATAATTAAACTTGCAAGTGAAGAAGAAAAAAAAGTTCCAGCAATCACTTTTTCCCCCTCAGCAAATAAAGGAAAAAAAAGTAATAAAAATATTTCTTATTTTGTTTTGTAGTGCTGATTTAGTGTGCTAATTCCAGTGCTCTAAAAGTTATTGCATATTATGTGAAGTCGTGCCGAAAGTTTAACTGAAAAGTTTGTTGCGCAGTTGATGGGAAAAAATAGGTCCAAAATAATACTTTGGTTTTGTATTTCTTTTTTGAATTTAGATTTGGGCAAAAGGTTTACATATATGTCTTATTTGCCTGATTCACTGCTTTTATAACTAACAAAAACATACATTCTTTTTTTAAAAAAAAATAGCATTTTTTTCCATTACTTTTTTATAGAACTGGTTTTGTTTCTTACTCATGTGATTATATATTGTATGGTTGCATTTATTTTTTGTTTTTTCCATTTAGTTTTTGTTTGTGGTATGTCGAATATTGAATAATTGTTTAAGAGATATGAGGAAATATATTTACTATAAGAAGGCAAAGTAAATTCTGGGAGTTTTGTTAGTGGTTTGCTTAGTAATTCTATAATTTAAATTTGTTTATTGCATTTTGAGAAGTTATCAATCGAAAAATTTTCAAATTCAAACGTACGTCCTTCTCAGTAATGATTTCTGAATTACTTCACAGTAGTAAAAAAATAATCTTAAACAATAATATGTTTCTCTGTAATAATATTATAAGCTAAATACATATATTATAACGTATACATATATAGTGAATAACATACATATAGTGAAAAAGCTAATATCATGATTGTTAATAATCTTACAGAAGCATTTATTGTTGAGATGTCTATTTAAAGTGTTTTTGTAATGAGGGGAGCTATAGAGTCTATTGGTGGGGTTATACAATTCTCATTTATGTTAAAGAATTAATTATGTAATTATGTTTTTCACAAATTGTTTTTTTTCACAAAAAAAAAATAATAAACAGGAAAAAAAAAAGGACCCTAGTTAAATACTTTGGATAGATTGAAGTCATTGTTTGACTCGCATATCATTGCAGTACCCAGATTATTATTATGTAATGATTTGTCTGCTATAAAATCTTTTCATTGTTATCTAGCAAATACTTAATTTAAAGCTTTAATTTTCTCAATTAGTAATGGTGCTAATTTTATGTTATATTTAGCTCATACAGTTTGATTTTAAATTGTTGAATGCTGTAATTTGCTCTTGTTTAATATACAAATTATTTACTAACTAAAATTAGAAAGTGTTTTTATTATATGGTGCAGAATTGTACCATTTCTTTCATATTTAACAAGTAGTGAAACTTTAATAATAAATCATTTTCAAATGGCAACCTTCTAAAATACGTTTAGCTGTTGATGATTTTTGAAATTTCTGTGATTGTTTATGAATAGTACTAACAGGAATCTGTTTGTTGGAAATCTTTTGCCTGTTAAGTCTGTTTTTCTGTGAAACTCACGATTTGTAATTTGTACTATATCTACAATTTATGCTTAGTTTATACATTCATTTCATAATTTACATGAAAGGCAACAGTATAACTGGAAAGAACAGTGTGTTCCCGCAACAGTGTAAAGTTTAGCCTTGTCATAGCCTCAAAAAATTCAATGTTATTCTCCTTCTAATGTTTGTATTTTTCAAAAACCATCAAATATATTGAATTGAATGAAAATAAAATGTTTTTTTAAAAAATACAAACAAATCTTATTTGTATAAAAGTTGCTGTTTGAAGAGGCAGCTGTTTTATGGATAGACGCACCTATTACATAAAATGTAAAATTTGCTTTGTATAAAGTAGTTGAAGGAGAGAAATGAGTACTGTTTCAAAAAATGAAAACAATTGCATGCCATTCTTATTCAAGCTCTATTTATCTTTTAACTAGTGTAATATTGTTCTATTTTTCTAAAAGCTGTCAAATTGATTGCAGTTTTTGTGTGAAAGTTCTGGAATGTAGTTTAATTTTTAAAAGTTGTTTGAATAGGAATGGGGAAAAACGACTTTCTACAGAGAAATATATTTCGAGTTGTTCTAGTGTTGATTGTTCTATGGTGTTGTTGGAAATCTGAATTCTAATGTTAGGAAATTGTTTGCTTATGGAAGTTCAGTGTGAAGAAGTTTTAAACTAGTTGTGGAAATTTAAAAATATATATTCAGAGATCATTAACTTTTAAGTAATCAAAAGTGAGACCAATAATAAAGTACAAGACAAGTAAGATGGTGCCTTGACTTTGAGATGTGAGACTCATTCTCAAAATGTACTGTATGATAGATGTTGAATATTTGAATAAAAGAAAACAGAATTATGTAAAACATTTCTGGTTTGTTTAAGCTTTTCATCTTATTTTTATTTTTATACAAAGTCATTTTAATGACTTTGAGTAGCCACATTGATCAAGCTATTCTGAAGTTGAAAGTAAATTTCAAATCAAGCTTCAGTCATGTAAGTCTATAATAATTCACTACTAAAAGTTATTTTCATTGGCCATTTTCATTGTGATTATTTCAGTAAGTTTTTCCTTAGATCTCATATTTGATTTTGAGAGTTAGCCTGTGATGCTATCTTACGAAGTTATTACATTCTATGATAGAATGTACAATATGCACTCATTATTTCTATGCCTACTTAAAGGGAGTTTGACAAGCAAGGTGACTCCTTAATGAATGTGATTGTGGTCTTGAATTGTCTCCCTTGAAATGACTTTGTTAACAATTCTTGAATACTTATAATTTATTTTAAAGTTTTGAGAAATTTTATCTGTACTTGGTTCATCAATTCACTATCCCTTACTTCAAAATTTTAAATGTAATAATAAAAACTGATAGATTTTTTTATTTTTGTGTGTTTCTACCTTTAAATTGCCTATAGCAACATATTTTAAATTTAAGTGTGTAATATATATATATTGATTGAAGTTGATTATTTTTTATTAAATCTCTTCTCTACCATGTTAAGAATTATTAAAGAAAGTAAATCATTTACAAAAGAGGTTTAATTAACATCATGCCCCGTCTGTGTAGTTCTTTTTGATTTGATGTAAATTTTCACATATTAGATGGAATTCACAGATTATTTGCATATGAAAATTCACTATGGAGAATTGTGCTTCCTCACTTTTTTTTTTTTTTGAATTAAACCCTCTGTACAGTTTGCAATGCAGTTGATGACTAATTACGTACTTAAGAAAGTTTTTAATCTATAAGGTGACTTACCTTGTGGGTTGTTACATTGCTGCACTGCATTATATTTCTGCCATAAAATTTGCTTTGTAGGCATTAATAACACCCATAACATAATATGTTGCTGACACTTATTAAAAATGTGTTCACTCTTTTTTTTTTTTTTTTTTGTGTTATTAAAACATCGTTTTTCTTTGAACTTGTATTTGATATTAACTCACAATACTATTATGTTAATGTACAAATTGTTATGTTTTATTCGTTTATGAAGATATTTTTTGTTATGTTTTAATGTTGCTTGAAAAATAATTTTCAGATTATGTTTATTAAACTTAACCCTTTTCCAATGTAGGTAGGGAAATACAATTTATTCTTATAAATGATGTATCTGATTTATGTAATCAATGCTCTTTAAAATAGCATAATTCTATTGTAGTTCTATATAAGAGAAAAGTTTTAAAATAAAATCTTTATTATGTTTTTCATTTTAATGTACATTAATAGTGAAATTCTTTTTAGAAACTGGCTTAATTTCTGTGTAAAAAGGTTTTCATCTTCAGATATGTTTGCAAAATATTCAAATATATAATAGAATTATTAAAATAATCAAAGTCTATGTTTTTTAACAGAAAGGATTTGTATTTTTATGAGATTTTTATAGTGTGGATGCATTAAGAACATTCCTGCATATGTTTTGCATTTAGTAATATTTGTGTGTGATTTATACAACTAACATCATTCCATCCAAGTGCATTAATTTGTAAATCATTTGAATTTCATTTTTTAAAAAATATATATTTTGTTTATACTGCTAATAAAATTTTCTTATGTCTGAAAAATCTGGTCTTATATTTATTGCTGTGGAAGTTTCGTTTTTAATTAGTACTTTTATCTGAAAAACAAACTTTTTTCTTATTAACTTAGAGAATTATAACGTTATTATTGTGGGACTTCCAGAATACTTTAATAGAACTAAATAAGCAGAAATATCTAACATATCAAGATCAAGATACTTATCTTACTCGATAATACAATCAGCACCTTCTTGTTTCCTTCTTTTTAGTTTTTTTGAAATGTTAGGTTGCAGTTTTTTAAAACTTTTTTTAATTTAGTATCCAAGTATCCTTAAAGTAAATTGAAGAGCTGTGTGCTTTATTTTTAATAACTATAAAAATAAAAATGTGTTTATTTGTATTTTTCAATGGTATTTTCTGATTTAAAAAAAAATAGTTTAAAATCCGTTTGGAACACTTTCTGAAGTGCACCTGGAGGCAATCTTTCAAAATTTGAATATTATTGAAAGAACTTAAAAAAAAAAAAGCGTAAGATGAAATTCGTTCCGATTTTGTATGGTAATTAGAGCTCCTGTTATAGTATTTTAGCTGTAAAAATCTGATCCTTACTTAGAATTTCAACATATGGCACGATCAATATCAATGAATTCGGAAAATTGACAATGAAGAAAATTAATAAAAGTGCGTAAAGTTAAGGGGTTTTTTTTTTTTTTTTTTTGGAGGGGGGAGGTTGCTGCCAAAGGAGTCGCATAAACGATTAAAAAGTTATCTTTTGATATCGCGTCAAAATCGCGAGTTACTCATATTTGAAACTACGGTCACTTAAAAAAAGATGATTATGTATGCAAAAGAATAAGTGAAAGACAAAAAATATTGCCACTTTGAATAAAATGCAGTTTTTAACTCATTGAGAAAAATGCAAGCCGCTTTACTGAACTATATTGAATGCGCGAGCGAAGATCTAAATGAAATGTTAGTGAAAGCTTTCGGAAAATTAATGAAAAAACTTGTAGGTAAAGAAATGTTAAAATCTCTGGAATGTTGCAAAGAATGACGCATTAAATCGTTAAAAACATGATGAAACAAAATAAATTACAAAAAAGATTGCCCTTTTTTTTTTCAACTGTTAAAAACAATTGAAGTTAATGCTTCATCTTCTATTCCTTTTTCCTCTCAAGTTATCTCATGTTTTCTTTTTTATTCTTCCACCTCCCTACCCCCTTCTTGATCTTTCTCTCTTACCACAAAACAGGTGAGTGTTTCTTATATATGCTTTAGTTATCTCCAAATCTGTAATTGCGTCAATTACATCCTTTGCTTCTAAGTGCGCCATATCTAAGAAGTTTTTTTTTTAATGAAGTCTGACGTTATGGTGCGTTTTATAAGATAGGGCACGTTTTACGCCGGAATATACAGTGTGTGTATCATCATTTTTATAGTTTTTTTTTTAATGAAAAACCTTGTAACAAACCAGAGGAGTTTAGGCCAAAATTGGTAACAGATTGACAGGTGACTTTTAATGAAACATGACCCATGGTAGGTAGCTCCTAATAAAACGTGAGAATGATTTTGATGTAGACTTCTCGACAATCGTTTTTCTTAGAACATCTTTTATTTAATTTTGAATCATTTATTTTAAGCAATAAAAAGAACATCGTCAGCGTTCAGACGACACTCTGAAAGTCTAGCGAGAAATTCCGTCTAAGACTATACGAGCCTACTTACCCGTGAACACCAAATTCAAATTTATGACCTAGCTATCTCTTTCTCATTTAGCTCTAGTTCTTAATTACTTAAAATATACCTTTTCCAACGGATAATGAATATTCATTCACTCACTCATTCATTCTTTCATTTATTCAGTCATTCGTTTATTCATTCATTCATTAACTCATTCATGTATTTTATCATCCATTTACTCATTCATGTATTTATTCACTCATTTAATTTTTTTCATTCATTCACTCATTTATTTATTTACTTTATCATTTATTCCTTCATTCATTTTTTCACTCATTCATTTATTGATTTTTTCATTGAGAAATATCCTTAAAAATCCTGATCAAAAAATTTCATAGGAAAGTAGGCTCGTTCAGCTCTTGTTGAACTTCGTATCTGTACATGTTCTACACCATAACATCTTTCCGATACAGTTTGCTGCAAGCAAATCCGTCGGTTTGATCAGGATTTATATGGGTTTGAAATTTCCCCGAAGGCGCTTATGTTATTCTTTTTTTTTTTTTTGAACTGTTCAAAAATGAACAAAAATTGCTCAAATCAATATTTCACGCCCAGAGCTTCTTCTAATAAGCTTGCTCACAGGAACTTGGATCTTGTACCCAGAGTTTACAAAATTTGCTTCATTTTTGCTCATAGGCGCTAATGTTAAAACTTTTTGAACTGTTCAAAATTGAACGCAAAATTGTTCAAATCAAAAAGTAAAATATGGAAATGAGATATCCTCGCTGAGATCTTTCAAATGCAAAAAGAATTTTCCGAATAGGACAATTCGTTCAAAAGTTATTAGGGGTGGATAGACAGACCGACAGACACATTTTCCCCCATCTCAAAACCCTACTTTCTTTTTTTTTTATTTTTCAATCTTTAATTACTTCACTTTCTTGCTTTTATTTATTTATTTATTTTTTTTTTTTGACGATATTTTTGCAATACATTAAGCCTTCTTTCATGCTTTTTTTTTCTCTTACGGGAAAATAGACTAAAAACCGTGTTTTAAGAAATAGTCGCCATACTCATAGACTAACTGTGACGAGATGTTTCTAAATTTGAATACTGGACGAGTTATTTCTAGAAACAAATGATTTATTTATTACAGTTCATGTACTTGATCTTCTCCATGCCAGTAACTCATCGTGGAGGAGCTCATTAATTCCAACAGAATCTACGTGCTAATCATCCATTGGACATACTTGTGATGTGATATATATATTTGCAATTCTGACTGATCGACCAGCAGCACTTTTCACGCTTATGGTAAGTATCAGTGCTAATGTCTCACTAAGTGTTCAACGATGTTTAATGTAACTGTGTTTTATAGTTTCCTTTGATGTCACTTTAACTTAAAGTACTTTAGTTGCAGCCTTCTCCCCTTAAATTAGGGTACATTTAGTACTTTTTATTAAGTTATGTAGTTGATTTTCAGAAACATATCTGATGATTCATATATCGATTGTATTCTACATTATTTTTTCTAATTTTATGTATATATATAGTAATATATCAGTAGTTAGTCTCTTATTCATCTTTAGTTTATCAGCCATACTCATTTAGTTTGATGTTAATATTACACTCATAAATGATTTTAAATTTATGTCTATAATACTATTGCAGTCTGGAGATTTTTTCGTTTTGTTTTCTCCTCTTTCTTCATTCAGTTTCGTAATGAGAGGGTATTGTATCCTTCCGCTCGGACAGCGCCTCCTCTATGTTCCTTCTCTACGGCAGAAAGTCATTCCAGAATCCAAATATTATTATGCAACTTAATGATGTTATTAAGCATTCAAAGCTTTTAAGTTTTACGTTTGTGTTTTGCACTGTTAAAAACAATTCAAACGAACTATTTTCAAATCGACAATTCATTGCCTAACGTTTTACTATTATTTTAGAACTTGTATAGCTCATAGAATAAAGGGGGTCATTTGTACTGTAAACTGTGTAGTAAAAAATATGAAAATTAAGATAAAGTGCCCTAAAGCTGACACCCAAAAAACGGTTCCTAAAGCAGCCACGTTAATATTACACTGAGATGTTAATATTACACTTATGTATGTACTTGTTATTTTTAAATTTTAGTATTACGTCACGAAGAAAAAAAAAGAACATCTATGAAGTTCCAAGATTCAAAAAAAGAAAAAACACAAACAAAACGATTTTATCTCTTCTGTTACGTAGCAACTAGTAGAAGCCAGAAAGAGTTGATATCAACTTATCTATGATACGAGAAAAATTATTCCCGTCCAGCAACCATACATTATTTGTCATCGTGTCGGAAATGATTCAGCCTGATCTTCAAACGACGTCCAGTTTTACTGTGCAGAAGTTTGTGTGTGATTCTAATAAAGGTGCGTACAATACATTTTATACTTTAATTTGATGTAAAAAAAATTGTCTAAGACCTTGTTAGAAACATAATGCTGTACTCTATCATGAGCGCTTTGATTTCTATAATATGTGTAACAAAGCTGTCATAACAAGTCTTGGATTAAATAGAATTTCTTTAATGAATTTTTAAAAAGTGTTTTGTAAAGCAAATTAAGTTAATGTATTGAAATGAACACAATTAGATCTCTTCCAGGCCCATCATTTCAAAATTTTCCGTTGGTCATTTCAAAATTTTCCAAATATTACGGAGGCAAAGGGTATGTTTTTAGTTTAAAGTAATGTCAGATATTTACGTGTATGTTCTATTTCATACTTAAAATCAAACAGTTATCGTATACAGCACACGTATATCATGCATTATATCGTCGATACATCGGTAAAGTTGCGAATCTGCGAAAATTAAATCTTTCAAGAGAGCAAATAGTATCTTTAAAATTTTTTATTCAATCAAGTTTTTCTTTGAGGAATTCGTTGTCTTAGCATGTACAGTAAAGCACCGTTTATACGTTTTTCAAGGGACCGAGCGAAAAAAACGTATAAACGAAAATCACAAAGTCGGCATTCAAAACGTTCTTTGGTTCATATTCTTTTAGCAGTTCTGGCAATTGGTTTAGAATCCAATCATTCACTGTTTCACGATCAACATCTCCTGACTCTCCACTTACAGTTTTGCCTGTTATGCCATGTCTTAGCTTAAACTTATGAAGCCATCCCGAGGAAAATGATGCATCGCATTCTACATTTAACTTCTTTTGCTTTCTCCATAAGCAAAGGACCATTGATGGGAATTTTTGCACTACGACACTGATTAAACCACTGTAAAAGCACTTTCTCTACACCCGAAAAATTTTCCGTTTTGAACTCTAAGTTTTTTTGAAGCACTAGCACCACTTTGATTATGGGTTTCCTCGATGATCTTACGCTTATAAATTATGGTGCTTAAAGTTGAAACTGGTAAACCTAATTTTTTGGCTAGGTCAACTCTTTTTAAATGTTGGTTTTCATCCGTTTGTTTTAAAAAGGACATTTTTTCTTTCAGACACAGAGATTTTCTAAAATGCGAGCTCGAAGCCATCGTGAATGCTAGTCAACGATAGATCCCAGAATTTTATGAAGTTGTTAGGAGCAGGGTTTCAGGATTGCCATAAAGTCCCCAGGCTACTTACTGAAATTTAAGGGGGCCTGCCGTGGCAACACTGGTAGTAGAGGAAAAGCGCTTGTCACCTGCTATTTCTAGGTATTGCATCGCAATCAGAATGCACTTATCTGTGAATTTGGGATATTCGCATTCTTCCGGGGTATGTTTTTTGTTCATTTAGGTAGGTGCGTGACCACCGTAAGTGGTCACAGCAGGTGTGGGTCAAGGTCAAATGCGATTTCTAAACTGGACAATCGCTAGTGTAGAATCACGTTAAAATGTGCGTTTTTTCTTTATGACTTGGGGAGGAAAAAAAACGTATAAATGAAATTTGCAATTTCAGGAAAACGTATAAACGAAATTATTTAACATTAATTTGTATGCGATTTCGCCGGGGCCGTTGTAAAAAACGTATAAAGGATAAAAACGTATAAACGAGAAACGTATAAACGGTGCTCCACTGTATTTGCAATTATCCTAAACTATTTGAAGGTTAACTTACATTTTAATTACTTTGTTTTAAGGGCCTAAATGCAGTTTCGCAATTTTATCATTGTGTCGACGATATATACTCACGTAAAATCGCATATGCGCAAAAGCTATGTGTGACATATCATCTGCCGAATGATTATGCAAGTTAAATGATAAATCATACTCGTGATTTTACATTAATCAAATATTATTATTTTTTACATTGACTGCAAAATAACGTTGGAATTAGAATTGTGACAAACGCGACTCAGTCAAACTAACCTTATTTAAAATTCTTAAACCAAAGGATAAACAAATACAAGATTTTGTTTCACACAGAGGATTCGGACTGAGCTATATTTTAGTATGAATATAACACGTATTGGTTTCTTTATCACCTAAAATACAGGCATGTTCTTTTGCTAATCGATTAATGAAATAATTTAAACTAGCGCCTTTAAGTGTGCCAATATTTATTCTAATTTATTTGCCTACTTATTTATTTATAGAGGAAAGCGGGGCAAGTTAACGTTTTTCATACTTTATTTATTTTTTAAATTTATTCACTTTTTTTTTTTTTGGATCGACAAAAACGCATTAATATACTTTCATCTTTTGCGCATTTAGCCATGCTACTTTTAACTTATAAATATTACCCCCTTTTTTATTAATTTTTCACATGAAACTCTGAAGTCGTGTATCAACCATCCACACCTGGGAGCAAGCTGATACCAGTGTATAACATCTTATATAATGTAGTAAGGTAATTTATAAGGGCATTGTACCAAGAATATATAACTATTTTATTTAACTGAAAGGCATTTTAAATGTAAAAAAGAAAAACGTGAACTGATAAATGAAAGTACCAAGGTTGAACAAGTAGTTTTAGAGAGCTAGTCAGAACCATAAAATGCAAAATCAGATGTAGAGTGAATATATGTATACCAGGACTCGAAAATTATATTTCCCGACATGCCCGGGGCATGTAAAGATTCCGATTGGGCATGTATTTTCTACCCTTACATGCCCGGCAGGCCATGTAATTTTTTAATCAAATATTCCTTTCTAAAACTTTATTATTTCGTATTTTATTGAAATATCACGGCATCCTTATCGGAGCTCAATATTGACATGTTGACGGACATGCATGTCAACAATAAAATTTTTAATATAATTTTAAATTTTTAAAATTGTGACTTGAACGACTTATAATTTAATATTTATTTGTAATGTGCTTTTTAGATTTAGATTTTAATGATTTAGATTAACGTTAAAATAATTCCTGATTCAGATATAAAGCTGTTAATTTAATTTTGATAAATAGTTGGTAATGGATATACAGTATCGTTTATACGACGCCAAAGGGACTATCGAAAATCGTCGTATAATTGATTTACCCTTCTGGCTAAATCCAAGAATTAAGACTACGCTAAAATTTCGCATAAATGTCAACGTCGTATAAACGGTCGTCGTATAAACGGTACTCTACTGTAAAGCTAATCAGCATACTTTTCAGAATTAGTGTGCACAGTCCAGGAGCAAAGTCGGCAGCCGAGGCCTCAACATACTATTTCACGAAACGTGCTCATAAACATTTTGGAACAACCTGCGCGCCTGTTTAAGTATCGATACAAAAGTGACTGGCGCAAAAGGTCGCCTGGCAGTATTTATGGAGAAAATAGCTGCGAACAGAGGAGTACATACCCAACTATACAGGTAGTGTTCATCCAATGGAGTATTTATTTATGTGTGATACTAAATTGTTCGACACTGACGATGAAAACAAGTATATTGGGGGAGAGGCATTCTGGAGAATGACGATTGACACTTTTGTAAAATGTTTACAACTATTAAATACCACTTTTTTTCTTTTTTTTTGAGTGATTAGTTTTTTCGCTTCGTCAAAAAACAACTATTAAATACCGCATTTTTTATTTTATTTATTTATTTATTTTTTTTGAGTGATTAGTTTTTTTGCTTCGTCAAAAAACAATTCAAACCAATAACTTATTGTCTAAAATTTCCTCCGTTATTTTATTACAGTTCGACCATGAAGTTTTGACACTTGGGCGCTTCTGAGCATGGCAGAAAAGAACGAATCCATTCGAGTTTTAGGGAAGTTCGTTTTTGCAGGTGCGTTTATTCAACACGTGCAGGGCCCGAATTAGCCTAATTGGGGCCCGGGGCAGAAACTTATTTGGGGGCCCCCTCTGCTTCATTACTTCAAAAGAACCAAATTTTATTGAAGTATTTAAATTTTTTGATTTGGGGCCCCCTTAGCTGTGGGGGCCCGGGGAAACTGCCCTGTATGCCCCTGCCTTAATCAGGCCCTGAACTCGTGAATTAGAATGCTTGCTTCTTTGTTGAAAGCAATTAAATTTATCAACTGGCAAATAGCATCAGTTCGGAGGAAATCAAATATGCTTTTAAATGAACTAAAACGAGAACAGAATACGGCACATTCCTTATACCAGCAGTTTCTCCCTTGAACATAAATGGATCATTTTTGGCACTCTGCCACTCAGAGGTCTTTTTTTGCCGGTAGAACTGTACGAACATCAGCAGTTCCCGAAGTGGGTGTTACAGGGGTGCCGCTGGATGCTCATGATATCAAACCTTCTTTGTTCCTAAGCAAACAAAAACGTATGTCGGTTACAGTTAGACTACTTTTGAATTTTAAATATGAGACACTTTTTATTTTTGTGTTTTTCTACTATAAATATACCTTTACATATAGCAGACGAATATTATATAACTAGGGTGCCGTGAATAAATGCTAATTCTTTCAAAGGGATTTGGAAAAATTTCAGAATTTCTGACTTATTGTTAATGAATAGAGTGTAGCTCATTGTTCTGTACACTGTATGAACTGTGAGATTGATTTTTAGATAGTTTTTACGTAGATGATAGTATTCTCCTGTTAAAGAATTAAGCTAAATATGGAAATTTATTGTGTTATTCATTTCGTATTGCTTCAATTTGGATGTAAATCGTGTAAAAATGGAGAAATGTCAATAATTGCAAGAAAGGAAAAAAAGTTTATGCTTCTCAAAAATTGGTAAAGTGCCTTAAAGTTGAACGTTTGGCAATAAATTGTCGATTTGAAAATAGTTCGTTTGAATTGTGTTTAACAGTGCAAAACACAAACATCAACTTAAAAGCTTTGAATGTTTAATAACATCATTAAGTTCTATAATAACATTTGGATTCTGGAATGATCTTCTGCCGTAGAGCTAACATAGAGAAGGCGCTGTCCGAGCGGAACTATACAATACTCTCTCAGTACGAAACTAAATGAAGAAAGAGGAGAAAACAAAACGGAAAAATCTCCAGACTTACAATAGTATTATAGACATAAATTTAAAATTATTTTTTCTCTAAGCCAAACATGGTGAAATCATGTTCTGAACCTGGTTGCTTCAACCGTAGAGACACCAAATCAAAGTAAAAATTTCTCCACTAAGCCATTTTTATCTTATTTACTTTAGAATGTTTTCTCTTACTGCAGCATACGTACGTTGATATGAATGAAAGAATATTTTTTCTCCACAATATTACTCATCAAACGTAAAACATTTCCGACTTTTTAAAACCTATTTTCTGTGCAGCTTTCATTTAATGCACGACGCGAATGTTTTAACTCTCAGCATAAAGGATAAGAGAAGCTAAAAAATGGTGGACTCGTTACTGTTAGCCAAGTTTCTGTTCTTCTCCTCACTGCTGAAGTGGTATTCGATTCTAGCAGATGACACTTCTCAGATATCTCTTCAGATATTAGGCAGAACTCAGTGAGTGACATTGAGAGTACTGATTATGCACTGTAGAAAGTAGCATTTCTGGGGAATTTATAATTAACGAATCAATGTAAAATAATAATTAATTTTAAGTGAAACAATTTACTTAAATGACCTAAATAGATACTTTAATGCTTCTATTTTCTGCTAATTCATAATGATAACTCCTGTCACTTCAAGTTTTTAAGCAGCTAGATATTATATTTATCTTTATATATGCGTACTATTTTTCGTTACATTTAGTCCTTTTTGAAATAATTTTAGTTAATAGAGCTTATTTTATTTAAGAAATGTCTTAAAAGGACTAAAAAACAAGTGATATTTACTGTCTTTTTTTTTTTTTGTTATTATTTTATTTGTAAAATATGAGAAGAAGTATATTTGCTTAGGTATAAATGGAGTTTTCATTCTAATGTTCGGAGTTCTGTAGCTTCGTAATTATTCAGTAAGTGAATAATATTGAAGTAATACACAATATTGTTGATCTACAGGTCTCAAACTGCGACATACCTTACGTTATTATTGTATCATGTGTTACCAAAGATGTTTATAGAGTGGAAAACAAGGAAGGACATCTAGCACATCCTTATAATCTCGTTGGCACAAATTGCAAAGATGGTTTCTGTCGTCTGCAAGCAGAAAGTAATATAGTTAGGTAATTGAGTAATAATATCTTACCAGGTCATAAAATTATCGTCCCTTTGAATTCGTGAAAAATGAACTTGTACTAAGGTCGGAACCGCATTTATAAATAGACAGAGTAGTCACCTGCCTAAGGCGCCAAATTTTACTTTTTATATATTTTTTACTACTCTTGAAAACAAAATTCTCAGCATTTTTTTTTTTCTTTTTTATGTTAATATACTTGTTTAAGATTAAATAATATTTCTTTTTTCATCCATCTCATCATAATTTCCAAGCAAAATAATAGGTTGAAGAAGATCAGAAGGAAAGGGGTCGGCTGAAATAATGTAATCTGTAAGCTGAATTTATCAAATCTCTTGTCGTATTTTACCATCGGTAATATGTAGTGTGGGATAATAAAGTTTCAAAGTGTTGCAATATTTTTTACACTATATAAAGGCTTCTCAGTGATTATTTCTTGGGTTTGCATTCGGCGTGTAACAACATGGGTATAAAATAGGAAGGAATATGTTTTTTAATTTACGGTTTTTTTTGGGGAGGGGGGGGGGGAATGGAATGCAAGACGTTTTCGAAAAACGTCAAGAATTCGAGTTTCGAAAATTCTATTTAAAACTGACGTTTTCAAAAAGTATGAAATACCATTCGTGGGTGTTTCGGAAAAGCGATCAGAATCTTTTTTTAATCAAAATAGATTAAATTTCCCAAAAGCATGGTTGGAAGAGGAAATCCTGCCAGAAGAAAGTTTTCTTTCTTTTTCTTTTCTGTTTTTTCATTCGTAGCCCTATTCCTAGCTCAAAATTGCACAATCAGTTCAGCTGGAGAGAAGGTTTTCCATCAATGATTTCAGATAAGTCTTATAGCTTCACAAGTTCCTCCTCTCTCGTTTCTTACGTAAAATATTTAAAATTACGGTTGAATAGTTCCTCGTGACAGAGAACACCTAAGTCCAAAATACTAATAGAGAGGATATGCGTTTAAATAAATAATTCTACGAATTTTACGGTTTCAAAAGCTTGAAAACTAGGAAAATGAATCGTTTCTTAACATGTTGTCCTCATTGTTTCTTAATATATATGATACTTTCTACAGCTTCAGAAACATCGCAATAGAGCGAGTCAGAGAAGATGACATTGCTGCTTCATTGGAGAGACGAAGCAAGTTTCGAGTTGACCCTTATGGAAGTTCGTGCTCAAGTTTTCTTTATAATAATTATAGGTTAATTCCCATGTAAGATTAACATGACAAAATAAATCTTTCTTGTTTTGCTTCAGATACTAAGTACTAAAATGACTAATGAAATTTCAGTATATTTACACATCATCATATCTAGTTTAAAAATAGTGGAAGAATTTTAATCTAAGGAATAAAATATTGAGTGGGACCGTTCATAAATGATGTCACACCTTTTTTCAATACATATTTTACCCGTTCCTCCCTTTTGTCACAAAACGTTACACTTCATCATGACCCTTACCCCCTTTGTAATTATTTTCTACGAAAGTTTGACACTTGGTGATATCTTGACACTTGGTTGTCATGCTATATTACATAAGCATTTGTACTTGTAGTTCAGAAACAAAGCACTGTTATATAGATCACGTTTCTAATTTTATTTTTGAACTGTCTCTGACATTTGTGAGCATAATAATAATAATGATTACGTGTGTACTTCATTTGTAGAAAATAAGGTTATGGTTTGCAACACAAAAGATAATTAGTATAGAACTAAAATATATTAATTGGTCGAATTCTGAAAAAAAGACCCAAGCAATTTTATCTTAAAAGTGTAAATGCCTAAGAAAATGTCCTTTTAAACTTTTAACAAGAGGTAACTTTAAATCTTAATCACCATTGCTGCTTACGATATAAAATGATCAATGAAACGTTACAATCAAATTATAAAAATAAAAATAAATTTAATTTTGATGATTTTAAATGTTTTTATAGAAACTAAAAGGTGTAATGTCACTTCTTGTTACCCCTCCCTTCCCCTTGTCACAAACTGTTACAATTTATCGAACTCCCCTCCCCCCTCGAAGCGTGACATCATGTATGAATGAATGACCTCAATTATCATGTAAAAACATGTCTTGAAAACCATGTCCAGTTTTTGCCATGTCTGTCACGGCATGTTTTTAAACAATTCAGAACTAGAGTTTTCCCAGCGGTCGAAATTCGACCGCAACTCATTACATTTTGAAGTTTAGCCTCAAACGTTTGAATACCGTTTAGACAGTTTAGTTTTTCAGTTTGACAACAGTTTATTTTGTTTAAATATTTGCAATAGCGATAATCAGTACGACTGATTGGCCTAGTTATAGTTGATTGGATAGTTGTTTAGTTTAATGCATTTGTATCACCTATTATGAAGAAATTTTACCTTTCTGCACTCCTTCTCCTGTAAAGAAAACAGAAAAAAAAATGTCATGTCACCCTAATATCATTAAATAAATTACATATACAAACACTCACTTTCAATTAAATCAAAACGCTAATGCAAATCAACAAACTTATGAAACGTTGATTCGAATCAAAGTAACGCGTCACTGCAATTATTACCTCACTTCATATTATATGATACATTATTAGCTTCAAATTGTATTTTATTTTTCTCGACAATGTTCTGGACAAAACAATCTTACTGACTTATATAGCGATACCTTCATTCTAATACCACGCATGAGAAATTTTGGGGAAATTTAGGTGTTGAGGGATTATTATTAAGCTTACAGCGCTCTACTTATTCATTCCAATACCTTGTTACAGAAAATACTATTCACAGAGTTATTTTAACTTAAGTAAAAACTCGTATCAATATACATCTTGGCAAAACAGGAGGTTTTCCCCCTCTTCTGTAAATCTTGATATTTTCAAATACGTGGTATCAGAATGAAGGGATCGATATATATATTCGAAATGGATTAACTGACACCTTAAGATTAGTATTATTTCAATTTGACATTCATTTAAGAGATTACATTTTCTCTTTTGTTTCATTCTTGATATTTCTTTTTCCTTGAATTATAATTAGGAAAAAATGCATTGAGTGCTGTACAAGTATTGTAGATTGTAGCTTTAAGTTTGAATTTAGTTTGAATGACACATGTTTCCGAAAATTAAAATTTTGCTATTTGATCATATCGTCGGCATTTTGGTAAAATCGACTAAATCAAATAAAAAAAAAGTAAACGGACATTGGCAGTAAATTAGAATTTTCGGCAAGTAACTTCCTGATATACACCAATTACACGATTTAAAAATTACATAAGTAAGCCTACTGCATGAGTTAAGCGTCTGCAGAATGATTTTTACCGTGCTTCACAACGATTTGAAAATTTAAATTGTCAGTATCTCTCAAAATAGAATGGATTAGGTAACTTTGATAAGAACGCCGACTATAAACAGCTATTTAAACACAGCTATCAATGATAATATTGTAACCAAAGATCAGCACCCGTTAAAATACTCAAATGTTTTTAAGGTTCACTAAAAGGAAATTCTGCTAAAAAGATAACTTTAAGCATAATCTTGTCAGAGTGTTGTCAAAATCACCGATTTACCAGGTCTATTTACTTGTTTTTAGTGGGATTTAACCGTCGAAAAGACATTGATCTAAGTGTAGTCAGGCTATGTTTTCAAATATACAGCCCACGTCATAAGGATATTTATGCAAGAATTGCTTCTGAACCTATTTATAACAAAGGTACGTTAGTCTTGATGTTAAATTAGATACTTTTTATTTATTCATTAGTTTTTTTTAATCTACCATCTTTTCAGATGGAGGGTAATATAATTGTGATATCTCTACCGAAAAGGCTCCATACGTATATACATATATTTTTCATTCTTTGGAATAAATTAGAGTCATATATATTTAGCAGCAAAGTAGATTTTTTTCATATTGGTTTTGCATAGGAAAGACCCACTGTAATCCAAAGCTTCTAATAGTTAATTTGTTATTATCCGGGACCTGAAGTGGAACAGCAGCGCAGAGCAACGAGATTTTGCACGAAACTGGTGCGGAGGGGGAGCAAACAATTTGTTGTGGTCCACTGATTCGGTTTTTTGTTTATTTTTTAAAATTTTGTCACGTAAAAAAATTAATTGACTAAAAAAACAAGAGATAAATAATATAATCTATAAAAATTATCCGGAGCGCGAAGTGGAGCAACTCAAAAAGTAGCTGCTCCAGATTCTTGTTTATTATTGTTGTTATTTACAGCTATCAATGATGTTATTGTAACCAAAGATCAATACCCGTTAAAATATTCAAGTGTTTTTAAGGTATTTATTTATTTATTTTATTGATCTTCAGATATATCTTATTCATGAATAC
This sequence comes from Octonoba sinensis, assembly GCA_038502835.1. Taxonomy (NCBI): domain Eukaryota; kingdom Metazoa; phylum Arthropoda; class Arachnida; order Araneae; family Uloboridae; genus Octonoba; species Octonoba sinensis. Next base: position 107,892,495 of record CM076602.1, on the reverse strand, counting down.
ATAATAGGCTTATCGGAGTTTCGGATATACATTTTATCTAGTGTAAAGCAAGAGTTAGCAATATGCTTGTACAATATTCTACAAGTGCTCGTCCACTTTATGAAATTGGTGTAACCTGGAGTTGTTGTCTAGGAAAAGGACATTTCTCCCTATTGCCTTTTATGGAATTAATGCACATGTAAAAGGACATAGACCTTTAAGATATAGGATGAAACTACCGCGATTCTCTCAGTATAGAGATTGGTTCCTGAGGTTTTGCTCACGCGACTTATTTAATGGCACAGACTCCGCCATTCTCTGTATCTAATCCTAAAAGGCCTACGGGGAGGAATTGGTTGTTGGTTGCTGCCTTAGCAGTGATAAAAGATTGAAATACGAAGCTGAGTCGTCTTATATCTTAATTCCACTCTATACAAAGGGAATGCCAGGGCTGACAAAACATTGTCTTACTTTGATGTTAATGGGCCCGAACCTGGTCCCTGTTGACGTCAGTGTCATTTGTTGTATTGTTACGACTTTCATTTGTGTATAGAGCAAAGCAACTTTCGCCAACAAGAATTTTGAGGTAAGTGGGAAAGTGGTTGGTATTTATGACGACATCGTTTCCCAATTAAGTGACACTTGAAGCCTGCTTTGCTCATTAGACAGCTAAGCAAGTATTGCACTTTGTAGACTGCTAACAATTTTGTTTTGTTTGGGAAACCATCTATTTTTGGATGTTGTCCACCCATATGGGAAACACTCCTCTTCCCTCCAGTTTATTTAATGTTCTTACTCTCGTTAAATCTTCGAAGCTGATGTGATTTTTCTATTTTTGTATTCAAATAACTTGGATTTATGATGGGTTCCCCCCCCCCCCTCCATGGGTCCGGTAAAATGAGCTCTAACCATGATCGAATTTATTTCTCCTTGGGAACATGTGTGAAAGATAGGTCGTCGTTATTGGCGCGTTTGGTACTATTGCAGCAACTGAAAAGGCAGCCCAATCTTCTTTCCAGGAAGGAATGAACTCTCTCAAAGGTAGAACTCATCTTATTGGAGTCGAATATTACCATTCTCTATGTACATTTTTCACATTTTTATAGACACTACCAATATTGTCTAAAGTAACTAAGTCACTTTTTCCGCATGGTCAATAATTTTTGTGCTGCATTTTTACTGAGCCTTTACTAGTTGGAAAAAGTAAGTTTCTTCAATTTCGTAGAAGTATGTCTAAATGTTTTTCATTTTTTAAAATTTACTTGTTAATGTTTATTCATGAAAAACTTTTATACTCTGATAGTGTTTTTTAAAAATCTCAAATTATTGTTTGCAAATATTGTTTCATGTTCGATCCTCAATCCTGTTAACATGAATTATCTTTTTTTTTTTCTTTTTTCAGATGTGGTGTCTGATCTTAAAATTGAACACCTGAGCCGTGACAATGCTCCGCTGGAGGGATTAGAAAATCTTATCATTCTTTGCCCTCGCGTTAATCAAGGTATTAACCATCGAAGTACAATGAAGTGAAGGGCGCATTGTTTTGGACCCGCTTCATTAAACGGAGTATCGTTCATTGCGTACCACGTGAGTCGGGGCTTTTTGGTGCGCTCAATTTTGCTGAATTCTGCGATTTGACTATTTATCGCTTTCTTCCCATTATTTCAGGTTATTTATGCATGTTAGGGGGCAGGGGGAGGCGAAGTGTGAGAAATATCCTGCCTTCTGGAGAGAAAAAAAGGCAGCTAAGCATGAGACAGGAATAGGTCAATTAGATCACGTCACAGAGTATTTAACAAATCATGGTCTTCTGAGCGAAATTAATTTTGAAACATGGAGTAAATGTCAGCCAATCAGTACGCGTTTGGAAACACAACAGCGTAGTGATTAATTATGTAGAACCAACAACTTGCATCATAGCACACGCAATTGGTTTTTACTCCTTGACAGAAGGGGAAAACTTCCCCAACCCACGTGACTGCTAACGATTGACACTCCTAGGCACAATCATGACACTGCGCAATGATTTACTATTACAGGTCGATGGTATTAACCAGTTTCACATTGCAGTATGTCTAGGGTTAGTGCGCCTATTCTTAAACTGAACAAGAAATTTTTCCAGAAGTAAATGTTCTACTTTCCCTCATCCCTCATATTAACATCGATTTTCTAAAATCGGCTACATGTCTCTTTCTCTAAACTGGCTTATCTCGAAGCTATAACAAATATTCCTTCTTAAAAGTTAAATAATTTCCCCAAAATAAAATATGTCTTAAGAATGAAAAATATTGAAAAAATAAAGACCGTTAAGAACCCCTCGAATATGCCAGTGCAGAGTTGCAGTAGCCCCGTTCAGCTTATAGGTATAACGCGACCATTTGCATAATTATTGCGGATGCGTTGTTTTTATGAATTATATATTTTCCATTTTTTTAATCTTATTTTCCGCAGTTACTGGGATACTTTTGTTATATTATAACTCAAAAATAAATGCAATAATTTTTGTAATCACCCAGTAGGTGCCACACGACTACAATTTGTTTTCCTTTTCATTTTTTCGATTTTTGAAAAAGTTTTACTAATTAAATAGATTGTTGAATACTTAATATCTCTAAAGAATCTTAAATCAGCGACAATTAACTGTTTAAACTAGAATACATTTCATTTGCCTTTCAAAAAACAGAAACACTCACAGGTGCAGCGCGACTAACGGAAGCTTAAAAGGAAATTTTGGAGAACTTTTATAACAAAATTAACAAAACTTTTCTCTTTCGTTTTTCATTTTTGGCAGTAGCACTTGAACTTAGTTCGTTGACTAGATTGTCTAAATTAACAAAACTAACATTTAAAATGAGAACCACACTTTCTGAATTATTACTAGTTCTTTTCACGTGAAATGCAAAAATTAATTAATAATCATCCTTATCAAACATAAATACTTACCAAATATTTTATAGACCAGAAAAAATTAGTCATTTCGCATTTTTTTTCTTCTTCAGGAGCTGAAGTATGGTTTTTCGAAGAGAGTCATTCTGGAATAACCTGGGCACAGCAAGCAGCACTAAAAAGTATATACAAGAAAGTTGCAATTATATGCAACGTTCCACCTTACTGCAATCCTAATGCAACGCAGACGAGGGATGTTTTCGTGCACTTGAGACATCCTGTAGAGGACATTGCCGGTGAAAAAAGACCATTTAGATACACTGTACGAAGAGGTACTACGCGATTATACATCCGTATGAGCTACACTAAAAAATTTTGCTCGAAAATGCTTAAGAATATTATGGAAATTATTTATTCAGAGCCTGACGTAAAATTATTTGATTTTAAACTCAAGCTCCATCATCGTGAAAATATCCTTTTGGTACATCACGATGATGGAGATTCACTCAAAAGTGGCACTCAAAGTTTTATTATCAGTTTTCACCACCCAGATTTGCTTAAAGGTTGAAAAGAGCGTGGAACCGGTGTGGCTTGGCTTCAATATCGAGGCTCAGCAAGGGGAGACAAATCCAAGACAATTTTTCTTTTACTTCAAGAAATTTTTGAGCTGTGAAGTATCCAACTGCCCAAACGTTTTCTTGTTGTAGCTAATGTAAGCGTTTGTCTTGTATCAACCATTATTTAAACTATGAAAAAAGTCATTTTTCCACTTGCATAAATTATAGCCATTAAAGTTTAATTTTTTATTTTCAATTTTGCATTTTGTTCTTTGAACATTGATGAATGAACCTCCAGATTTCAAAGAAAATTCCAATGCATACCTGAGGGAAACTGGCAACTTAGCGCCCCAGCTGCTGCCGAACTGGGAACCTATGCAATCAAATCACTTTACCTGGGTTCATATCTAGTCCTATTTGACGTACTATATTCTGAATTTTATTTAAATCCGTGACCCGAAAATTTGTGCCGTCTGGTAGTAAGTTCGTATCAACTTTAAAAAAGATAAAGTACCTTTGTGTTATGTTACCACAACATTTTAAATGAAATAACTATGAAAAGATCTGGTATCGGTAAGAAATAATTTTCCTAGTTACAATTTTTGCTTCACCTTGTCGCTTTTTTTCTCTTTACAGGGGCCAAATCGTCTCCATTAAGTTCCATTTCTAGTTTTAATTGGACTCGAGCATCTTCAGGTATGTCGCATGTGTAGGAGTTTCGCATTTACTACTGTAAATTGTACCTTAGGTATTAGTGCCTTTATTTCCAGAGTAAAAGAAAAACTGTTTTCTGAAAGTATCAATACTTTTTTTTTTCGGGTAAAATCTGATAATTTGATCGTATTTATAAGATTGTTTATCTAGAAACTAAATCCAAAAAAAGGTGAGATACCTCATCCTGATGAAATTTTGTTAATATCACCTATGAGTCTTGTATGTTGATGAACTAACTGTTTAATATCTTAACTAAAAATATCAAATAATGGCCTCTTGTTACTATGATGTGGTTTGAACATTTGCTATGTTTATTTTTCCCCACCCAAAATAGTTGAAAACAAGCGTCAATATTAAATTTCTTAAATTTATCTAAAAAATATTTTGCGGGATTAAGCTCTAGAGTGCTCTCGCCTTGTCTGGAGACAATAAAGTTTTATCGCCAAATGTCTCCAGCATTGCGATCAATTTTGTCGCTTATCCTTTTGTATGTATATTTTGAACAAAAAAAAATGAGTTCTGTAAAAGTAGTATATAGAGAAAGTGGCTATATTTCTGAGCTTGTAGGCCATGGTCTATCCAAAATGTTTCTGACTGACTTTTCCCCTGAAATGTCTCAGATTTCTTCAGAGCAAGATTAAAATTCAAAGCCAAACGTATGCTCATAAAACTCTACAGGGATCTATCTATATCCTTGTAGCAGCTGCGTTAGATTTTATGGTATTGCATCTGATTGGCATATTATCTTCGCTCTTGGGAGATTTTTAATTGATTCATCCTGTTTGATCGTTCGGGCACATCTGATTGGGTTAATTAAATGTGTGAAACATGACAAAGCACACCTTTGTCATTGCTCACACATTTAAATCAATTTTGTCTTGTTTTAGGTACTAAAAGTTAAAATAACTACTAAATAATTTTGGTGTGCTTACACCTCTTCATGCCTACTTTAAAAAAGAACGGCAGAATTAGTCTGACGAATAAAATTCTGAATTATTATGCAAAAAAAGTCTTGGAAACCATGTCCAACTTTTGCCATGTCTGCCACGTCGTGTTGCCGCAATTTAAAATATTTATTTCAGAGACTAAAATTTTTCCACTGTTCTTAAACTAGGCGTTCTGATGTGTAAGATAACAAAATGTATTAAGTTATTTTCATAATTAATATATGAAATGAAACGAAAAATGTGTGACAGACATGACAAAAATATAGAATGAACCAATGGGACATTCTGAAGGTTCTCATTTCTGAAGAACTCATAGTTAACTTTTAAAATTTCTTCTTTTCTGTTGAAATTAGAATGTTTAGCATTTCTTTAGATTCTTTGTAGAGACGTAATGAAGAGTTGCAAACAGTTTTTGCTGTAACAATTTTTTTTGTAAAGGAACTGTGTGCCTAGTACCAATGGAAAGCTCAGCAAAGCCAAACCCCTGAAAATGTTCCAGCTGATAGTGTCTCTCATGATGTTTTATTCTAGTAATAATACTTCTCATTGTGGGACCACTGGACACTTCACCGTGGAATTTGGTACACCCATGCAGCTACAAAGGGACCTCTAACCTTTAGTTATATTCTGTAAAAGTTTCTTCTCTGCCATCTCTGTTACAATGCAGGGAAAACAACCTGTCGTCGCTACTGCTCGTTCTTACTACAGCTAGTTCTGCTCATCGATCCGGACTGTATCATTTCGAGGTAGTTTTCTTCCAGTCGGTCGAGCAGGGGATTCTTATATTGTGAGCATGTGAACTCTTTTGCTTAAATATCTGAAATATGATGCGTCAAAAATTATGCATGTTTATAACACTGAGGTATAATTTGGCGTTGCAAGGAAAAAGCAAAATAAAGAAAAAATGGAAAACAGTTAAAGTTACCAATATTCTTGAACTTGGTAGAAGACAGGTATAAGAAACGTCTTCTGACATTTTGTACTTTGCCTTTCAATTCGTTTTAACTGGACATATTTTAAATAAATGTACAAACACTTTTGAAAATAGCAGTTAGGAAACTCAACCTGGGTAATGTACAAATTAAATTTTTACATGTAAGCATTTAATTGATTTAAGGATTCTAACATACTAAACAAATTCTTAGGTGGTATACGCAAAAAAAAAAAAAAAGATTCAAAAAAATTGTACGCAATTGCTTCAAAAGCTTTGCCTCTTCAATGCTGGCTTAAATATTCAGGAAACTAAAATTGCTCTTACGTATTGCCCACGTTGCTTTTGCTTTGTATTTGAATATAGTTTATAACTGTGAATAAAATTTTTAAAAAAGTATGCATATATGTTCTGTACTCTTGTAATAATGCTCGTTTTTTATTATTTTTTGTTAAATTTCGGGGATTAGCATCATATTTGCCATCTGTACATAAAGCAAATGAAACTCTTATTTTCCATCGTTTCCCGATTTCTCGATTAGAGAAAAAATCATTTCATGTTACCTAGCATTTAACAAGCTTGAGCAGGTTTCTACTAATACACTTTTGTTTGTATTAGGGCCAAAAATCCATGTCACTTCAGGATTTTTTTTTTTTTTTTTTTTTTGCATTTTTTACTGCATCTTTTCAATCATGTTCCTGCTGAGGCTGAGTCTTCTTACTTCAGTTCTGTTTGCGTTTTTGATCACTCTCAGTGTGCATCTAGTAGGTTATGCTTCTAAAATTGTAATAATTAATTATTTTAATGTATTTGTACTTTCATTTCCTTATTCAAAAACCATTGATCTATTTTATTTCAGAAAACATTGCAGTGCTTGTTCCAAGAACAACTGAAAACTTATCTTTTCAAGGTTTGTTTTTGTTTAAAAGTTCAATTTGTGTGTGTGCATGTGGGTACGTAGGTGTGCCTCTTTTTGTTTCTGTTCTTTGCTCTTTTCTTTCTTTCTTTCAAATTAATAATGATTTAAAGCGGATTTTCTTTTGCTATAATTGTTAGACAGAAATGTTGCGGCCTATGTAAAAAAAATTAGCGAAATTGGCACACACATAGTTGAAAGCAATATTGTAGCCAAAAATGTTAGCATCTGCTTTTCTTTCAAAACAATGGAAATACAAAATTCCTATGCTGCTCTGACATTCTCCTTGCATTTAATTTCTAGAAACTCTTTTGTTCAATAAATGGCTCTTCTGTATAGACTTGTTCAGTGATTACTGTGTCTCGTAATAAAATTGACACTGGCTAGTTCCGTGCGGTGTCTCAAACTACAAGTAAAAATGATTGTGGCCTTTAAAGACATTCTAGAGCAGTATAACTGGCTTTAATCTGTAATTCTTTTATTTTGCATTGCCCCGTGGTAGTTAAATAACTATTTTATACAAGTTGGATTCAATTTCATTAATTTCATCCCATGAGTACGTTCTGACTCTCAGTACATTAAACAGGAAATTAATTTTGTACCACCTTTAGGTATGTGAATTTCCTCCCTTTTGTACGTGTTTAAAAATATCATATTTTCAAATGTAATTCTGGTTCTTGAATTATCAAATTTTGGATCAAGTTAAAAAATTCTATGATATGTATTTTTTTAGCAATAGAGAAAACAATTATTGCTCTGATTTACACTACAGCTCGCCTATTGAGATAGCTATCACAGCTTTTCTATTGAGATAGCATTTTTTTTTTTTTTTTTTGTACTTGTACTTGTACTTCAAATTTGTTTTATAAAATTAGACAACATTTTTTTGGCATAAGTGGCACAAGCGCTAATTTTCGGCAGTTGAAATCATCTCAACATTTTTTTGATATATTTTCATTATCAAAAATGAAAGAAATTACATTTATACTTATTTCTCAACTTGTAAAAATGCACTAATTTAATTCAGAATCCCACATTTTAGGAGCAATAAACATTTAAATCTGGTTCTCCAGCTAGTCTAGCACACAACCCAGTGACCGGTATCGTCAGGCAGCCGTTTTAAATGACAATCGAAAATTGGAAGCAGTTTCATAGCGCCACCTTTTCCCTGTACGTTAAATGTTAACTAAATTATAAATGCGAGATTTTAAAATTATATAGTGCTAGTATTAGAAAGGTGTAAAAGAAAACAAAAAACAGTTTGGCTAAAAACTAAGCTGAACAATGGTTTGGCTAATGATTAAGCTTTCAAGTATTTTCTAGCAGAGTGTAATCAAAGACAGCTAAATTAGCTAACATTAGCCTAACCTGGCAGCCATGATTTCATGCTTGAACCGGAACTTTACCCACTGTAATGATATAAAAATCGTAGCCATATTGTAATTATATAGTGGTTTGTTTGTTTTTCTTGCATGTGTCTTTCTTATTTGTGCACTTTACACAAAACATTTCCTCTTCTAATATATTAAACCACTAATAAATTGCATTTGCTTATAGAAAGCAATGCTTTTAGTGCTGATTCAAACTTGGATACTCTACGTGAAAAGTCAACTTCCTTCACTAACACAGAAGGAGCTTCCTCTGCTCCACAAGCATCTTCAGACATCACAGGCAGCCCTCTTCAGGATTGGTGGTATAGATACAATTACTTACTAGAACAACTGAAGTCTGTTCAACAAGAGCTTAATTTGATGGAGAACTCATTTAAAACCCTTTCCGAAGATAAAAGGGTAGCGATTACAGATAAAAGCCAGCAGCAACTGCCAACGAAAATTACGGAAAACACGGATGAACTTGCAAAAGACTTTTTGGACTTTTTCGAAAATTTAAGTACAGAAGATATCATTGTTGATGAAAGTCATTCAAGGGAAAATCTGGAACCAAACGTGCCAGTTTCTTTGAATGATTTATCACAGAATCAAATTTATGATTCTAATCAATTTATTTCTAATTTCCAAAGCAGTGAACAACGATTTTTTGATCCAAATGTTCTCCCAACTGTGAGTTCCATGACTGGAGAAGCTTCTAATGCTGCAAAGAACTCATTCCTTCTTGAAACCAGAAACATCGAATTGATGGAACTTGAAGGTATGCCTCAAAATTTATCTGAAAGTATTTATTCGTCATCATGATTAGTGCGTCGATTTTCAGATTTTTAAACAGAACCTTTTCTGTAGAGTGATGTAAATATTTTTTAGAAAATAAAGAATGTAAATAATTAGCTTTTAATAGATGTATTACATTTCAATTATGTTATTTCTTACTAGTAAAGAAAAAAACTTTTATTTTGATTTTGGAAAAAGAAAATAGTGTATAATTAAGGGACTTTTTATGCGTGTTGAGCATAAAAGAATTTCTAAAACATCCAACTATTTTATTTTTTACTGATATTATTTTATTTTAATTTGAGAGGAAACCTTATTGGAAAGTGCTATATTTTAAAAAAATCGCTCTAGATAGGTTATAAATAATTTAAAGTGTAAGAATTTAACACACGAATAAAAGCTTTGTCCATGATCATAAAGAAATATGTATTGTAACTTCATTGCTAACCAATTTTTAAATTTTACCGCTAGTAATTTTCATGACTAATGAATTTGTGAGGGTTCATAAAAGTCATTTAAGTGAAAATCTGGAACCAAACATACCAGTTTCTTTGAATTATTTATCATAGATTCAAATTTATGATTCTATGTAAATGAAAAAAGTATTTAATTGTTCAGAAGACTTCTCAGCAACCTATTAACAATTTGTTTTTATTGTACTAGTTACACATTTATGTCTTTAATACTGTTCAATTATTTCAATTTTTTGTCAACTTCAAAACCCAACGTATGTATTTTTTATAGGCCTAAGCAAAATCTTTGGAAGCATCACATTTACTTCGCAATATGGGAAAAATTCTGTTGAAAACTAAAGATAATTTGAAGCTCCGGTTGAAATTTAAGAAAACAATCTCCATACAAAGAAAAAGGAAGACAAAAGCGTAGGATGTTCTTTACGGAATCGTTGAACTGATATAAATCTTTCCGGTTTAGGAAATATAAGATTACTTTCATTGTACTTCAATTTTTTTTTTTTAAATCAAATGCTTTTTGTTTCTTTTTTGAGTAGTTTGATTATAAGTGTAACCTACCATCGTTGTTAGTTCTAATCATGTTTGGACCGATCATCTTATGCCATTGCATTTGATTAACCCCTTAAATCCCATTTTGTTAAGTTTTCTAAAGTCTTTTTTGTGAAAAACTAGTATAGTGTTGTGGGGGTGACAAGGGAGCGGCGGGTGGGGTAAAAGTTGACGTAGAGAAAAAATGTTATACATATAAAGTATAAACGGATCTCAGCCGGGCATTAGAAATAAAATAACGCACGGGCATGGTCAAATTTTCCGGTAACTTTCGCCCGGGTCAGACACGGGCAAATGCGTTAAGGGGTTAAAGAGGCTTAAGACGAAATGCCCCAAAACACAATTCTTCCCAAATCGTAGGGGTTATATTTTTTTTTTTTTTTTTCAAACAGTTTTGGTTTTAAACGTATTTTTAACTTTTAAATTTTCTGCTTTATTTATTCAGACGGCTTTAGAAACGGTCAGGATGTTTGAAGCCATTAATCTGCAGAAAAGGTGAGGATGGTTGCTAGCCAAAATCTGCTGAAAATCTGAAAGCAAAATCTAGATGAGCAGAAAAACTGCACAATTTTTAAAGAATAAAATGAAAATATATTAGGATTCCCAAATACGCACAAACAGTTCTGCTCCAAATGCCTCCTCCTTTTTCTTACCAAATTGTCTGTAGATGTCGTTTGACTAGGTCGTGTTTCTAAACATGTTCCTCCCCCCCTAATATTCTCCCAAAAAAAGTTTTAACACATTTGAACGATTAAAATTTTAAGTTTAGTTTTGGATTCATTAAATAGTTGTACGCTTTGTTTTTTTCGAATAAAAGAACATGAAATAATTTTATAAATTAATTTTTAAATGATATAACGTTCCATAAAAACCGCGAAAAATTTAAATTCGTTAACTCTCAACCTTAGAATATCCTTGCTAAAAAAGGTTATCAACAATTGCGTGGCTTGGACATATATGAAATTAAAAAAGAAAAATTTTCAGTATGCCCGTGCTATGTAATTTTTAGCCTACTTTCCCGTAAAAGTAAAAAAATAACAATAATAAAGCATGAAAGAAGGCTTAATGTATCGTGAAAATATCGTTAGAAATCAAGAAAAGTCAAAAATAAGTGAAGTAATTAAATAAAGATTGAAAAATAAAAAATTTGAAAGTAGGGTTTCGAGATGGGGAAAAAGTGTGTCGGTCGGTCTGTCTGTCTGTCGGTCTGTCGGTCTGTCGGCCTGTCCCCCCCCCCCCTAATAACTTTTGAACGAATTGTCCGATCAGAAAAATTCTTTTTGCATTCGAAAGATCTCGGCGAGGACATCTGATTTCCATATTTTACTTTTTGATTTGAACAATTTTTTGTTCAATTTTGAGCAGTTCAAAAATTTTTAACATTAGCGCCTATGGGTGAAAATGAAGCCAATTATGTAAATTCTGGGTACAAGATCCAAGTTCCCATATACAAGCTCACTGGAAGAAGTTCTTGGCGTGAAATATTGATTTAAACAATTTTTGTTCATTTTTGAACAGTTCAAAAAAAAAAATTAACATACCGCCTACGGGGAAATTTAAATCCTATATAATTCCTGATCTAACGGACCGATTTCCTTGGAACAAACTTTATCGGAAAGCTCTTATGACGTAAAATATGTACAAATAGAAAGTTCATCCAGAACTAACGAGCCTATTTTCCTATGAAATTTTTTGTTCGGGATTTTCAAGAATATTTTTGAATTAATGAATGATTAAATGAATAAGCAAAATAATGAATGAATAAATGAGTGAATAAATACATGAATGACTTAATAAATGAATGATTGAATGAATATGTATTAACCGTTGAAAAGGTATATTTGAAGCAATTAAGAACTAAAGCTAAACGAGAAAGACAGAGAGAGAGATAGCTAGATTATGAATTTGAATTCGGTGTATAGGGGAAAGTAGGCTCGTATAGTTCTAGACGGAACTTCTTGTTCTCTACTCTCTCTATATGGCTTTGTTTCAATTTCCAATATCGAATGCCTTGATCCTTATTGCATTCATCCTGTAATCATGGATATTATGCTTCAGTGGAAAAACACCATGCGATGATATCATTATTCTTAATGCCGATCTTGTGCTTTTAGATAAAATGTTGATTAAATGGTTTTTCATTTCGTATTACATTCACGTCAGAAAAATCTTGTAATACAGGAGGATAATACATTCACGTCAGAAAAATCTTGTAATACAGGAGGATAATACATTCACGTCAGAAAAATCTTGTAATACAGGAGGATAATACATTCACGTCAGAAAACTCTTGTAATACAGGAGGATAATAAATTCACGTTTTAGTAATCAAACACCTAATTTTTATGAAAGACATTTTCATTTTCTCCTTAATTACTGCTCGCCAGAGCTATTTAAATTTACAAAAAAAATAATAGGACAAGTTTTGATTATTTCTAGAATAGAGAAAAACTTTCAAGAACATATTCAGAAGAAAAAACAAGGATCTGGAACGGAGGATTTGCGGATTAACGAGATTTTGCTCGCTTTAATTCGTTAAAATTTTTGTTCTCCACTGCTCCGATTTTTTTTTCTACCTAATTTTTTTGCAACACAGTACATATAAAGCATTATATATTATTTGATAAGTAAATAATCTATTAGTATTTTTTTATCACATAGAAAATTATTTAAGAGAAAAAAAGAGAAATAACATAGTTATAATTAAAACTATTCGTATCACGGTGGAACCGGCTTAAGTTATTTAAAAATCAGAGCGGAGCAACTCAAAAAAAAAGTGGCTGATAAAATATTAATTACAGACATATTTTTTCAATTATGATTGAGGCGCTAAATTTTTCTAGCACTAGAAGGAGGTTTTGTTTAAGAAGAATAGGACCATACAGGTACTGAATTTTATGTTCGCTCCTTTAGTGAACTGTTCCTACAGTTTTTGCTAAAATAAGAAAGATAAAATCTACTGCCCTACATTTCCCCCCAAGTATTTCCCATCAAATTATCCTGCGCGTGGAAAATCTCCCCCCGAACCGGGATTTCGCAACTGCGCTTGGTCACGTCCAAAATGACATCAAATCATCGGGCCAGTAGAAAGAAGGAGTGCCAACAAGTGGCTCGACGTCACTTCGAACTCTTGCGTTCTCTTCGCACACCTGCAGGGCAGCAGGGCACACCGATTCCAGGTCAGCGCCCCTTCTGCCAACGAGGAAACGGTCTGAAAAATCCGCGAAAGTAACTTCGGAGTGGCCCGCGCGCAACGTCGTGGAAACCCGCCAGCATTTCTCAGTCGTTCAATGGACCTGTTTCACCCCGCATCGCCAGTCACGTGTTCACTTTTTCTATCCAGTGCTGATGGTTGTGGCAATACTGATTCCAATCGACGTTGAGAACGCGCGCACTCAACAACCACCACCTTTGTGATCGTGCAAAGGTGTAATCTTCAGCACTTGGACTGCTTTTCCTCCAGGAATTTTATGCGCACCCGTTATTCCTCCCCATGACTACACCTCGCGCCTCGTTCATTACCGATGATGATACATTCTGCAGCAAAACGGGGCTGGACCCCAGTGCCTCTAGAATAACGGATAAGTGGAACTAAGAATTGCTAAAGGTAAGAAGCTATATTTAATAACCTCATTAAAAAGCATGTTTTTCTCGCGATTGAATGGCAAGAGCTTTAGAATTATCTATAACATCTGTTGTCAAAATTACTTGTGTCGTTGCTTTATTCTCAGAAATAACTCATTTTCTTTCTTTCTTCATACCTATTTTTGACTATTATGAATCACACTGCTCTCCAGCCAAATCTTTATTTAAGCTGCAGTTAAATAATAATTTAATCATCATTACTTTTAAACTGAAATTAATTCTAAGATTAAATAGAGAATAAAGAGCTCATACCGTGTGTTTAAATGAAGAGACGTTAGCTGAGTGAAATAATATGACTTATACTAATAAAACAAATTTATGGGCATCAGCCACTGATTGGTGCACCACAGAAAAATCCGACTCTTACTCCATATTAATCCCGTTGCTGAATATCCAACCAAATAGGGGGACTTTGTGCTCGACCTGAAAAGCCTGATATACCACAAGATGGTCTGCGGTTTGGTTTGTAACCAAAGCTCAAACCACTCACACTATTATGTTTTGTTTATTCAAATGGAGTTACAAATTTTATCATACTTGCTGCTGAAACTGTCACGACTCCAATAACACAGAAAGACACTCTTCATTAAAATTTGTTTCCCTATTTTATAATCAAATGCCATAACCTGTAGGGAGTCCGGAGAACACCTGCCTGAATCTAGTCGAAGTACGTAGCAAATTGTCAACAGGAAAACTCCTAAAGGCAAAAATATACTAACCGTAAAAGGAAACTAATAAAAAACGCAAAGAAAGAAAATAAGACATCGTTGGGAATTCCAGAAAAGATTTCATTTTAAACATGAAAACGTGTGCTGAAAGATTAAGAACATTAAAGCCGGATTTGAGTAATCCTGGTTCACCGAATATAATGAATAGTTTTTAAAAAGATTCTATTAGACCTGACTTTTAAGCTATGTTCATTTCGTAAACCAACTTGATTTCTCTTCCTTATGCAGCAGCAATGTGTTTTGTTAAAGAGTTAAAAATAGATGGCGAAGCTCAATAAAATGACGTGACAAGTTTCGTTAATTCTTCGTTGGCTGCTCTATAATTGAGCTAAGTAATTAGTTTTTGTCGCAACATCAAAATGAAAAAGAAATTCTACATTTCCAAAAACTTGACTGGTTTGGTGCTCTGGTTTTCTCCAGTTCAAAATTTGTTCTTAAAGTATTTTACCATGACATTTGTTGCAATTTTTTTTTAATCTTTTGTTGGTTTGTTTTATACTTTTTTACTCATAAATTCACAAATTCGTTTCGTTTAAAGAAGTTCTTTTTTCTATTTCTCCCCATGTAAATAATATTATTTTATTTTAAATATTTAATTCCAAACGAGTTTCATTAAGACTATCTCTCCTTCTCTCCCCCCCCCCCCTCTCGGAGTCATTCATAAATGATATTACTTTTTTTTCATTCTATTTGACCCCCTTCCTCCTTTTGTCACAAAATTTCACACTTCAGCACCCTCCTACGACATCCCCCCTCCTTGTCACAGGTCACGCGAAATTACATAAGCATAAGTACTTGCAGTTCAGAAACAAAGCACTACATTATAGATCCCATTTCCAATTATATTTTTGAACTTTCCAAGACATTTGTGAGCATAACAATAATAAAGATGATTACATGTGTACTTAATTTGTATAAAATAAATTTATGGATTACAAAAGAAGTAACAAAACATAATTAGCATTTAATAGTAAAAAGCATCAATTGTTCGAATTCTGTAAAAATTACTTGCGCGAATTTGTTTTAAAAGTGTAAATGCTTAAGATTTCCTTCTAAATATATTTTTTTAACTAGAAGTTAACTTGAACCTTAATCAGCATTGATGTTTTCGACACAAAGTTATACCAATGAGAATTTTAAAAATGATAACAAGAAGATTAAATTGTGTAAAAATGTTAAATCCTCTGATTTTAAATATTTTTATTTTAAATAAAATGTGTGATGTCACATTTCTTGCTACCACCTCCCATCCCTTGTCACAAATTCTCTACCCCCGTCGAAGCGAGACATCGTTACATCATTTGAATGACCCCCCCCCCCCCTCTCTCTCTATGATATATATATATAGATATATACGAACGTATATATAAATTATATATATGTATGTATATATATATATACAAACATATATATATATTATATATATGTATGTATAAAGATATATATACACCTATATATATATATATATATATATATATATGTATGTATGTATGTATATATATGGTGTGTATGTGGGTGTGGGTGCGCAGCGCACACATAATAATTTTTATCCGTCGCCTAGCACTGCAGGAAAGTCTTTTCTACTTCCATATGCTAAGATTTGCTATTTGAGATTTTCAACGAACTTTCATGAAATTTCTCAACTCGTCATGATTTGACACTTTATTTGAGTCGTTTGAGGTGACGAGGGCGCCAATCGAATAGTCTAAAGGCCACCCTATTGTTATTTGACAATAGGGAGGCCTTTAGAGTAGTAGATTGGTACCGCGTCGTTGAAAAAAATTACGGCTTTCTAGTTTTACTGAGGATTTTTTCTTTTTTTATCATTGTAGAGTAATCTTAACCAGTGAATGAAAACGTATGCACAATTATATTTTTAAAAAATCATTTATATATATATCATTCGATACAGGACAGTCAAAGCATTTTTCCTGATACGTATAAATATTGTTTAAAAATGGGAGGGGAGGTAATTTTCATTGCTTGAGGTGCTTTTACGTGTGCAAATAAAAAGTGATACAACAAAAGTGGTAAATGACTGGTGAATGAATTTTCTTGGCAGTAAAAATTTAAGATTTTGATTCTAATGATCCATCAGGTGTCACATAGCTTGGAATTTCATGGAAGGAAACTATTGTTGTCAATTCATTCAGAATCTCATTTTTGAAAAGAATAACAAACTGCTCGTTCCACTGGCCAGTTTACTTTAATTCAGTTAAGAGTAAACATAAAATTTCTATCATCTGGGACTATAGTAAGAAATGCTTTTATGACTTTTAATGGAAAAACATTTTCGTTAATAGAAAGGCATTCTTTCTCTTTAATGTATAATACACAAAATGCAAATAACTATCATCTTTTTCCCTTACATTTGTTATAATATTCAAAAGACATCAATATTGTAAAATCGCTACTTATCATCCCATGCATATACGCATAAGAAAAACGTTTCATAACTCCAAAATTTCATTACTAATACTGTGAAACCTGTGTAAGTTGACCACTTGTGGCGCAGTACTTTAGTGGTCAACTTAGACAGATGGTCAATTTATAGAGGGTGTCAATTTTTCTTTCTTTTTGTCATTTCTTACACTGTGCATTTATTCATTTATAACTAATTGAAATATAGCTTCATGTATTAACGTTACTTAAAAATAGTAATAAACTATCTTTTTTTTTTTTCACAATTATCTAAAATATCATTAGAGAAATTTAACCTGAATGACTGACAATTTATCTTATACAACTTTAAAATTAAAATACTTAGTTAAAAATAAAGATAAATATCTCATTAATTATTTAAGTCACTTATTTGATGAGAAATATTTCCTAAAAATACATAATTTTTCGAAATGGCTACATCAGATAGAAGGAAAAAAATATTTTTAAAGAATAAAAGAGTGCTCATAATAGTTTTCCCATTTGGTTAACATTATAAAATATAGAGCTAATTCCGTTTCTGACAAAAGTGGTCAGCTTAGACGAGTAGCCAACTTACAAAGGTGGTCAACTTTCCAGGTGTTACTGAAAATATTATAATTCAATATGAAAAATACAAGTAATTTTATTCCAGTAAGACTAAATCGATGTTTTTTATTTATTTATTTTCAAATGTTACGCAAATAAAACTAGCAGAATTTTTCTGCTAGTAAAATTAGGTAACGAACTTCTTTCCTTTATATACTGCTTTTCCCCACATTCCTTTTTGTTCATTTTAACATTGGATTGCTTTAATGCACGATTAGTCTATAAATTATGTTTCATTAATATTGCATTGTTATTTTAATGGTTCTTCATTATTTTTGTGCATGAATAACTATAACTAATTAATGAAAATATAATTCATGAAACAGTTGTTATGCATAACATTGAGAACGTTTTTTTTTTTTTTTTTTAGTAAACTTTCTTTCCCCTTTTTATTCTTCGAATGCTAAATTTAAAATGTTACATGTGATAGGTTAAGAAGTTTTTAGGATGCTTCAATAGCCATTCACTCAAACTCATTCATATTCATTTAAGGAATGCAAAGAATAGTTCAGCACATATCGTATCTTTGAATTATACATTCTTATTTATGTATTTTAACAACTTTTTTTTTGTTACTTAGAACTGATTCAAAAAAGTATTGAAACGAAATATTAGTAACAACATTTTGTTTGAATAATAAGCAATAAAAATCAAAATTGAATTTTAAAAAATTGTGGACTACAATTTTTTGTGGTCAACAATTTTCGTAGTCCATAAATATACACTGAAAATACAAGTAATTTTATTCCGATTAGAACAAATCAATTGATTACTTCTCTTTTTTAAATTTTTGCACAAGTAAAACGAGCATCATGTACTTCATCATAAACCAATCTTGATTTTATATGAAATCCAAACTTTTATATTTTTTTTCTCTGTGTTTCTCTATTTGTGATAGATGTAAAAAGGTTTTCCTTGGATTAGGTTTCTTAAGTTCGAAGCAAACTTTTTGCTATCGTAAGGAACTTGAAGTTTGATTTTAAAAAATGTCAAATATAAATAAATAAATAAAGGGGAAAAAGGAAAATGTCTCCTTCCCATGTAAAAATTATACAGAATACAACCAGCTGTTTAAATGACATCTTATAAAAAAATTTACAGACAGCTGAAATCAATTTCTAAAGCAAATTGAATAATCACAAATAGTATTGAAAGTAATTACCTCTGCATTGCACCATCTGTATATGCAAACTATACAAAAGTAAGTATAGTCCACATTTCTAATGAAAATTGAAACCCCCTCTCCCACACACACACACACACACACCCACACACATTTCCATATTTTCGATTAATTTTAATTTAAAACACGGAAAATCGTTTTTTTTTTTTTTTTTTTTTTTTTTTTTTTTTTTTTTAAACTAACTTGCGTTCACGGGAATTGAAATATTTCATTCGTAAAAAGAGTTTTTTTCGTTTGTAAATTACCAAACACGTCAAAAAAACAGTAAGTATATGATTACTCTATTCAAACTAAAAAAAATTATTTCAGTACACTGCAACTAATTTTTTAATAACGAAGGATTCATTAGCAGCCTTTGGAAGTCTCAAACCTAATATCATAAAAATCTATGACGAGTCTTTTTCAGCACCTTCCTGGGATTCCAAATTTTAAGAAAAAATCTAATGAAAGCCCACAGGTTTTTACAAATAATGAATTAGATAGAAAAAAAAATCAAACAAAAGCGCAAAACCTTGTAAAATGTATTAAACATATACCTAATATGTTCTTACTAATTTTCGTCTACCACTATTCAATATCATGAACTACCTTCAAAGAGAAACACTATAATGAAATACACTAGCAAAGTAATAAAAGCAGGGGATTAAATAAGCAGGGCAAAAAATCCCTGATTACACTGGTCAACTAGTGTTTTGCCCCAAGAATGAATTTCACTTTTCCTGATGTAGTTTTGCGTGAGGAATCCATATCTGGCATCAAAATTTTTCCATCACCTATAGTTTTTCAGTTATGAGGAAGGAAAAGTTCGATTTTTACGTTATTTCAGAGTTTTCCCGATCACGCAGCATCGTTTTTATTGAGATAAAGTACTCAAAAGAGCTTGCATGTCAACTGTTAAATCAGTGGTCACTTTATTTTTCTGGAAAAAAATTAGTGGAGCGTCGCAAACAGCCCCCGCAGACCCCCGAACGGAAGAGCGTATCAAATTACTGCACTGGGTGCGGGTCTCGGTAGGAATTTCGCAAGAATTGGGATACAAAGGCAAATAGGCAAAAGATTGATACTGTACGACACGTTTAATGAGCATGAGTTACTATATTTTATCATAGAAATCTCCTGTTGTGTATAAAAATGCCCCCTGAAAACATGGGAGCTGTCTAACCGATGAACATGGAGAGCGGTTCCATCAGGACATTTCAGTTATCGAAAAGAGATGTCAAGGGAAGTGGAGTGCAACTATGTTTGCAGATTACTGCTAGAGGTTAAAAAGGGACATTCCTGAGGCAAAGTATGCCATAACATGTCAAAATGAAAATTTTTAAGGAAAATAGAAAATTACTTGGTTTTTTGGTGGAAATGCTTCTAATGTAAAAATTACAATGCCCTTAAAAAAGGGGGGGGAGGTGTTCTAAGGACTTTTATTGACTGATTTTAGAAGTATTTTCCAAACGGAATTCGAAAATGAAAACCATTTTTCTTTTCACTTAAGGGGTTAAGCTTGTAAGGTACTGCAATAATTTAGGGTAAATGTTATTAGTGTCAACTATTACAGCACCTTGCACAGAAAATCCTTACGTGATAGAGAAAAATGGTTTTCATTTTCGAGTTCAGCGTGAAAAATACTTCTAAGATCAGTTAACCAAGTCTTTGGGGCAGAAAAAAAGGTTTTTTTTTTTTTTTGTAGACCAGTGTTATTAATATAAATTAAAAATATCAAATTTGTAAATGCATTAAGTATGAAAGATTTTTATTTAAAAAATACTGTAAGCGCATTAGAGCAAACAAGAAAATTTGTTTCATTTACGATTTATTAAACTTTAATTTTCGACCGAAATCAATCCAAAAAGTTAACTCATATTGTTTTGCTTTTCCCATACTATTATCTTTTGTATATAAGGTTTTATAAGGGTAATTTGTTTACCTTTGTTTAGTTTAAAACACAATTGTTTTAACAAAAGATTTACGAATGCATAAAATAGTTCCTTTAAAATGTTTCAAGTATTCTTCAAAGATATCAGATATTTTACGACTAAAACATAGTATATAAATAAAATTTCCCATTTATTAAAAATCAATTATTTTTTTATCTCATGAAAAATAGTTATTAACTTGTATTCGCTTGTTTTCTCTGTAGTGACAATCTAATTTTTTTCTTCTATTCCACATTAAGCAATCACGTGTTAACTGCAGAATAATTATTTGTAGAATTACAAAAGAAAATAACGAGTTTACAAAAATATATACCACTTTTTTTCTGATAGCTGATGCATAGATATATATATGTATATAAACATATGTATATATATATATATATTTATGACCAGCCTAGCAGTTTGTTACCTTTGCCTACATCTACGTATGAAACATTTTAGAACATATATATATATTATTCAAGCATGTCTTTTTATACGCAAGTATGATTTAAGTTGCAAATCATTTTTAGCAGCATTTTTGTGGTAATATTGTGTAAAAGAAAAGAAAAAAAAAGTAGAAATTAAATCATCTATGTCAAATGTAGCAGCAGATACTGTACTACAAATCTAATTATTTCGTGATTTCTCTAAAATACGATTGCGAAAATAGAAATTATTCTGAACTATCAGTATCTGGGTATACTTTCCTTCATTTATCGTTCATTATAACCCTTGTATGGGTTTCGAATTAGCTGATATCTTTACTTTCATCCACTTCTTCCCTTCTTTTATCATTTGTTTCGTTCGTGTTGAATATTAGTAAATATTTATTTACTTAAAAACAGTGAACTGGAGCAACAATATTTTTCAGTGGTTTCCCTCCAGTTGCACTCCAACTTCTTAATACTTTCTCCAACTCAGCACCAACTCCGTTTCATGCTCCTAATACTTTTTATAGGAATCATATTTTGCTTTGTTTATGTAATAAAATCATACACATTTTTGAAATTTTGTTTGGGGATAGCTTGAAATCAAAGCAATTGCGTTCTGCAATACCAGTGCTAACATCAAACACAGTAAAAAGTGGAGTAAAGGAATAAACTTTTGAATACTTTGAAATAAAAACCTGTTTAAAATAATACTGCTTAGAATTATATGGCTATATATATATATATATATATATATTTATTTATAATTTTATTGAGAAGCTAATGTTATTGCGCATTGAAAGGGTGTCCCATAATTTACGCAAGATTTGAATTAAATAGAAAACACAGTTTATTTGTTGACCAATTGCATTGTTTAACTGATACGTAAAGCATATAAGATAGGGTTAGGTATGGAATAGCACATCCAGCAAATGATCTCCACGACTTGCTCGCACATACTCACTTTAGTCGAAATTTTCCACCACCCTTTTGCATAAATGTGGATGAATTTCAAAGATGCAGCATTTAAATTCCTACTTCAGTGCACAGGTGGATGTACATAGACCTTTGATTTTATATAACCCCATAGAAAGAAGTTTAACGGTGTTAAATCACATAACCTGGTCTATTCTGATCAGCGAAATGAGAGAGTAACAGGAAATTTCTAGTGTAGTAATTGGATTGTTCAACAATGAAAACGCGTTATTTTTTCGTCTACTGATGTATTTTTACTAGACCTTAACTGTCATCTGTCAGTTAAGGGCTAGTGTCAAACTGTTTTCGTTTTTTGGTTGCCAACACTAAATTAATTAGTTTTGCATTTTATTCAAATCCTGCTTAAATTTTCAGGCACCCTTTATTGTTGAAAATCATTCATTTTGTAAGTAGAGTTCAACACAAACTACGCATTTCCCTACTCTTTGAAGTCTTTTCATCGCATTCAAATGACTTTACCGCTACATTTCAAGTATGTAATTAGCCACCATGAGTTTATTTCTTCTTTTATAACCGTACATTATGAAAGAAAATGCATTTTATTGTGCAAAGAATAACCGTAACTGATATTCGTAAAAATCGAGATGCCTTGCAGTAATAAATAGGATTATTGTAGTGGTTGCAAAATTAAAATCGTGACTATTTTACTATGCACTGTAACACGAAAAATATTATTTTTTACTTCGAGAACAATGAGTAAGATTTTTTTATGCTTCAATGACAATCTTTAAAGAATACCATGAAAAGCATTTTAACAAAGTAAAACGCTCGGTTGTCTTTGAGTAGTAAATTTTAGAATTAAGCAAGTATCTGTTGTTCATAGAATAAAGACATGGAGAAAGGACTTTTTCAATAAAATTTATTAAAATATTATTGTTTAAATTATTATTCTCTAATGAACCAGAATCAACAATTTCATATAACTTCATATGCGCTTCAACAAAAATTCAAGAATCTTCATGTAAAGAAGAAAGGGTTTCTACAAGCAATCAGCAATTATTGAGAAATAGAAAATGTTTTGTTAGATCGCTATCTCTGTAATAGATTCGCTTTTTATTTGGAGGGGGGAAAAACAGATTTGCTCGCTAGTTGGAGAAAAAAAAACAATGCATCGAGTTATATTTACCTGAAATTTTTTTTTTCTTTCCAATGGGGCTGCGGTATTGGGTCCTACAACCATTGCAGACCTAGTGCGTTCCCCAGTAATGGTACTATCTCTTTCAGCGGCACCACAATGAGTGTGGTACCTTCGCCGCATGAGAATTTTGACGTTCAGTTACCACTAGATGGCGGTAACTGAGCTCTCATTCATGCAATATGCACTAGGAATTTAATTTAGCCGAGAGCATCCAAGCCAAATGTCTACTCAAGGGATCTTTTACATGCCGCATAATCATACGACATGGGCGCAGACGATTTTCTGCATCTTGAAAATCCACCGACTCGGGCCAGGTTTGAACCCGCGATCTTGGGCGTACGAGGCCTGCTGCCTTACCACTACGCCACCCTTAGAGGAGGTGGGGTAGGGAGAGCAAGCCCATTCAATCCCCAATTCAAAGCCGCGCCAGAGTAAATCAGCTGTTTTGCGAATCTCGCCAAACGGGATTTCGGTTACGGAGCGCAATCGCTACTTTGGCGAAAAGTACCTTAATTGCCCGTCGCGCGCTTTCTGTTTGGATTTATATTCTCTTGGAATCACGTATATTTAGTTTTGCGAAGTCTTGAAGATTAACTCTTAGTTCGCTGTTAAATGAAATTTATAGAAGTTGCACAAAACCTTTCAGCACATAAAAATTCTGTGTTATCTTCAGATAGATAATTTTATGCATAAATAGTACAATTTTTTTAGAGGTTATTTCATGAAAAAATATTTGTTTGTACACATTACTATGAGCAAATTTATTGTATAATAAATTCATAACACTTAGAGTGAAAGAAAAAAAGTTTTTTTTTTTTTTTTTTTTGCTACCTAAACACAGCTTGGAAAAAAATTACACTTTTTCGGTACAGTGCGGCAAAAAGGAACTAAAGCGTACAAATAAAAATTTTCAGACGCATATATACATAGGGTGAGCAGAAAAAAAAACATACTTAACATTTTCTTTTTAAATCGTGATACCGTGGAAAATTTGCGAATTGGGGAAACTAAGGTGAGGTAAAATAAATAAATAAATAAAATCAGTTTACATTTTTCAGTCGCGCAAATTCTCTATAGTTTGCCGAAAGTTGGAAAAAAAAACGATTAAAAAATAATAATAAATTATGCTTACAAGTGTTACTAATGGCATAAAATAAATTGTTTTTAAGCATTTAATCTTGAACTCAGTAAAGGGGGAGGAGTAGAACTTGTTAGCAAGACGAAAGGAATTTTATTAGTCATGAAATTTATCTTCATACTGAATAAAACATATTTACATTATTTCTACAAATGAAACATACATCGACTATTTAAGTCAAGGAATGAAAAAAAAAAAGGAAAGAAAGAAAAGAAAAATAAAAAAATACTTTTCTTATCTTCATATTTTACATAATAATAACAAAAATATGCCTACGCATTCGATTTCAAAAGCTTGTATACTGCACATTTGGCGAGAAATAAATTCGCCAAGTACAATTCGAAAACTTAATAAGAAATATGCTTAAAACAGAATAAAAATAGCTTCAAGAAAGAGATAAATTAGTCAGATAGTATTTGTACATTACTATAATGTATTTTACATTTTAAAATTTGATTTATACGAATAAAAAATTAGCATTTCTAGGTAAAATGTGAGAACAGCACATGTCCGATGAACAATTGTTTAAGTTTTTTAAGGAAAACAATGAATAAAAATGCAAGTTTTTTATTGTGAAATGTTGTAGGATTCTCGGTGACATGTCTCACAGTGCATACATAAGCACAGCAAGATATAACCATTTTTAAATGAATTTATTATCCACGATTCGTGATGCTAAAGCTAGGCCTCCGTAGAAATAACATAGGAACGGGAGACACTGGTAAAACTCGCTTGCCTAAAGTCACGTGACTTTTACTTTGGATCGGGAGCTGTAGGGTTGCGCTCTCTCTACCAACAATTTCTCCTCTAAGACGCCACCCTGTCGGCTACCTGAAAAATTAGATTTAGGTAGTTTTATTTTAAAAAGCATATAAGTAGGTTTCTTCACTGTTAAATCATTATCCCTTTTATTGGTATAAAATGGTTTATTTTCAAGGACATCACGTTCTCTGAATAGCTTCGAGTCACAATGACTTAGATTTGAAAGACTGAGTTCTTATTTTTGAAGCAAACTCTTTCTCTCCAAAAATCCATTATCCCTTAATCCCTCTCTTTATCCCTTTCCTCAAAAATGATATTCAACTGTGTCATTTTTGAGACACCTCTAAAAAAAAAAATGTTCCCTCATATTTGAGGTAATACACTATCAGCAACATATACGTGCCAAGCACGAGTACGTCGTCATTTAGAACGGTGTACCGCTAGGGAATCGAACTCGGATCTTCCTGTCTGCAGGTAAAGGCTCAATCCACTGCGAGTAATAAGCGAGTACAAGCGACATCGAGTACAAGGACATCGAGTAATAAGCGAGGCAGTTGAATTATATAGCTTCCAAAGGTACCAGCTGCGAGTGCTAAAGTTTTTCCGTACCAAATTTCTGCATAGTCCAATCCAGAAGGACGTTAATCATCCACTCATTCATTCTGTTTTCTTGTTTTACTGTGTCCGATCCGAAATTAAGATTGAACGCTTAATCCAAGACAAATTATTCATCTTGTATCCCTACTCTGATGACACCCCATTCGTCGGACTTCACTTCCCCGTGCCGGGGGAGGGCAACCCTAAGGCCTCGTGCTAACAGGGGAGAGGGATGGAGTAGAGAACTCTGATGAGACGGACAGACTACTCATACTCTTGAATCGTTTTGACGTCTCTCGCGGAAAATAATTCCTTAATTTGCATACAAATATTATAGTTCTGAAGAAGTAATCGTTTAAGAAAAAGCCCTGTATTAATTATGAACGCAAAATTGCTCTATAAAGTTTTAATTTATTTCAGTAAAAATAAAATAATACTTGTCCTTTCCGTAACTATACTTTCTAAATAAGCATCGGTATCATAAAACTGACAACGGCGATTGCTCATTTTTAGGTCAAAATTACTTTTAAAAAATAAGAGCTTGTATTTTCTCATTTTAAAGTAAACAGTATTTAGAATAAAAAAGCAACCCAGGATTTTTTTTTTTTTTTAATTTATTAAAACATGGAATATTTTGTTTTGTGTATTTTTAGTATTTTGAAATTATATTCTAACACATTTGGGTTGCAAGTGACTAATTTCTTTAATGAGAAAAAAAGGTCCAAAATATTTCCCCAACATCCACGTAGCCCTCATCTTGCTCCCTGCAATTTCTGGTTGTTTTCAAAACTTAAAAAGTCATTGCGAAGAGGACATATATCATATATTCTCAGTTTAATGTATCTATTTTTTCAGTTTAAATTATTCTATTATTCAGTAAATAAAAAAATTGAAAAAGATATTTGACCATTTTTTGCTTTCTTTTTTTGGTAGCAAAGTGACATTGTACACAGTGAGATATGGAACAGTACGGTGCACAGTGAATCGAGTATCCAATGTCTGTGTATCATTTCAACTATATTTATTTCATAACAGCAGTGTATATTAAATGCTACTATAGCAATATATATATTGCCGTGAGTTTGCCTCGGTCAATCTCCATGGTAACGAAGACTCAGGAGAATTTGCGTACAGAATAAGAATAACTTATGCATGCTGATGGTGTGCCGCTATTACATCCGCAACATGCACAAATTATATATTTTTTAATAAAATATTTTGTCTTAAAAACTTCATACTTTGTAATAAGATACACAATGGCTAGTTACACTCTAAGCTATAAAAATTGTAAGCTCCTACTCCGTAGCCCTGCTTTTTTTAAAGTGGACAATTGAATGTTTCACGAAAGCTTGTGTGTAAGAAAGCATTTTACATGTTTGGAATTTGAATAATATTTTCTTTAATAAGAAGATTAGCAATGCCTCACTGTGTACTAGATGTGGTATGCAATGAGAAGAATTCAGATATTACTTTAGCGTCAGTTCTTTCCAGTTTCAGTTAATATGTATTGACAAATTTTGTACCAAAAATATTGCCATGCA
The DNA here is from genome assembly GCA_038502835.1 of Octonoba sinensis. Taxonomy (NCBI): domain Eukaryota; kingdom Metazoa; phylum Arthropoda; class Arachnida; order Araneae; family Uloboridae; genus Octonoba; species Octonoba sinensis. Next base: position 107,865,282 of record CM076602.1, on the reverse strand, counting down.
GATTTAAAAACCCAATACCTTAATTTTTTTCAGTCAAATGTATTCTGCTAATAATTCGTGTTGTTTTATTTAGATATTTATTTCATTTATTTTATTTTAATTTAATTTTTTATTATTTGCTGATTTTTTAAATTCTGTTTCAATCTATCGGCTTTCGAACTATTAGTATGTAGAATTTCATGGTTGAAAGTGCGATAATTTAGTTGAACATCGTGTTTCTGAATGATCAAGGGCAACAAAATTTTCCTTGAACGCAGCGCAAAACAGGAAGCTTCTCGGGGAGCGCTGAACAGACTTTCTCCACCGTTGCCTTCTAAAACAATATCGACAAAGTTCTCTCAAAAAAAGCATTTATTTGCAAAAACAAAAACTAAAAAAAATCTTGATGCTTTATATCGTTATTTTGAAGGCATATATTTAAAAACATCACTCGAGTGTCCACATATTTCTACCATATATCACATTCAAGTGCATCATCGCAGTTTTCATTGATTCTGTAATTTATGAAGTGTATGATCTCACGTAAATGGCCTCATCATTTATTTTCAGGAATGTTTTCAATTAAATATTCATCGTCACGTCTTCACCTTACATTGTTCTCATACCGCATTAGTATTCAGCAGGAGCACGATAGCATCTTATTGTCTTGTTCATTTGTTATATGAACATATAGCAAGTGAACTTGGTATTCTTATATACATTTCTAGCATTAAACTTTATTCTATGCATAAAAACTTTTTTTTTTCAAACTCAATATTTTAAATTCATATTGGAAATTTCGAACAAAGGACTTGAAGGTAAAAGAGAGAGAGAGAAAGAAATAAAAGTTAGTTAAGGAAAATAGTTACTTAAGAGTTAATTAAAATATTAGTGACTCTTAAATCAAATTTTAAAATTTAACTGAAATTTCTTCTGTCGCCGAATGAGAAACGAATACTTTTTAATAAAATATTAACCACTCTGTAAACGTTAAACAAAACCACTTTATAAACATAAGGGATAATTGCAGTAAAATTAAGCTTATTTCTGCCGGAATTTGTGCTTGCAAGTAAAGGGGATTCTATTAAAAAATTTAAGTTATATTCCACATTTAAAAGAGGGAACTCAGCATATTTTTCATTTATCAGCTTATTACTGATTCACAGTGTATTCTGTGAAAAGCATCATGAAAAAACAATTTTCAGTAAATGTGCAAAGCGTTGCGAGTTGGTTTCAAAATCTACCAGAGCCTCTACTTTTATCTTTTCTCTACCAGACTCCTACCTGTTAGCCGAGGCCTTAGGATTGCTCTCAGCATGGGTGTTAATATTACGACGTGGGTTGATACGTGCAAGAAATGCAAATAAGTTCTTCACCCTATTTCATATGGTATTGCATATCGTACAGTACTTCACGGTACATTGGAGAAGAACTGTCATACTGAAGGACAGATCTTCTCAATGTTGTTAATGCACAGTAAATATTTTGAATTGCCATTACTTTTACACAAAGGATTATTTTGTCCCTATTGGCGTGCAATTGAACTTATTTAGATTCAGTATGCACAATGACGTTCAACAACAATGACAATAGCAATTCATTATAGCATTTAATATTTTCTGCAAAATCAAATTTAAATATTATACAACTGATTTATTTTCAAAAATTGTGGATTAAAGTATTTATTTAAATGATCTTTAGGTGTAAGTTTCATAAATGAAACACATGTTATTGTCCTATTTATATGTGGTATGTAACAAACAACTCAGCTAGAAAACTTGCCAAGAATTGACTAGTAAAATTCTATTTAAAAAAATCACCTTATCTGAGGATTTTTTTTAGGTTTCCCCTGGGGGAAAATACCCTTAAAAGCAAGACCTAATGGGGGACCGATACCGATTTATGTTAGAGATAGGGGACGGCCGATGGAGGACCTAAATGCGAGAAATTTATTACCTCAATGCGCTTATTTTGTAAGGAAAATATTACTATTGACAAAAAAAAAACTAATCCTATATTTCACCATAGCATGCAATTGTAGGAGATTAAAATAAATAAAATTACGATGTGGGTCACTAGTTATATAATTATTAAAGTTACTTTGTTTAGACCTACGTAGGACTCGTTCTAATTAAAACTAGGCATATACGTTATATGAAGCATCAGCTATATTTTCTCACATTTCCGATAATCAGGTGTCTACCATTGGTCAGCTAAATTTTCATGCAATAATTCAGTTTTTCAAGCGACATTTTTTCAATCTTTCACGCTGTGCATTACATTAGAACCAAAAATATACCTCCCATCACTACAATATTCTCAGATAACCTGTCTACTCTTAAAGCCCTAAAAAACCAAATGCAGCCTTCACAATTAGTCCGAGGAATTCAATCACTCTGCAGAGCACCCCCAAACACAAAAATAGCCTGGATTAGATTTCACAAGGGCCATTTCGGCCATGAACGGGATGATTTATCGACCGCAGCCAAGAACCCTACTCATCCATCGATATAAAAAAAAAAATCGAAGAATTAAATTAATTAATACATTTCAACAACTGCATACTTGCAAATTTTATGTTTCCAATAATTAAAACTGAGATGTAACGAATGTAACACGTTTGGTTAATTATTGGTAACAATTATTTAAAAAAAACAAGAAGTTCCGTCTAGAACTATACGAGCCTAATTTCCCGTATACACCAACTTCAAATTTATAATCTAGCTATCTCTCTCTCTCTCTCTTTCTCGTTTAGCTTTAGTTCTTAATTGCTTCGAATATACCTTTTTCAACGGTTAATACATATTCATTTATTCAGTCATTCATGTATTTATTCACTCATTTATTCATTCTTTCGCTTATTCATTTAATCATTCATTAATTCAAAAATATTCTTGAAAATCCCGATAAAAAAATTTCATAGGAAAATAGGCTCGTTAGTTCTGGATGAAATTTCTATCTCTACATGTTCTACGTCATAGGAGCTTTCCGATAAAGTTTTTTCCAAGCAAATCAGTCCATTAGATCAGGATTTATATAGGATTGAAATTTCCCCGTAGGCTATATGTTAATTTTTTTTAAACTGTTCAAAAATGAACAAAAATTGTTCAAATCAATATTTCACGCCAAGAACTTCTTCCAGTGAGCTTGTTCATTGGAACTTGGATCTTGTACCCAGAGTTTACATAATTTGCTTCACTTTCGCCCATAGGCGCTAGTGTTAAAATTTTTTGAACTATTAAAAGTTGAACAAAAAATGTTCAAATCAAAAAGTAAAACATAGAAATGAGATGTCCTCGACGAGATCTTTCGAATGCAAAAAGAATTTTTCGAATCGCACAATTCGTTCAAAAGAACCGACAGACACCCCCCCCCCCCCCCCATCTCAAAACCCTACTTTCAAATTTTTTATTTTTCAATCTTTATTTAATTACTTCACTTATTTTTGAGTTTTCTTGATTTCAAACGATATTTTCACGATACCATTGAGCCTTCTTACTTGCTTTATTATTATTTTTTTTCTTTTACTGGAAAGTAGGGTAAAAAGAAAGAAAGAAAAAAGTAGGGTCTTTCTTTGAAATGCGAAAGACTTTCATTAATAACGACGCGTTTCAATTACTCTTTATTCCTTTTGTATTCTACTGTTCTATTTCTAGTTTTGTTTTCTATTTAAAAAAATAAGAAATTTACGTAGAACTAACTGAAAGTTCTTTCCGACATACCAGCATCGATTACTTTATTTATTTATTTATTTATTTTGGTAGTTATCTCACATAGCGCCAAACAATTTCCTATAAGGCTTTCCAACGGTTAAAGCAACTGTTTCTGAGCAAAACAAATTTCTTTCATGAAAAATAAGGAAAGGAAAAAAAAAATTTTGTGAAAACGATGTCAAGTACATCTTTTTTTTTTTTTTTTTTTTTTTTTTTTTTTTTTTTTTTTTTTTTTTTGTCGTTATACTCTTTAGTAAATTAATTTGAAATATCAATACTTTTAACGGAAAAAATTGCAATTTTTCAATTGTTTCAATATGCAAATGCAGAAAAATTTGAAATTACTGTTTGATTATATCAATAGATTCAAATTACGTACTTTTAACTTTGAAACATTTTGTTTTTTGCACAAACGATTTAATTTTTCATGCAAATACTTACTGATATGTACAACCTTTATTCCCTCCTTATTTTTTAATCATTTCTACTGTTTTGATTGGCAACGGTTAAGAAATAAAGCAATTTATTTTTTACAGAATAAACAATTAAAATTTCAATATATTGTATTTAACAATTAGGTGCTTGTGAAAAATATTGCATAAAATGTTTTGTTCCTTTATTTATTTATTTACTAGTCTGCGGATAATGGCCCCTTCGGCGCGCACAAAACGATTTCGATGGTTGCTATGAAGGCTTGCTGCTATGACGCCTACGGCGCGCAGGACACGATTTCGCTGGTTGCTTGCAGAATTCCTTTCCAAAACATTGTTGCCTTTTAAAGCATTGTTGCAGTTTTATAACATTGTTGCAACACACAACAATAACATGATTGTTAGTGCAAATAGATATGATAGATAGCAGCATTCCTAAAATGGCATAAAAGGATTAATAGCTTTCTTAAAAATTAACTTATCAAAATTTGGGCTTTGAAGCTCACAACTGCTGCAAAAACTGCACCAGTATAGCAAATTTCATCTTTCTAGGCCTTACCATTTTTCCGGAATGTGTGCTATAAACAAATACACACACAACAATCAAACATGTTAAAAATAATTTAACTTTGTGCAAGTAAACAATAATAAAAATATAATTACACGTTAATTTAAAGCACAAATGAGCAATACAATGCAGACATATGTTTCGGGATTGCTTGGAATCCCTTTTTCAATGCAACAGGGAGCTTCTAGATGCAAAACATCCAAATGAAGCAGACAAAACAGCAAAAAAAAGCTTATATAGCCTAAGAATTATCTGTAAACCAATGAGAATAAAGGTAGCGTGAAGTGGAAGTAGAAGTAGCAGGAAGACACCAATAAGAGAGCAACAAACGAATCCAATTGAAAGAACAGGAAGTAAAAAGGAATATCAATAAAAATAAAGCAAAAAAGACGACAGCATGCATAAAAATGTGAGAATACATGAAAATTGCAAAAATAATAAAATAAAATACAAAGAATAAAATTGAAATAAAAATAAGTACAGAAAATACCAAAACAAAATGCAAAACAAAGTACACATGTATAGGAGGGGGAGGGGAGGGGGGAAGAAGAAAAATAGACACAAAAAAGGAAAACAACAAGAAAACCAAGAAAGAACAACAAATTAAAGAAACTTATGCCAGACCTGTGAAAAATAAGGAGTTTGAGGAGTAATCATTAACCAAATTAGAACTATTCCTGTTAATATGATAAGCTTCCCAAAAGTCAAGCTCTAAAGGGGAAGAACAAACTTTCTAAAAAAACTTCTGGTCCCAATAATGTGGTTTCTAGAAAGAATTTGGTTGTGTTACCATTCTTTCATTCTGTCAGTTTCCGTATTGCTAAAATCCTAAAAAGGTTTCAATTTCAAGTCGTTTTTGCTCCTAGTAACAAATTTTCCTTCTCTTCTCTTAAGGATCCTGTCGACCAACTTAACACTTGGGGTATTTACCAATACCAAATTAGTTCTCGTTGCGGCCTTTCTTACATTGGACAGACAAAACGTACTCTGAAAATTCGCTTAAATGAGCATAAAGGTTATGTACGAAAGCAAGAGTTAAATAAGTCTAGCATTGCTCAACATTGCTGGAATTCCAACCACTCTTTTGATTTCAATTCTGGTAAAATTATTCAAAAATGTTCTTCCCCTTTAGAGCTTGACTTTTTGGAAGCTTATCATATTAACAGGAATAGTTCTAATTTGGTTAATGATTATTCCTCAACTTCTTATTTTTCACAGGTGTGGCATAAGTTTCTTTAATTTGTTGTTCTTTCTTGGTTTTCTTGTTGTTTTCCTTTTTTTGAGTCTATTTTTCTCCTTCCCCCTTCCCCTCCCCCTCCTTTACATGTGTACTTTGTTTTGCATTTTGTTTTGGTATTTTCTGTACTTATTTTTATTTCAATTTTATTCTTTGTATTTTATTTTATTATTTTTGCAATTTTCATGTATTCTCACATTTTTATGCATGCTGTCGTCTTTTTTGCTTTATTTTTATTGATATTCCTTTTTACTTCCTGTACTTTCAATTGGATTCGTTTGTTGCTCTCTTATTGGTGTCTTCCTGCTACTTCTACTTCCACTTCACGCTACCTTTATTCTCATTGGTTTACAGATAATTCTTAGGCTATATAAGCTTTGTTTTTGCTGTTTTGTCTGCTTCATTTGGATGTTTTGCATCTAGAAGCTCCCTGTTGCATTGAAAAAGGGATTCCAAGCAATCCCGAAACATATGTCTGCATTTTATTGCTCATTTGTGATTTAAATTAACGTGTAATTATATTTTTATTATTGAAACAAACATGTTATTTTATTATATGTATAGATAAACTAGCTTGCAGCTAGTGGAGACTTGGGCACACGCAAAGCGATTTCGGCGGCTGCTATCACAAGCCTTCGAGGCTGAAAACTTCGGTTTGACACCCACGGCCGCACAGCATACATTTCAGCAGTTGCTGACGTAATTCTGAAAACATTGTTGCATTTTATAGTATTATTGTATTTTCAAAGCAAATAGTTACTGATATGTACAACTTTTATTTCATGTTGCTGCCAGTTTGTCTACTATTATATTTGATAAATAAAATTCTATTCACAATGTTTATATAATTTTGAGGCGCAGCCAATTTTTAATTTATCTTTTCCCCCTATTCTTTTTTTTTTTTTTGGCTTTTGATTCTTTTCCTTTTTTAAACGAATTAAATATTTATTTCCTGCAGCAATTTTACGTGACCGTTCTCCATACTCTACAGGGGTTTATTGAGAAATGTTATCATTTATAGCGATTTTTGTTAGCCCAAATTATTATTGCTGTAAAAATTTTTATTTATTATATTTTTTTCTCTTCAGTGAGGCACGGAGAAGCAAAGGAATGTACGTGACCAAAAAACGATTCCGAGAAAAACGCATTCAAAGTTTGGATCTTATGGGACCCTAAATACTTTTTTTTTTTTTTCTAAATCATATTGGGGCGGAGCACCTGTTAGAGCTATCACGAACATATCTTACCAAAATGATACTTTCTCTATCATTTGCACTTGGTATCTCCAAGTTTTCAATTTTATCACTGACATCCCTTTGCTTATGGGTGCCTCATATGTTATTTGCCTATGAACTCGAATGAAAGTTTTTTTCCGCTTTCAAAGTTTTGCTTGCTGAGTCTCTGAAAAGAAACAAAACTTCCTCTTTCTGTTTTACTGTCAATAAGTAATAGATAAAAATTAATTACATTAAAAATTCATAAATTTAAACTATTCTAATGGCTTATAATCGAACTTTTTGTGTAGGTACTTGAACTAAACAAACGAAATACGTTTCATTTTAATAGTTTCTTTTTTGTTCGTTTGTTTGTTTCTTTTTTTTTAATGTGTGTGTTTTGTAAAAAAAAAAAAAAAACGAAGTTGCTTAAATGTGTAGGAGCCTTGGTTTATTGCCATGGGCGGCTAATTTTTAATTTTGTGGAATGTTATTCTTCAATAAAACAAGATAATTAACACATAAAAAAGTTACCACTGTAGATAAACCGACTGGTCTTTTCACTTTTTAGCATGGACAAGACCGAGCGGGTACCGCTAGTTCTTCATAAATGAGATATGTTTTATTTTGAAATAATTGATGCTTTTCTAAAAGCAGCATTTCTGTGCTACTATTATGTTTTTTTTTTTTTTTTTGAACTACTTTAAGTCTTCCGATTATTTGTTTAGCTGTTATCCGTTTGTGAGTAATGAAAACATATTAAAAATTTGTGTTCAAAATTGGTACAATGAAAATACCTTAACTTTGTATGCAACAATTCTTCAATATCAAAATTAAAAACAAATTATTATGGAAAAATCGAACTTTAAAAAAAATATATTTCCTTCTTATTTATTATTATTTCTAAAAGTAGCAGTAGTAGTGCTTTGGATAAAATGCATGCAATTATTTAAAGTTTTTACTAAATTAATAAGAATTTAATATTTTGTACAGTAAAGAAAATACGGGCATTTAATATGAAAACTAGAATTTTAAAAAAATGAAGTTGTCTTTTCTTATATTAATATGAATCCTTTAATTTATCTTAATGATAACAAAATTGACTGTATTTCATTCTATGATTTTAAAATTCTAAAGTTCTTAATACGTTATTATATTTCAGTCTCAAATATTAATGATATTCTTTTGCAAATTCTTAATGACTATAAGTCGCATCTTGATATTTACTTCAAGTTCTAATTAAACTAATTAACCAATTTCGTCTCTTGCATACTTAAATCTATTAGTAAACCAGTTTTTTTTTTCTTCAAGCAAATGAAATATTACCTATCTTGAATTTATCATCTCTGTTACAGATAATTAATATGCACTATTCGGAAAATTTGACGTTTCCTCTCTTACTGAAAATCTGAATATTTTTAATTGTCCTTCTTTTAGTTACTTTTCTGAAATTTATTCTTATGAACATGAACTTGCTTGCATTCATTTGGACATTAGTCACTAGTAATATTTAGTTCTGGACATTAAAATCAGTGGCAACAATAGGTTTAAGCATCGATACTTAAATTGTTAGTTAAAATACTGACACATGTTTGCTTCAATCATCTCTATGACATTATTAGTAATATTGGAATTCAAATATATTTATTAAAAAAAACAGATCGTTATATTGAGCCAACGATATATTGTAATTGATATATTGTATTTTAAAGCCATAATGTGATCATTAGATTTATGTTCAACAACGACTTAATCTTCTAAAGAAAACTCTCTTTATTCAGTTATTTTTATTTTTATTTTATATTTATTATTATTATTTTATTTTAATTTAATTTATTTATTTTTGTATGTGTGTGTTGTTATTTCCCTTTTTTAGTTAGCTTTTCGTTTGTTTTTTATGGCATCGATTTGGTACTAACTGCCTGAAAAGGATCGTTTGTTTTGACGAATTCAGCGACCTTGTCGAAGGAACGAGTTGTTTACAACGCACATTAATTTCCGTTAATTTGATGTTTTTGCACAAGTGAAATAGTAGTCATGTATAAATAGCCCAAGGGAAAAAAGGTAGCGTGCGGCTGGTTCAGGTATTTTATTTATTACTTGTTCCTTGTTTCGGAATGACAGGTTACCTTTAAAAGCTGTGTGGGGCCGGGCACATAAGCTAGCTCAATATAAAGCACAATTATTAGTCGCTACTGGATTGCGAGATTTAAGAGCAAAAAGCACCCCCTTGTTCAGGCAATGACTAAAATACTCTTCTGCACTATATGAAAATAACTGCCACGTTCGCGTTAAGGGGGGTCGCAGTCTGTCTAAAAATTCAGATTCAATACGGAACATACTTTTATTAAATAAAGTATTTTAAACTATTATCAAGTGTTACAAAACTCAGTACTGTACAAATAAAATATTGTAGAAAGATCAAAGGCTGTATATCCTTTTTTTTTTTTTTGACTTTTTAAAGTGGTCATAATGCTAAATAGGTCCAGAACCATGCCCTGTAACATGTGCATACCTTAAAACATATACACAATACACACGTACAATAAGTTTAAAAATGTAAAACTGGTAACTGAGGTTCTCATATGAGCTAGTACATAACACCATTTGATTTAGCTAATGTTTTCAAAATGGTATAATTGTTATCACTTTCACTACCATGCCATCGCTACCATTGGTTCCATTACATTACCCCCTTGTGTTTTTTTTTAATAAATAAATAAAAGGAACACACACAAAAACAGCAATTGCTTATCACACGTAAAAGATAGATCACGAGAATTATGTTCAATGATTTTTTTATGCATTAGTAAACGGAAATTTCTTTAAATGCCTGAAGTGCTAAAAAAGGGCAGAAAGTGTAATATTGAAAGTGATATGTAACGTTCACATTTGAACTGAATATACATAAATGAAGTTGATGAACACTTACACTATGTTGTGCGGCAAAAATGCTTTTAACAAATAGTTTTCAAGATGATATGAAAGAACCAAAACAATGAAAAGGATACCGAATCATTAACTTACTAATCACAACTGAAATTCATTAAACAGGACAGGGGTGTAGGAGTGGAGAACCTGAGGCCATCAGGAGCTTTTTTTTTTTAGCGGTATGCCAATAATTTCCAATTTGCTTAAATATGTTTAATTAGTACAATGGTTGTTATGATATATTAGTGTCATTATTGGATTTGTATGATGTCAAGTAATATTTATAGTAGTTCTTTACTACTTGTACTGGAAAATATTATAAATACACAACAACTGCCGTTAAGATTCTTGTCGTACGGCCCTTTCTTCCTGTTGCTAAATGTAATGCGGCCCTTTCGTTTTAAAAAGATTCCCTACTCCTGATATTATAGTGTGTGACCTAAAATTGTTTTCGAAAACTTTTTTTTAAAAAAGGGAAAAATTTAATGCTTCTTAAATATTGTCCTGTTCCTAATAAACGATTTTCAGTCGTGTTCAGGTTTTTAAAAAAGAAAGAGAGATTGCGTGAAAGCAATGCTCTGATTTATAAAAAGCTCCTAAACAATATTAGAAATACATCACAAGTGAATGCCGCAGCATGCGCCCGTAGGTAGAAATCATCTATTTATAGCCATCGAATTAAATCCATCTCAATTTTCACGAAGCATCCGTTTTTTCTTCGCATTGCACAATCTTTAAAGCTTCTATCTGGTACCGTTTTTACTCATTCCAGTCATTTTAGCATCTTCACCGACCTCAGGGTGTTGCCTGAAGAGCTAGCAACCGAAATACTTTCCTGAATCTGTGTGAAGATTTTTTCTTTTTTTTTCTTTTCTGCAGTTCCCTCATGACCAGAGTCGCTCTGTACGGAGGCTGGAATAAAATGCCTTTCTCAAGTGCAGTTGGAGGTCAGTGACGCGGTGGTTTGTGCCCGTTACAGGTTACCAGGTTCCTTCTTTTTCTTTCTCGGCGTTTTTACTGTTCTGTAATTCTTTTGGAATGATGACTTCAGCTTGTTGCTTAACAGATTAAGAAATGCGGATGTTACTTTCGCTGTCTTTTCTGCACAGTAGATCATTTCATATATCTTTCATGGTCAGCAGAAGGATCTTCAATCTGTGCTGAAAATGGCACAAATACTTAGTTCAACTATGTACTTACACTACGGGATGCTTACCTACCGTTGGTGTTAGATACACGTCAATGTTTTCCATTTGAAGAATGCAAAAAATTCACCCTCTTCATTCTTTTCTTCCTTTCTGTTTTTTTTTCATTTAAAGTTAAAATTATTATTTTTTTTCTATTTATTTAAATTCAATTTTATTTATTTATTCATGCAAAACTATAAAAAAAATTCGAACGTTCCTTTGTAACAAACTCGTGAAGACGTAACTATTTTTCTTTAACAAAATGCAAATTCGTTGTAAAAACAGCGGATGAAAGTTATATGCAAAAGCTTTAATGTTCAATCGAAAGTTAAGCTTTATTTTTAGAAAAATATTTTTGAAATTAAATTTATAAAGACTTATAATCCATTTCCACTTATCCAAAAAAAAAAATTTTATTAACGAAAATAAATAGTTAATAAAATTGCGTTTTAGAAATATGAATACTCCCATTATGAATGTGTAACGACATTGCATTATGATCCTTCTTTACCGAATTTCTTTTTACTAATTTCACGTAAAAATGGTGCAAGTCAACAAAATACGAGTAATTGATTTTTTAAATATGTTTCAGAATGATAAAAATGTATAATACAATAAAACGATTTTCTTGCTAGAACAGATGTAAATATGAAAATGCATTCTTTTCAGCAGCAATACGAGCACAACTCATAATTCAATATTAGGCCGTAAGATGGCAGCAAACTAAAGCATTTCTTATGCATTTTCCTTAGCAATGAAAACTTTAAACCCTCTTATCTCAAAACATGATTTCTTGAGTAGTGCCGCTATTGCAGCTCATGAGCGATATGTCTTTTCTTATTCATTTTCATTTATGTTCGTGTTTTTTATTTTAAAAGCGAATAGTTGTCAGTAATTTTGTAGTGAGCTTTTAATTACCTAAATGCAAATAGAATTTGAAAACGCAATGGAAGTTCTACCGTGTGTCAAGCTCTAGGACAACGTTATATTGTCAACAGGAACAGGTTGTTAACAATATGGTTGTTTGGTGGACAGGCATTTTGCAAAGCAAAACGCACTGGCTATCAGAAATAACTCATTTCTTTATTGGGACGAAAATCTAAATTTGCTAGCGCGCACGTTGAGCACTTGGAATCTTCTCTTGAGAAAAGCCCAAAATTAGAAAGATAATATTTTTCCCCATTCCCTTTCCCCTTATAGAATATACACTGACATTATTTCTATATTTATCGCTCTATGCTCTTCCTGTAGCAGAAGGGTAACCTTTAAGCTACTTATCATGGGTCAATGTTTAATTTCGTACTGTAATCCACAAAGTAAATCAATTCCAACAGTCGCAGCTTTCATGAAGTACAAGTAATAATAAAAAGAATTAGCTGCGTAGCTCTTGAACATCGCATCATTACTTGATAAAGGACGTGAGGCCAGGTGACACATGTCCAACATTCTCTCCTAAATAAATAAGGGCACATTTATTTAAAAAATAAAAACATTGTACTAAGGACAAGTGTCCTTAACAAAAAATTTCACTGAAATAAGGACAACAACCTCTAAAATTCCGCATCAGATTAACAGACAGTCACTAAAAATCCTCACTGTAATAAGGACAGCAGTCCCGAAAAAGCCTCATTGTAATAAGGAAAACAGTCCCTAAAAATTCTCTAATAGTATGATACGAAAAAAAATCTGCTTGTCTTTATGGATAGGTACATTTTTCTACTCTCAGATTTTAATAGTGATGTTAATTTGCGATAAAAATCGCATGATGTTTAATGCTGCATACGTATATTTCTTTCTGGCAGCGTTAAAGAAATCAGTTTTTTACACACTTTTTATAACAGAAGACTAAAAACTAAGAAAGTTCGAATCTAAAAGATAGAACATTCAATTAAAAAAATAAAATGCTACTTCGTCATCCGCGTATTTATAAACATATACACATTTTTAGACGTAAACAAGAATCAATTTGTAAAACTTTCATCTACGGAAAACGTTTTATTTATTTAAACATTCTACGAGGTTAACTGAAAATTTGTAGAGGAAGTACCACTGTTGTTCTGCTGCAAAAAAAAAAAAAAAGTTTTATTTTTATCGTTTACTTACCTTATTTATATTTTTCCGCCTATTGTCACTTGTTTAGTAGCCAGAGCATGAATCACTTTTGACCTATCACTTTCAATTTCATCTCTGCGACATCATTTCCTTTGAGCTTCACATTTATGAGCGTTTCGGAATGGTGTGGGTGTTTTTCTCGTTTCGAACTAAATATAGAATCCTCCAGGTGACGGGAAAAGGGATAAAACTGGGACGAAAGCGTTTTGAGGAAAAGTCAGACACGTCCTGCTGATGCTGTCTAAAGAGATGTCCCACAATCGACATATAATAAAATGTATTTCAGCTCCGTCGGAAAGCAAAAAATGTTTTAGATTCCCTTTTCACGAGTTCATTTCACTTCACTTGACACCCTACAGTTCTTGGTCATGCTGATTTTAACCATTAAGCACATTTAGAAAATGGATAAAAGGATTCTGAAGGAAAGAAATCGTTTGTTTGACTATTTTTCACTCTTTTTTTTTTTTATTTCTCAAGAGTGGGAAATTGGCGTAAAGGAAAAGTTATTAATGTTTTGTGATATTTTAACTGCTTTGAAAAAACCACATATATAAATTTTATTAAACGCATTTTTACTTTCGAATTTTAAGTGAAGTGTAGATTATTTGCGATAGAGATCGGAAGATTTTTAATAGTTTTAATGGTTTTTTATATATATAACCTCAATATAAGGTCATTCGCTTATATAGTCACTCCGCTTATAAGGTATTTTTCGTGAAATCCCAATAGATGACTTTATTCAGACACCACCTTTTTTACTTATTTATTTATTTATTTTCTAAACTGTAAACGGTAGAACATTTAGGTAAAAAAGAAACTGGTATTTTTTATCATGTGCGTATTTGTGAAAATATATATATATATATACATGTATATATATATATATTAATGAAAACAAAATTATAATGATAAGAACCGATTATGAAAGCTCTACAGTTTTAAAATATGAATTTACAACAAAAAATTGAATATAACTATTTCAGGGTTAAAGAACTCTGTTCATCAGTGCATAAAAACGGTAAAATAAATGTGCTCCAAAAAGAAGCCTAGTAACTTTAACACGATTTAACCAATATTACTGTCAACTTTTTAAGATTTCATAAAAAACTTTCCTTTGTTAACAAGATTTTCTAACTGATCATCGTCATTGGGTTCCGTTATTATTGATACATTCGTTTAAAAACCAAAGCTATGTTCATGATGACGCTTGCTGAGACTTCATAGTACCTTAGAGAGCTAGATGAACCAACACTTCAGATGAACTATGAACTACATGTCTCTGGAAGATTTTTGAGAAATGTGCCTGATATTCGACATGCATACATATATTGGATTTAGTTCATATGCATTTCACACAATTTTCTCTTTCACATGACTTCTAGGTTTTTCCAGAGAGTTTTTCTCGCTAAGTTCAATTTTTTAGTTGCATCTGATGCATTTTAGCCACATCGGAGATGATAATTGTTCGCTAATGTTGGAAACGTTTCAGTTAAAATCTAGAAAAAACAAAAAGCAAATTGGTAGTAAAAACTACTTATGGAGATTTTTACACATTTGTTGACATAAGCAATTCGTATCATCAAAATTCTTTTCAGAAATTTATTAAGTTCTTAAACGAACTTACCAACTTTAGATTCTAAACGAATGGGTAATATTCAAAGGCACTGAAATTGAAAATTTTCTTGAAAATATTAATTAGTCATGTGTCTCTTGTAAAAAGTCGTTGATATGCAGGGACAACAAAATAAATGGCCTAATGCCGACACTTGAAAGAAAGGGTGAAATTGTTTCCGACGTAGTGAAACATTGGAAGATCTATCGTCTTCCAGGCTCATATTTCAAGTCGCCCGTCAGGTCAAAGTTGTTTGTTTGGCCGAGTGCTACACTTCTGGAGTTGTGGAATCAATTGTTGTTGGATCTGTCGCAGAAAAAGTGGAAGATGCTTAAGTTTGCCCGCGAGGTATCTTCCAACCAGAACCTGAAAAGAATCCCTTGTGCTGCAAGAAAGAATTTACTGAGAATGCTGAGCCATCACTGTGTAATTACATTGAATCGAATAGTTACGATCTATCGGGTAAAAAAATGTGAGCCTACGGCTTTCTGCTTCAATTTTTAAATGACTTTTATTCGGGCTACGTTAGAGATTTAAAACATATATTTTTGTGTGTGTTTTTACGTTTTTAAGGCCCATCTTCAATGAATTAAGCTGTTATAAGGATTACTTCTGTATGTATGTTCTCATAACATTCGAAAATCCCCAACTGAATCAATTCCTGAACAAAAGATTGAAGTCTTTGCTTTAAAACTCTGATTTCTATTTTCTAAACACAGATTAAGATGTTTTGTGAAGAGATAGGCAGTAACGTTTACTGTAACAGTGAAAGGTAAAAGCGATGTTTTAGTAACTGTTCAAGAGATTGTTTTCCTTTGTTTCATCATATGATAAACGCCATAATAAGTGCAAGTGCACTTTATCTTCAATATCTGATCTGCAGATTAGGAACCAGACTTCCACTTTCAGCTTCTTCTCCTTTGTTGTACGACCCAATTTTCCTGAGATCACTTTCTATTCGGGGTTTGACACCCAATATAGAACAATCTGGGGCACATGACCCTCCCCATTAGGGAAAGTTTTTTATTTCTCTTTTTTTTTTTTGTCTCTACCGCTATGGCAGCAAGGGAAAGTTT
Organism: Octonoba sinensis; assembly: GCA_038502835.1. Classification (NCBI taxonomy): domain Eukaryota; kingdom Metazoa; phylum Arthropoda; class Arachnida; order Araneae; family Uloboridae; genus Octonoba; species Octonoba sinensis. The sequence goes on along the minus strand of CM076602.1, from coordinate 107,849,222 downwards.
TTGGATCTGTCTGATTTCCTGGTGGCCTACTGTGCTAGAAAAGATGGTTTTTACTTTCCAATTGCTTAATGAACACGGATCTTGAATATCATGGCGGATTTCAAATCTTCCTTCTTTATACCTTCCCTTTCCTTAACCTAGAGACGAATATCCTATGGCTAAATTTTGCACGATCAGAGTTGGCTTTTGCCGGCCAAAAGAAATGCTTTGGAACTGTATAAAATCACTAGATAGAAGTTACTGTAAAAATGTTTGTTCTGTTTCGTTCTTAGATTTATCATACCGCATTTCATTTTTGTTTAAAGAAGAGGAAGACGCTTGAAGCTTTACAAAGCAGCCAGTCACAAGGATTTATCTCTTTGGTCCATTTCAAAGGAATGGAACTCATTTAATATTTGCTCGGACCTTGCTTACAAGTACAATAAAGCATCTAGCAATAAACGAGGAAATAATATCCAAGAAAACTCGTTTTTTTCCACTGAAGTTGGTTTTACTTGGGACTGTTTTCTAAAAAATATTCAGTTTTGTCATAGTGGATAATTTATAACTATGCCTTTATGAAATAAAAATTCGAAAATTCCTAACTCTTAATCGTACACATGTCATAATTTGAATTGTATATACCGTCGTAGAGTGTGAAAATTAATGGTAAAATAAAAAAAAACTGACCAGTATTTACGGGTGCACAGAATGCTGCAAATACACAATAAATTCAATTCATTCACAATAGAAAATTACAATAATATTGACATAATTTTAATTTCTGCATTAATAATTAAATATACTACTCATTCAAAAAAATGGCATGCCTTCAAAGTAACACTGGATTATGAACCTGAAGATTGTGTATCAGTTATAAGTTACAATTCCGAATTCAACCAACAATAGTGTAGAATTTGCTTTATTAACTTAAAGCACAATTACCAACATTGGAAGAAAAGAACAAATAATAACAAAATATAACATTTTAATCCTCATGAAATATTTTATTTATTACTAACGAATATTAAATTACCAAGAAAAAAGGAGGCCAGGTAAAATTTTCACGCACTCTAAAAATTTGTAGACCCGGACCTGTACGTATATGTAAGTATATATCTGAAGGAGATAAATATTATGTCCTTAGAATAATATTGAATCCTTCCCATAAGAAGGACATAAATATTATGTCCTTCTTATTCGAGAACTCGTTCAAAATTTAAAAATAAATAAATAAATTTTGTGTAATTTAAAAAACGGAAAATATTTTTACATCAGTTAAGTTATCCGATTCGGGAATGCCACGTTTGATCTACGCAACAATGTTCTATGTGTGGGTGAGTAACACTGATCTTAACCGAGTCCTCCTCTCTAGCAATGGGTAACCGAAACTGGTCAACTCGGTCGTATTACGCTATCCCTTGTTTCTTGTTTCATCTGGGGTGTTTGGAATTAAATCTCTATTTCACCCCCGAACAAAGCAAGAACTCTAGGTAGAAATTGATATTTTCAACTGCATTCATGCGCAAGTGCGCGAGAAAGGGGGTTTGAAAATTTCATCAAAGACTCGTGGAGGGTAATGAGCTGAAATTGACTTTATAGATCGCAACATTTGTCCATTATAATGACATCAAAATATTTGAAGTTTTGTAATTATATAGCGGTTTTTTTTTTTTTTTACATTTTAAATGAGCCTTTCTTACTGGAGTATTTTAACCCTAGATTTACCAGACCGTTTTCAACCATTTCTAAACTTTCATTTTACACCAAGTTGCTACTACTTATAATAAAACTTTCAGTCACATTAACTTGTCCTACTTAACGTGTATTAGGAAAAGCTAATGCAGTTGAAAGTTGCACTATAATTAGAAACAAATTATGCAAAATGGAAGCTTCGAAACCGTCAGAATGACTGGTCTGGTAAATCTGAGACTTTCTTCCCCGACTTCTATGCCAGGGGAATGGGGTCAAGTACGAAATTCGAATTTTTAATCTTGAGATAATTGAAGTTTGGATACATATGCTGATTGCATTTTTCTGTATTTTTCCACCTATGCATAACTGTGAGGAACATTCAACGTCAAGCCCACGTTTGTGTAAACTTCGAATTTCGGACTTGGGACAACTGGATTTTCAGTCCTACTTTATAAATTGGATAATTCTAATTCGCCGGTCGGACGCAGCCCTTATGCTCGCAGACTTTGCATTATAACCCAAAACACCTTAACCGACTTAGCTAGAAAATAACGATTCGCTTCGGCGGATTCAGGGCGAACGTAGCGATGAATGAGACGAGTAGAGTAACTGGAGCTTCTAAGATGGGAATCACTTCTCAAAGGCTCCCAAAGGTATGTAGGCTTAGGGTTTTTTTTCCCTATATTATAGACCTAAACGGTTTTCATATTTACCTGCATTCACAACAATGCAAAATATCTCTTAAAATGGTGAAGTGAATGTGTGTTTAATAAAATGAAAAGTTCTGTTCAAGTAAGCCGGGCGACTTTCACATGAATGGAATAGCAGCATTATTAGCGAATTCGAATTAAAGAGTTCTCTCATACATTTTTGCATAAATTTATGTTCTTAAGTTCAAAGTAATTTCACAATGATGAAGAATTTTTATGTACTAACCTTACTAACCTTTTCGATTTATTACTTAACTTTTAATCATATACTAAAGTACTTTCATTGAAAAAAATTATGTAAGCTAATATTTTTTTTGAATTTTTTATTGTTGTGTTTACCCTATTCTTAGTTTATTTTCCTTCTGAGTGCTCTGATATGTTTATCTTTTGTTAAGTTATGTTTCTACTTTCTTCTCAGTTATATTTACGTATTTCATCCTCTTTACTTTAACGAACTCGTTCTTACGCTTTAAATGCTTTGTGTGAAAATTGCTCAAAGTACTTTAAAGTTTTGTATTTCGTTTCTTGAATTTATAAAAATATTAAAATAGGGGAGACCAGGGCTAGTTGTTATTAAAAAAGTAGTTATTTTACAGAACTACTTCTAGAAAACTTGCCTGTATGAAGACCTGTATTTATATTTAGCTGTATTCCTAATAAGGCAAACCGGCCCTGAAAAATAAATACTTAACTGTATGTGTGTTTATTAAAAAGAAAAGTACTGCCCAAATGATCTGGGCTCAGGCTCGTCATTTGGGCGAGCAGGGGAGGTCAATTGACCCCCTGACTTATAGGAATGTATTGAATTTATACATGTTCTTACGTATTTTTTGATTTTTACCCATAATATGCATTTACGTCCCAAATATACACTTTGCCTTCCCCCCCCCCCTTCGAGAATTTTGAAATGGCAGGCCTGCCTGGGCTGCTTTCATATGAATGGAATAGCAGAGCATTATTAGCGAAGTCCAATTAAAGAATTCTCTCATAAATTTCTGCAGATAAAATCTATATACTTAAATTCAAAGTATTTTTCTTTTTTTAATCTTCTCATGGAAAAGAATTTTTATGTACTAACATTTCGTGAGTTGTGTAGTTTCAAAACCAGCTGCATCCAAAAAACGAAATTTTTCACGGCTGGCAAAAAACTCTTAATATAAAATATATTTAAGAAATTCGAAATGTTAGAGAATCAAGATTTTTCTAGCCAAGAGCATTGGGATAGGCTTTTAACTTGCTGAAATTTTAACACAAAAATAATTTTTATTTGGAAGATATCTGGAAGGAAAAAGTGGATGTATTTGGTTTTGAAACTAGACGACTCACTTATAACTTAACTTTTAATCATATACTAACGTGCTTTTACTGAAACAAATTTATGTAAGCTAATACTTTTTAAGTGTTTAATTTTTTTGCATAACTTATTCTTAATTTATTTTCCTTCTTAATGTTCTGCTATCTTTATATTTTCTTCTTAGTTATATTTAGGTATTTCATTCTCTTTGCATTTCAAATATCTTGTAAGAAAATTTTCCAACTACTTAAAAATTTTGTACTTGTTTTTTGAATTTATGAAATTTAGTAAGTAAGAGTTATCGGGGTTAATTGTCATAAAACAATTTAGTAATTTTTCTAGCAATAACAATTTCGACTATTTTTATAAAACCTGCTTAAAATTTACTATAACTATTGTAGATTGGTAGCATTTTTTAAAAGAGGAATTACATAACGATAATTTAAGTTGTGAAAAAAGTTCATATGCTTTGTAACAACTTGTATGCCTACCATGGAGTGCGTTGTAACATACAAAACAATTGTATAACCAGGACAAACAGTTACATGAAATATTTTAAAAAATAATAATGAGTCATGTATCTTTACAAGTATAGATAAATTCATTTCTTTATTATTTTGTACATATTATAGTACTTATATTAATAGGCTTTTCCATCTTGGTAGACGTTGTTATTCTTTTAGTATAAATCAATTTTCTCTTCGTTGATTGCCGTTTTTTCGTCTTTTAATATTTTCCTTTACCATGTCTGCAGTTGGTAGGTGTAAATGAAACTGATTATTACACAAAATCTGTAAGCCAGCTATATTTTTCTCTCCTCTATGTGTTAACTAAAAGATAGCACGAATGACTTAAAGCACTACTGCCTATCTGTTCTGATGTATTGACAGAGATTATACTTTCTGGTGGCGAAAAATAAACATTATTTACTTCATGTACTCTTGGTTTATGATCTTTGCTTTACGACCTAGACAGACAATATTTCGTTGCATCTATTTCTGAAATATTTAGTGATATGTCAAGCCATGGTTCCTAAAACAGATTGCAGTCGACGCGCGTTATAATGACTCTGCGTTACAACGACCAAGTTGCGCGTTATAGCGACGTTTGAAGGAGAACCGATCGGCTTCCGTTTAAGACAATGCTATTTTACATTCGATATAACGACCGTGAGAGAAACACGACTCTTGATATGAAGACCAGCTTAATACGCGTGAAACACATGAGCGATTTTCTTATTCTACAAGTTCGGAATGTTGTATTTATCTTTTACAATTATTAAAGCCCTGTTCTCCAAGCCCCTTCAACCGGTAACGCATTCCTGGGTTGGAGGTTTTTAAAGGAACTTTATGTTTTTTAAAGACGCAAATGAAAATATTTCCCAGGTAACACCAAAAATTGTTTAAGGTCACTTTTGGTAAAATTTTACTGAAAAAAATCTTGTCTTTACTTAACCATATTTTTATGAAGCAATTTTTGTCGAGCAAAGAATAAAGATAATCAAAGCTTTTAAGTAAAACAACTCAACTAATTGCGTATCAAAGCATTCAAATATTGTGTTCGAGGAAAAATTAAAGTTATGCACAAAGAACTACATAACTTTGCATCAAAAAATGCATCCAGGTTTTTTAAACGCTTTAAAATACCGTCTTCTGTTATACAGGGTGTCCATAAAAGAATGTTCCAGTTTCAATGGTACATTATAACAGTTTAATTTAGACTATTTACAACAAATTATACATCAAATGGAAGGTAAACCAACCTAGTCCCCCCCCCCCTTTTTTTTTTTTTTTTTTTTGCAACTGTTCAATATGTGCAGGTACACATCCAAGCTATAGTCCAATTCCTCCCACACTTTGGTTAACAAGTCCGTTATAATGGAAGCAATAAGCCTCTTCAATTCTGTGTCTCAACTCTGTGAAATCATTAGGTAACGGCGGAACGTTTAAGAACACATTTAAACTTTAAACAAAACTCACGTTGAACTTAAATTACAAATTGACTTTTAGCAAATTGCAGAACCCAAACGCTTTATGCTCAGGAGTCACCATTTTTCATATGTGACGCTGCAAGTCAGAAAACAACAAAGAAGTACTCGCGCATGACTTATCTATGAGTTGTTCTTTAATTGTGACCTTGACCCAACACTCTATAACGTTTATAGTTGATGCCATTGAAATTTATAACTGGGATGTTCTTTTATAGCCAGAGATTCCACAATCTGGATAAATCTTACGGTTGTCTCCCAACGATAATGCCCTGAATGCGCTGTAAGACATTGATGAATATTAGACTTACAATATTATAACGCAGAGCAAAACAGTATTTATTGCCGGTCGTCAAAGACTGGTTAGGTGGAGTAAAGCTATAACTTTAAAGTAAATATTGGAATTGACGGGGGAGGGTTTTTTTTATTTTAGCTTTCAAAAAGTAGGAATTGAATTTTGTATTCAAAAATATATTATTGGCGACTCTTTAACTGAAGAAAACAGTCAATTTTTTTGCTCATACAACATTTAGAAATTGGAACACTCTTAACTTCACTCCGAAATTTTCTTAAAAGAATTTGCAGCAAACTGACGGTGCAAAAAGCATTACACGGACCTGAGAAATACTTCCTAAGTAACGATTAAGCTATATTTATTGTGTATATTATTTTACAGTAGTTTAAGTAAGCTGTGTAAGAGTGTTCTAAGTACTAGGCTATGCACCACTGTTCTAAAATTACTTAAGGTTACTTTAAGAAGTAGACCAGGGCTTAATTAACGTAGGAGTTCACGGGAACACAACTACTGTATTTCTTTTCAATTTATGCGAGTTTTTTCCCATTAGAAAGAATTCAGGCCATTTATGTATGGAAGTAACTTTTGAACACTATAGGTCTCTGGTCTTCTTTTGTACAAAATTAAACCCCGAGGCAGATGTTAGTTAAATATTAATTTCCCTAATGCTGTATTAATTTAAAAGGTAAACAAGATTAAAACTCGCTTAAATTATTAAACCGTTATAGGCTCTTTTAGTTAGTTCCTTTTCTAAATAATTACTTTAAAGTAAAACGAATAAATATTTTAATGCGAAAATATCAGAATTAACGAACGTATTTCAACTTGCAGCCTCGTTGTGGTTACGTGTTAATCTTAAACATCTTTTCCAAGATTTCACCCAGTTCTTATTAACACAAACGAAAATAAATAGAAGGCTATACAAGTAAAAATACAAAAAAAAAATTTAAGGGTCCCCCTATTAATGGTCATTAATTTTTCTCAGAGGGCGAAACCTTTTATGGTTCTTGTACTCCGCTTATGTAGGCAGTAAAAATATAATGGCGTTATAATGTAAATATTAAATTTTAGAAGACCTTTCTGTGAGGAGTGTGCATTATTTTAATTATTTCATCAAATTAGAATGCATCAGAAGGTGATGTTATTGCAATATGTAATTAGTATGTAGGTCATACTAAGTATAACCACGTATGAATTCCTCTAAAACTATAAGAGGCGGAATAAATATTGATGACAGTTATTTCTTCCGAAGATACTTGCATTCATGTAATACAAAATAGTTTTAGATTCGGAACTGTACTCTTAAAATTCAAAAGTAAAACAACAAAAAGATACTTAAAAAAATTTTAGTTCAACCTTTCACCGAAAATACTGACAAAAATGGTGAGATTTAGCTGCAACCAACATTTGATTCTAAAGTTGAGCCATTATAATGGATCCTAATTTCACATTCATGGTGAAACTATGTGAAACTACACCGTTATAATGGCTCAACTTCGTACCAAATGTTGGTTGCTGCTAAATTTCACCATTTTTTCCATTTTTGGGTGAAAGGTTGAACTGGAATTTTTTAGTGTACTTTAGTTCTAAAGTTATTTTTGATCGGTAAAGCGATTTAGATGAATGAGACATAGAGTCTCAGAACAAAAAGAATTTCATTATCCTCCGTACGTACAGACAAAAGAAAAAAGAATCAAGGCTGCCAAGATTTTGTTTGCACATCCGCTTTATCGGTACATTCATTCTAATGCTTGGTCGATGATGCGAGAATAACGCATCCTCATTCTGGTTCTTTTGATGATATAAGGATCAAGTACAAGCGGAAACCTGTATCGACATACAGGTGTAAGAAGTAGATCGTTTTATGAATCTTTTATAAAATATGCGTCTTATCCAACCTCAAAATACACGAACTGTTACAGGATGTTCATAAGGATCCAAAATTAAAATATTATGCTGAAGTTAATTTCGCGACAAAATCTCGTGAAACAATAATCAGACGAATTAAGCACCTTTGCAAAAATATGTTCGGAGATGAAAAATTCTTCTTTCGGAGATCGAGAACTCTTGCAAACGCAAAGTGATCGAATTAAAAAAGTTACGGGACAAAAAAAATCGATTATTATGAATCTCGTATCGAATTTTTTTCTAAAACTGCAATGCAGGCAAACAGAAAACATTGAATATCGGTAAATTAAAAATATCGGGGACATTTTTGCAAGTAAAAAATTATTGTAATTCATCACAAATAAAATTCTTCAAATACAGTCAAATAAATCAAAGTATCGCAAGATAAAAACTATCAAATAAAAATCTGTCAATTTAAAAATTCTAGAAATTAAAAATTATAGAGCGACAAAATTTGCAGAAAAGAATTGTGCAAAGCAAACGTATCTCGATAACCAAAAAGTCCTGAAAATGAAGAGCACTTGAAACCAAAACCTCTCAATAGGAATTCTCTAATAATGATGATGACGATGCTTCGTTAGCGTCAAATCTTTAAAATTGGGCATAAAAATAATAACAAATTTGAATATTTTGAATTTTTAACTTATTACTATTTAAATGCTATTTTCTTCTGAATTTTAAATATTTTGAACTTACACAGAAAATAAATGTTTGTTGAAATAAGTAATCCTTTAATACTTGAATATCCTAACATACTAGCTGCTGGATAGCTAAGACATAATAAAACACATTAAGGGATTCTGAGATAGAAAATTTGGTTTCTTAAAGCTTGGTCTTGCCTGTAAAAATGGCATAAACAAAATGAAAACAAAACAACTGCGATATTCTGATGATTTTTATTTGAAACTATTGTGATATTTTATAAATTGTACCAGACCTAGAATTATAGAAAATAGTTTATATACACATTAGACGATATTCTTAGAGTTACATGGACCGTTCTTTACAGGATTTATATTTCCACACAATTAAGGGTTATAAAATATAGCAGCCTAATTTGTTTTACACTTAGTTTTTTGGAACTATTACTTTTAACATAATTGTATGGTTTTATCTTTAAACAACTGCAATCTGAGCTTATAAGGAATTTTGATTTTTATCTAACTATGGGGCTCCACCCTCCCTCAATTATTGCTACTTTTCGTTAGTTTCGTGAACTATACTTAATATTGACATGGTATATAGACGATGGTGAAGGTTTGTTGAGATTTATTCTTGCCGACGGACGAAGAAGGTCCGTTAAGCAAACAAATGTTGTTTCAAATGGCCATTTGGTACTAATTCTCTACATATCAGACTATTCACAAAACGAACAAAACTGCAAGGAAACAATCAAATAACACTTAAAAGCTTAACAACACACAAAGTTAAAGCTTAAAAGTTTTTCTTTTTGTAATATATAATAGAGATGATATATAAATATATTATCTCTCTTATAGATCAGATTTGTATCTTTGTGTTAACAAATGTACAACTAAATACCTGGAGCATTATCATAACAAACTAAACTTGTTTTGCAAATAAATACCTTTACAAAAACGGTATTCTGAAACAAATGTAAGGTAAATAAAGCAAATTTGTAATGAAACTTACTAACCCTTTCTTCGAGAATTGTGAATCGCTTTACCAAGAAACAGAAATGTTATGCGCATTTGAATATGCAAATTATTATTCGAATTTCTTCTTTCACTTTAGAAATTTCTTTATAAGTAAGTGAGCTCAGAAATTAATCCTTTTTCGGAGAGGTAACTATTAAGAGGGTTGATAATCAGTAAGTCCTGTAAAAGTCCTGTTTGTTCTAAATAAATTTTGCTGTTTGAGCAGGGATTCCTCGTTGGATGAAATAAAGAATTACTTTCCAATTGTATTTTTCCAAAAATAAACTGTCTTATATTAGTGACACAAAGCGGAATTTCATCATCATATCTTATGATAACAGTGTAATAAGAAAAAGTTATATTTTTGCACTATTTGTGCTTGTGACTATATAGTACCTATAAATATTTTTTTTTGTTCAATATATTAATTAGTACAACTATTTTATGTTTCCAATTTTAAGCACTTTGCTCTTTATTTCCTTATAGCCTGACCACAGAGTAATAGGTCCAGTTCGGGCCTCATGTTCACCATAACGTGAACTCCATCTATGCAACAAAATAACTGACATGACTACTGGATTGACTCCCTTCAGACATGATGTAATTAGTGTAAGTATTCTGGTCTGTACAAAAATTTAAAGATTTTCCAAATATGTTTCCTTACGACTCTTTCTACTATGCTGTGCAAAATTAATTGGGAGACAAAGTAAAAATTCGTTTCTTTTTTTCTTGAATTCCTTTTTAGTATCATTCTGGGGCATTTTACACCCTGTTCAACATTTAACATTATAAAGCCCTCTTTCACCGAAACTTATTCCTTAAATTAAATTTGCTTTGGCATCTGTTATTTCTCTCCATCAGCCGTTTATTTCTTTCTTTCTTTATTTTTTTTATATACTCCCTGTTTTACCAACAAAACTCCTCAAAATATCCCATAAGTTATATTTGATTGGAGAATATACAGGTAAGTCATAAAATGTGATATTTTTGAGAGCAATTATTTTTTTTTTTTTTTTTTGCATTAGCTTGTCTGCAAGCATAAAATAAACAAAAAGATGCCCAATGGTCACACTTCTTTAAGGAGAAAAATAATGGTATAAGCCCGTGTAAATCGCCTACTGGCAATCACATTACAATTCAGAGGAAAATGTCTTGTCCCAATTAATTTGAACAATGTAGTAACTAATTCGTAAATGTTTTCTTATGAATATTTTAACTATCAGGATTCTTTTTACAAGCAATTGGTATTCAGCTTGTTTCTTGAAACTTTTGTTATTATTATTATTATTATTACTAATTATTATTATTAATACCCAATTTTTTATGTTCTTTCATAATATGGTTCAGATTTCCAAAGCGCAGAAATTTTGTCTTACAAATGTTTCTAAACTTTTAAATCAATCCGCGTTCTTGAAATTTCAACTGCAAGTTTTAATTTCTTTCAGAATGAATGTAGTGACGAATGTATTTAAAAATGCATTTTTAATTTCTTCATACATAAAAAGTACAAAATACATATATAAAATACCTTCTTCGTGTGCTTTATATGATTTTTAAACATATTTTTATCTATAAACGTACTGAAAAGAATAATGCAAATTGGCACTGTCTACTCGTTCTATAATTTGTGAATGACAAGATATTAGAGTCGTCAGATAATTACTGATAAGCATATTTTGTCATTAATATTTTCAAAAACCATTCTAACAGCTCGTGCAATCAAACTACAAACAATTAAAGAAATTATTTTCCCTTAACATGAGCTCATTATATCATGCTAATTATTTTAACTTTATTTTCTACGTGATATTTACTTGTCCCAAATAAATTTACAGGCATGCCAGAGGTTTATCAAAACTTTCGTTTTCTTTATTTTATGTTATGAGTACTGAGCTTATCTTCGATTTCGCTGCTTTTTTGAAACCCTCAGTTTAACGCTCCATGAAGCTTCTTTTCCACCAGTTTCTTCAAAAGTCAATGGTGTCCCTTTTTTCACATTCTGGGGCAACCGTAGTCAGAATTTGAATAGGATTAGAACGGGATTAATGTTACTTTTACAGGATGAGTGACTTTTTTATTTGATAATGTAAGTGACTGAAACTAGGACGCTATTGATGATAATAGATGTTTCCCTGTTTAAAATTTTGTTCTAACAAGTAAAGCTTATACCAAGTAGCAAGAGTTATTATTTACCATATATCTATTTATATCTTTAAACACGTATGAGTAACCAAAGATAAAGTTCACTCTAGTTTTCGAACGTTCCTCCTCCCTAGTTCAGTTTATTTTTTTATTTTTAGCCATTTATACTATTTTATATATTTTTTAATTTGTATTTGTTTATTCGCTTTTTTCCCCATTTATTCTAAAATTTCAAATGCCGTCTTAATTTTCTGTAAAACGTTGGCTGAGACATCTCTAGAGTTACCTGTAAGATATTTTTTTTAATTGCTAATGGCTTCTGGCAATTGCAGACCTAGTGCGTTCCCCAGAGATTGGCACCATCTCTTTCAGCGGCACCACAATGAGTGTGGTACCATCGTCACATGAGAATTTTGACGTGTAGTTCCTCCACCTGAAAGGGAGAACACCAGGACTCTGTTGATGTGAAATTGCACTAGGAATTTAATTAAATTAAAAAATCAGCATTCAAGCCAAATGTCTACTCAAGGGATCTTTTACATGCCCCATAATCATACCAACGGGGTTTCAGATGATTTTCTGAATCTTGAAAATCCACCGACACTGCCAGGCTCAGTCCTCTAACCTGGAGCGTACGAGTCCCGCGCCTTGCCACGACGCCACCATACCGGCACGGTAAGAAATAGAAGTGCGAACTTTCTTTTTTCTTGTTAGTGCATTCATTCGTTTACTGTAAGTCTTAACCGCCGTTTATGCCTGGTAAAATGTCCGCATAAATACATTACATACCTTTCTCTACTTTAAAAAAGAACTCGTGAGGAGTCTATGGGATCAAAATATATAATACATACATATATAAATATATTTGTTTTTAAATATTTTGCTAAATACCTTACTTTGTATTTGTAACGAATGAAGGGGTTCCAGTTACCAGAAGTAAATTTTGAATCGAAGATAAAATCGTAGAAAAAAACGAGCTTGAATTGATGCATTCTCGCTCGTTATTGAATTCATCATTCTACCTCCGGCAATGAAAAAGAGGGTTCATGTTTTGGAAAAAGATCTGTCATCCTTTGGCCATTACTTTTACCTTTTAGCGTTGTTTAGATGTGAACCAAACCGCACTAGTTTACTGTCCCTTCCGCAACAAATATTTTGTCTTTTTCACTTAAATAGTTCAAAATTGTTGACTATTTTCCAAGTACAATTTTTTAATGAGTGCACGAAGAATGCAAAAAACGTTCCCACAAGAAAATTGAACCAAGAATAAAACGAAAGAGAACAAAAAATATATGAAAATCGTTGCGGAGGAGAAAAAAATCTAGTTATCGTGGTTTGGCTCATATCTTGGATTATGAGAGAGAGAGAGTAGCAAACTTAGTAGTAATATTTTAGGGAAACTATCATTTTCAGTAAAAAATATATTCAAAATCTCATCTCCAGCGGGGGGAATGTATGTAGCATTGCTAAACGAAATAAAACCCGAAGTTATCGACTAAAGGATTTATATGCATTTAATCTTTTTAAAACGTCTTATAAAGCATGTATAAAGCTGCTAACAGCCGCACAGTGCACATGTAAGAGCTATCACAAATATCTCTTGCCACAACACCAGTTGAGAGGTTCACCTCGTTTGCACAAGTTATCTCCAGATTTTCAGTTCCAGATATCCTTACATAATTTCATTCGAACAATATAGTTAATTGGTTTGTAGCTGCGAAAAAAAATTGATGCTTCAAATTTATCATTCCAAAAATACTCAATAGTAACTAAAAATGTGAGAACCAATGTTTTGATAAAGTACGTTTAGAATCTGAAATATTTAAATAAGACTTCTCAACAACTTTGGGTCAAAAAAGCTGAGAGCTTGAAGTTATAAACTGCTATTGTCATACTTGGGCTGTTGTCTGTTTTTAAGCACATACCTGAATGTCGTTGCTGTAATCCATTTAGTATTCTGTAAATGTTTGAAGTTGATGAATTTTTATGATCTGTTTTGAAATGAACGTCATGTTTTTCGGTGCTTGAACACCCGAGTCGTGCTCCTCGTGACAACACTTCTTGACATTGGGACGGAAATCTTATGAATTATGAGGAATTCTTTTCGGCTCTAAGGTCTCTTCAAAACTTCTGTGCTATTTGTCATCGCTGTGCAATGAAACATATTTTAAACCATTTTGATAAAATAAATTTCTTTGAATGTAATTAAAGGGTTTAATCCTGAATCGTTTTATTTAAGATATTATTGATCCTAAATTGTTAGTATTAATCAATCCCAAAACGTTTTGCCTAAGAAAACAATAGGGATAAAAAATTAAGCACTACAAATAATAGTCCAAGTCTGATATATTGAGTGCAATTGATAAGGAGAATTCTAAATTCAACATAAATTTGCTTCTATCTTTAAAAAAATTTCAAAAAAAATTTTTATTATAATTATGTTATGATTTTTTAGGAAAAAATTATTTTTATCATTGTATTTTTACTTTATGTATTACTTATACGAGTATTTAGCTACTGAACTAGAACACTTCCGTATCAGCTAGAAATGGTCCCTCCTAAATCAGTCTTCTGCCTTGCGGTGGAACACTAAGCAAGCTCTAAGATTTTAATAAGATTCTTACACAAACATCTGAATAAAAATTAACAAAGTTGCAAGTGAATTTATCACAAATTTTCAAGGCTACAAAAAAAAAATTATTTTTTCTTTTATCCCTTGAGTATATTGCAATCCTTTTTTTTTTTTTTTTTTTTTGTTTCATTCAAATAAAACACGAGGTTCTTTTATCTCTAAGCAAATACTATTTGGAACTAATTTATTTCCTAATAAAAATATGTTCTGGAATTTTTTTAAAGTAGAATATAAAACCTGTATTTAAAGTATGTATATCATCCAACATCGATTTAAGTGGTTAATGCTCTTCTTCAACCAAAAAATTCATTTACTGGCCTATCTTATAAAGGTTAACTTTTAACTGAAGTTACAAATCCTTTTCTAGTAGATTTGATTAAGTTCAAAAATATCCAAATGAAAGTATTTTCTTCTAAAATGCTTTTATTATGTTTTGTCTCCTTCGTTTTTGTTTTATCTGCTACCGGCAAAGTATGAAAAGGAAAGGAAAAATAAGAAATTTGATAAGAAATTCTATGTGCGTGTGCGCTTATATGCGTAAAACATTTTATAGCAATAGTAAAACACTGAATAAAAACTGTTGTTTTAGTTTTTGTGATAAGATAGTAGTATAAATCTTCATCTTAATGGTTTATGGGGTACATCCTGGAAACTTGAATGATTGTATTTTTATTGTAGTTAATTATAAAGTCCATAAAAAATTCAAATTTGTTTCGTTACTGAAGCATATTTTATAGTTAGAAATGTTGAGATTCAGCTAGTTTTTTCTACCACAATACTTTATTAGAAAAGTTGTCTTTCAATTTAAATATATTTTAAGTTAAGTTTTTCGATAACAATGTAACGTATGAAATAGTTAATGTCTTTTGAAATTGCTTCACCGTTTGGGGAAAAAGTCATATAAGGAACTTTAACCTACTAGTGTTTCAAATGCAAGCGCCTTTTGTGTACACACATTCAGCAGAAATGACAAGATGATTGCGTCTTCAAACTAAAATGAATCCGTTAAGTCGAACGTTAGTTGTTCCTTCGAGAAAATGATGCGATTTCAAAAGTTAGAAAGATATTTTACCATCCCAATTCAACCCGAACGCACCTTAACTGTGACCTTTGTTTTCGTAACCTTCAGCTTTTATTCCTGAATACTCTTAACTAATCAATTGGCAGACTGTACGAACTAAGAGCTATTTGCCCTGACTTATCACGCCTACGTACTGTCAGTCTTTCTTTTCTTATTCAAATTAAACTTGATCTCTTGTTGCCACCAGTTCAATAATCTTATTTCCGAGGCGGTTTCTATCGTGGCGGTTACAGACCACTATAACAGCTTCACATCCAGGGGCTGCGAGGTCACTGTGACCTCCCAAAAATTTTTTGTATTCGGAAAACGCTGTCTGACCATTTGGTAAATTTAGAAGCAGTACAACACCCTTTCTTCATTTTTATGTTTATTTATTTATTTTTTATTTTTAGTGTGTATATTGCGGACAATTAACTGTAATACAGAGTTGAAAAGAACATAATATCTTTATTTGTATACATTAATTTGGATATATATTGGCTCTTAATCGTACATGTTTTATTTAATTCAATTTAAACTGTATTTCGTGATTCGGTAAATACGGAGTTTCACATTCGGTAAATTGGAAATTCCACCTCTCAAAAATGTAAGGTTAGGGACCCCCCCCCCCCCCCCTCTGCTCGCCTCCTGCAAGAAGGAGGGAAAGGACGGCTGTTGTTTCTGAAAATGGTACCTTCTCTATTTTAAACATAAGTGGCTTTTGCTAATTTTCCAGCACAGCGGTTGCAAAGTTTAGTGTCGCATAAAATGCAAACTTTTTATGCAGTAATTCGATAAATATTAGTAATGAGTTTATTAAAGCTTCAAAAACAGCTCAAAGTAACAGTAATTCGTAAGCTAACTACTTCCAACTTCTTACCTTATCTTTAGAAAAAAATCAGTAGTGCACAAAGCCATCAATATTTAAATAATTACTCTAACAAACATATTACAGTTTAACTGCTCTAAATTGGTGATACTAATGTTCTATGTGCTATAAAATATTGTATGCAATCTCAATAATTTTATTTTGTTTCAGATCTGAAAAAGAATCTAACTTTTCGAACCCCTTAATAAATATATTGTGCCATTCCAATCCATTGAAATTAAGCAATCACTTTGAGCCCACAGGCGCAAATGTCTCCAAACGCCAAACCTGAACAATCTGCTGAAGGGGGACAGTCTGAGAAGCCATACAGTCGACTGGATGAATTAAGAGAAGGTGCGTGCAAGAGGGGAGATTGTGGGAGTTCGCCGGAACAACCTCCATCCTGGCTTGACAAGGAGATGTTCGACAGGGCTAGGGAGCTCTTTAAACGCCACTTCTTCAGGTGAGAAACATCCTAGTCAGTGGCGTAGCTAAGTGGGGGCGGTGTGAGCAGCCGGGTGTCACCCATTTACCGGTGACACCCCAGCCACGACGGAGAAAGATTAAGCTTCATAGAATAAAACAAATATACTTTAAATTGGATATCTTTTTCTATCATTTTCTTTTCTATTTTAAAATGAGCAAAGTTTTTTCTTTAAAAAATATATTCGCAATCTTTTTTAATCGTTAATCATAACCGTTGCCGTCAGCAAACACTTGAAGTATTATGAGACTCATTATATGAATGGTGTTTCTCTTTTTTCAAAGCTGCGATTTTTTGTTTTAAAAATATTTAATATATTTCATTAAAACACATACTTCACGCTTACATGATTATTATTTTATTTTTATTTTTTGGAGAGGGGTGGGTGATCTTTTCCACGGGGTGAAACCATCGCTACCCGCCCTGGGTGTCACCCATACTAGCTACGCCACTGCTCCTAGTTCTTAGCCTGGAGATGGGATTGTAATAGTTGTAAAACTGACCATAAGCTACTGATCATCTTTTTCACCATCCATGAGTATTTATTTTTTATTAAAGGTTATTTCTACGGTACAATTCTCTCATAAAACGACGTTCTTACGAATCCGCCTCCTCTTGCGCGCAAGCGGATTCGCGTGTGTCCCATTAATAGGCGGCGCTACTAACTAATAAAGGATAATTACGACCGCATTAAAAACTGCTTGCAGAGTTAAGCGTTAAATACAAACAAAACACTAACAATTTCCAATTTAAGAAGTTTACCTCAAATAAATTTCAAAAAAAAAAAGTTTTACATTGAATCTAAAGATTATTTTTATTATCTCGTTTTGTACTATAAAGTATGAGTTAAAATAATTACATGACTTCTTGACCACAACTCTTAAAATTTGCAATTATTCTTGATATCTTTATAATGGCATATTAAGCCATCACCTTCGTCGATGGAAATATTGCACATCTCCATCGAACAAAAGAAGCTGAAATTCAAGAAGAATTGTACATTATTTAAATAAAAATATATCCGTGTTCACGTAATTTAAATCCATGCCATTTCCCTTCTCCTCAGTTTATTACGAGACACCGTTACCAGACCATGCTACTACATTCATTGAAAAGTCATAGAAAGTTATGTTTAGTTAAAGGTTATGTTTGACACGCAAAACTTTTCATATTCAGAGCTACATTTTCTTCTTGAAGATTAGAAATTAGGAGAAACAAGAAGTTCCGTCTAGAACTACATGAGCCTACTTTCCCGTATATACACCCGATATCAAGCTGATAATCCAGCTATATCTCTCTCTTTTTCATTTCGATTTAGTTCCTAATTACGTCAAGTATATCTTTTTCAACGGTTTATACAAATTCATTCATTTATTCATGCATTGACTCATTTATTCATTCATTCTTAAATATCCTTAAAAATGCAGTTCGAAAAGCTTCAATAGGCTCGTTTAGATCTCGGTGAACTTTGTATCTGTACATATTTCACGCCATAACATCTTTTCGATAAAGTTTGTTTCCAAGCAAATCCGTCGTTAGAATAGGATTTATTTAGGAGTAAAATTTTCCCGTAGGCGCTGTTATTTTTTATTTATTTATTATTATTTTTATTTTTTTTTTTTGAACTGTTCAAATCAAAAAATATTTCCCATTGAGAGCTTCTTCCAACAAGCTTGTTCAAAGGAGCTGGGATCTTCTGCCCAGAGTGAACATAATTTGCTTCATCTTTGCTCATAGGTGCTAATGTTAAGATTTTTGGAACTGTTCAAATTTAAACGAAAAATTGTTCGTATCAAAAAGTAAAATATGAAAATAGATGCCCTCGGCCAGATCTTTCGAATGCAAAAAAAATCTTTTGCATCGGACAATTCCTTCAAAAGTTATAGGAGGGGGGGGGGGGGACAGACACATTTTCCCCATCTTTAAAACGCTACTTTCAAATTTTTACTTTTCAATCTCTATATAATTACTTAACTTATTTTTGACTTTGACCTATTTTTAACGATGTGTTTATGATACATTAAGCTCTCTTTATTATTATTTTTTTAACTTTTACGGAAAAGTAGGATAAGAATGAGTGGCAGTTAGTTCCCTCTATAATCAGATATAAAAGCTCATATTGCTAAATCACCAAGACGCAAGAACATCGGCAAAGCAGATGGAATTATTGGTATTTTCTTGGGTGAATCTACTTCAAACATGTAACAAGTAATCTACTTCAAACAAGTAACTTATTTTTTCCCCCATGTAGCGGCAAGTTTTTATTCGCAGAAGTGGTCAAAATCACAATTGTCCAATTGCATATATATTTTTTTAATTAAGATTATTAAACACATCATTTTTCAAACTTCTTGATATAAATGCATTAAATATTATGATTTTCTCGTATTCGATATAAGCAGCACATACTCCTTTATAAAGACGCCCTTTCTTTTGAAAGAGCACAGTGTATGGGCTTGTTGTCCCAGTTGAACACGTTCCCAGTAGTACAACGTGAACGATTTTTTAAAAATTGTAAAACTTCACACAAATGATAAATAAACGTAATTGATACACGAACTTCACATAATTGCTGTTTTTAAAGCCTTTAAAAGGCTTGTAATTGTTTTAACTATTTGTTTATAAATTGATGTGTATCTTATTTAAAAATCGACTCTTGTAAGAACTGCTATAGAACACATTGAATAATTATGTCCATGAAATTTTAATTAAAAATATGTTGCATCATATTGGATTTTCTTTTTTATTTATTTATTTAAAAATTTCTAAAATTTGTATTTTAATTACAGCATCTTCTTCTGCCATCTCTCTGGTTTGATGTTCATCGTACATTTGCCAAAAATGACGGAAACTTTACTGTCTACCGGCCATTCTTCATCAGTTGTGTGTCTTTTTCGAAGGTATCTGAGTACCTTAGTTCATATCCGGCGCTGGTATGAAGGAGATATATGGAACCCGGACGATCCTGCCCACCAGAGTATCACTCTAGTCAGAAGTATGCATCGAAGAGTGGCTGATCGGCTCAATGATGAATCTACCAGCACAAATAATTGCTCATTTACTCTTGGAAAAGACGAAGGTGTAAAATATCTTAATTCCTTCAGCAATTCGAATGGCACGGAAACGTCGATTAACAGACACAATCTGGAAATATTTCAAGGAGACAAACCAAGCCAGTTGCGAAAAGGTAATGAAAGTGAAAAAAGAAGATGTCCTATGCAGACTAGAAGTACTTCAGATTCAATGGCAATTTCCCAGTTTGATATGGCTTTGACGCAGTTTGCTTTTGTAGGCCTTATCCTATCTCATCCAGAACATGTGGGAATACGATGCAGTCGAGAAGATTTGGAATGCCTGATACATTTCTGGCGCGGCGTTGGTTACATGCTAGGTGTTGAGGACCGATACAATCTTTGCAACGGAGGACTGGACGAGACAGTAGCTATCTGCAAAAACATCATGGAATCCGAACTTAAGCCGTCTCTATTTCGAGCATCAAAAGAATCTTCATCTATGAGTAAAGGCATTATTCGAGCAATGAATTCTTTTATCATTTTTCTCAGTTGGGAAGCAATGGCACGTTTCTGGCTCGAAAGATTTGGAATGCCAATTGAATTTCCTATGGGAATTTACGAGAACATAGGTTATTGGTTGATGAGGTTCACTTTTGGATGGCTCTTCCGTTTACAAATATTTCACTCTTTTTTTAATTTCTTACTGAGAATAGCTGTGCAAGAAGCTCTCGATAGTAAAGAATATTACGAAAACTACCTCATGAAACGTCATAAAACGGCCAGTGTTTGAATAGACTTAAATCTTTAGATTTAATTTTAAACTATCAAAGAAACTGAGAAAAGCTGTTAAGTGTTAATCCTTCAATTTCCATAGTCAATCGCGATTATAACGTACGGCAGCTTTCAATCTATTGAAATTCCATGCAATTAGTTTATTTGAAATTTTGCATAGATAATGTACATAACTATTTCAGAGTTGTTCATTGAAACGCAGTATGAGCAAAATTATTGACAAATTAAAAGACTTTTCTTGAAGTAATATTACGAAGTTACGTACATTAAATGAAGAAAATCATTTAAAAATGACTAAAATAAGAGTCGCTTCAGTTTCAAAAGAAAATATTTCCTGATATTTTATAGATATTATCTTATATTTTATTTAAATAATGGAAATAAAATTTCGAACTTCCATTCCGTTGGTATAATGCATAGCTCATACTTGACAAAAAAAAAAAGATCTAGAGTAGGAAAGTCATTTTTACGTCGTACATCTGTCAATAATTTCTCATTTTGACCTAAATGAATTTAATTTATTCTATGCAAAAAAATAGCATTAAAACGCTTTTGATAATAAAATCTGCAAATTATTCCAAGGTTGTCATACATTGTCATTATTTTAAAAGAACGATTTTAGGTTTGCAATTATTTTTCATTGTGCATAAGAAAATTGTATGTGTAATTTACAGCATGCAGTTTATGGGAAAACGGAATCACTTTCAAAATATGTATTATTAGAACGAATCTAGTTTTTAGTCATGTCTACTGACTTATTTTCTTTACACACTAGTGTAAAAAAAATATGAAAACACCATCAATTAATTTTGTTTCAATTTTTTAAAAAATATTTTTCAAACCTTATTTACTAATTCAGTTATATTGCTTTTAAAAATGTCAATATTAGTGAAATATAATTAATGAAACTAAAATCATTTTATGGATCATTCATTTTCTTTTAATATTTCATTATCACTGTTGATTATCACATAATTCAATGTGCATTCATCGTAGTTTGTATGAATGACATGCCTACTTTTGCTGAGCTGCAACCGTAAAAGTAAAAATAGCAGTAAATTAGTCCTTCTGTAAAACGTATTGTAAATGTACGTGTTAAATTGTAAATACTGTCACTTTTTCTGTGCATATGCTAAGGATCTCATAACTAGTATCTGAAAACAAATAATTTTTATTATTAAAATATAACTTTGCAGTACGGAATAAAATATTCCATGTTTTTCAAAATAACAATATATTTCATTATATGAACTGTTTTCAAACATATTGGATGCTGAAATGTATTATCAATTAAAACAAATTTGAAATTATCACCAGAAATTCTTGTGAAAATTTTGAAAATCCAGAAAGAAAACGACCTAAAATGTCCTTTTTGTAAATGGAATACATGAAGTAATTGTTGTTTATAAAATAAAACAATGTGTGTTTATAAATGTCTTATGAAACAACAATTTTCGGTACGTCCCATGTAAAGACTAAATAAACAAGATTTTAGATATTCAGATTTGCAATCAAAATTAGACGATTACACAATGAATCCTAATATTTTTTTTTTGCTTTCCAGCATTATTGGCATCTGGTGAACTATCAATGTGAATAAAAAAAAGACAGAAATAGCTTTGATTTGAAACTTTTGAAAAATTGTAATTTCCAGGAATAAATAAAATTATTAATAGAAGGTAAAGTGCATTATTTTAATGAAGAGATTCAACCTTAAAAAAAAAAAGTTCGAAGACTCCTCAAATTTCGCCATTCATTAATTTCTGAGCATTAATAACTCGCTTTGTAACTTTTTTTAACACTATATAAAAAGGCATTGAGGAGTATAATTAGCAAAAGCATAGTATCCCTTCCTTCTTCGTTGCTGCAGATTTTGAACTTGATGTCAATTGACGGCTTTTCAAGTTGTGGATCACACTTTGATGGCCAGAGACCAGAGCCGGCGGGAGTCAGTGGTGGCGGGCGCTTGCAGTGCCGGATCTAGGGTGGGGCAAGCCGGGCCCATGCCCCTTTCGGAACTTCTGGGGGGCGGAAAATTCATCTGTGATGCACAGAAAAATAAGAAGAAGAGAGAAAGAAAAGAAGAAAAAAATATTTAATTAAGAAAATTTAACTTTTGGAAGAGAATTAAAATCCCAGTTCGGCGCTCCGATTTGATGAGTGATCAGCTATTTTGCTAACGATTAATAGAATTATTTATTGGTATAAACTGTTGGAAACTCTAAAATTGATGTTAGAGGGCGGCAAATTTTGCAATGTCAAAATTTAAAATTTAAATTCTAAAAAGTCAAGGTTTTTTTCCTTGTAATAGTGCAATACGTATAAATCATGCTATGCTGAAACAATACAATATTTTTTTTCCCTAACAAATTTTAAAGCATCCTTTTAACAAGAGGGGGGAGGGGAGCTTGCAAGTGTCGTTCGAGAAGGCAGACACGTTGCTCTTTTGTATGGGCATTAGTAAGAAGGAGGGGGGTTCTTCCCCCTAAAATTAGAAACGCAAATTTTTTTTCTGCATTTTTATGAATATTTTTATGAGTAAAAGTTTTAGAGTGTTTAAAAAGTTTTTGTTTGTTTTTTTTCTGATATTTTTGCAGTACCACATACACGTCCTAATACCTCAAAATGCACCAGTTTGCATATAGTTTTCAAAATTTTCCCGGGGGTTCTCCCCCGGACCCCCTCCCCCCCTTTTAAATGGCAAAATTTCATAGCTTCAGTTAAGGGAGGACCCTACATATCGCTCTACTCCCCTAATGTTGAGTTGAAAGGGACATGCCGTGGGAACATTATAGAAAGTTTTATGAGTTTATCAGTGACCCAAAAGTGGAAAACGCATAAAAATTATGTGAAATATTAGCAATAATTGGGATGGAGGGGGGCGGCATTTTAAAGTTTTACCCCGCCTCGGAAAATTCCAAGATCTGGTACTGGGCGCTTGCCTCATGGCGTAGCGCCCTTAAGGGCGGCAGCTATGAAAAGCTAATTAATATATTACGTACTATTACACTTCTATAATGAATAAGAAAAAAACCATCCTCTGGATATTTGATATTATTTAAATACATACGCACTTATTTACTGACAATTTTTTTAGTCCCTACACTTTCAGAAATGGAGCTCTCTCACTTTTGACGATTCTTCAAGAAAATTTCGTCAAGAATAACGATTCTTTCGCCGCGCGATCACGTGACTTTAAAAAGTTACTACTCAAATTTCGCCAATTTGACGAAAGGTTTACTCGGAGCATTTTGCACGAAGCTATTTCGTCAAATACGACGGAAGTTTCGTGAGATTTGAGCAAGCGTTTCTGCGAGCATACACTCTACAGTACAGTCTACAAAATGCATTTAATAGGAGCGCAAAATATTTTTTGCCTCATGGCGCTACTTACACTCCCGCCGGGACTTCCAGGGACTATATTCAAAACTAACAAAAAATAATAATTAATTATCAAATTTTTGACTAAAAATCCACTTGAAAAGCCGTCTATAGCACCAGACCTCAGGAGATTCCTTCAGGACACACTATCTTTTAAATACGATTACATTCTTTCTACGGTAATCCACGTAAATGTAGAAGATAACTCGAAATTAAATAAATTAATTAAACCTAATAAAATATTTGCAAGTTCCGATCATTTCAAAAAAGGATCAGAGTTTCTTGTACCACTATAATATTAAAACATCCATAAATATTCATTCCACTATGGCATTAAAATATCTTACTACCACCCGATTGTTGAATTTCATATTACTCCTTACTTGTTCGCATTATGATCATGTGTTAAAATTTCTTACAACTAGTTCTAATATACTTACCATGTGAAAAAAAATATTTTATAAAAACAGAAAACATCAATTGGACAATTTTCTTTTTTTTTTTAAATACCAATATCGCATATCATTCTTTCTCGAATACGAAATAGTTTCTTGAACTTGAGTAATCTAATTTTAAAAACAAATAATGTATCGCGGGCGATCTGGCAATACCTCATATGTACAAATTTTTCAATTTTCCGATTTTCCTTTTTATTAACTTTATTTAATAATTAAATAAAGTTAATGAAAAGGAAAATTTGAAATTCGAAAGCTTTGTAGAATTGTATATAGGAGGTATTGACAGATCGCCAGCGATATTACATAGATTCAAGAGTTCGTTACTTCTTTGAGCCTATTAAAATAACTCTCTATGCATTACTTAATTATATAATAATTACTTAATGCACTAAGTGCATATTAAGTGATTGCCTAAGCAGTATTGCCTTCCGCAGTAAATTCCGCAATCATTCTTAGTTCCCTTTTCAACAAAGCTCCACTGATCCTCGGGGTCTTCAACCCGTGGCCCGCCAAGCCTTTTCAATAAGTTATAAACGAAAATTTTTATGAAAGAATAAATAAATAAATAAAATGAAAAGGGAAAGAGAACGGCCGATTGCTACTACATAGTTTATAAAAACAAAAAGACACTTCACACACTTGGGGGAAAACGGTATGGAGAGAAAAACTTACATAGGGTCAGTTGGGGTAATTGTAAACGCTTTTTCAATGTTTTAACTTTTGACCCTTCCCTACCTCTTGAATGAATTCAGAGGTAAAATTGTGAGCATTGTAGCCACTACTGTACTTCTTGTGAGTAAATGTGTGCAAAAATTTTGACCTTATGACTATTTGTTAGCAAATGAGCTCGTGTTTACAATTACCCCAGAGATCTGGGGTAATTGTAAACAGTGATTTATTTTCGAATAAGGCTGATGCAAATGGAAAATTGTTTCATACACAGTTTGTTTGAAGGCTTAAGAACTTCCGGAGCAATGGTTCTCAATCTGCGGCCAACAGGCCGCATGTGGTCCGCTGAGTAATGTTATGTACAGGGTTCGTACGCTTTTGGCAAAACCAAAAATAAGGACTTTCTAAGGACTTTTTAAGGACCTACAAAAAAATTTAAGGACCTCACAAATTTTTCGAAATATACAAACTGTTATGTTTATTAAAAGGAAGCCATTATTGAAAGAGGAAATCGTTTTAGCATCGTATTTTTATTAGGAACACAACACAAACACTTTTATGGAGCTCTCTTTGACTTTGCTTTTCTAATGTCCAATACAGTCAGGGAGTTAAATAATTATTGGAGCTAAGAAGCTCACAATACAAGTATTAATCATATATAAGCAAATTATCATGACATGAAAAATTATCAAAAATGGTTAGTGCTATAAAATACAAGTTAAATGGAAAAAAATTTTAAATAAAACAAAATTGTTAAAGAAAACGCTGCACTTTGTCTTGAGAATTTGTGTTTAATTTTGATATTTTTGCTTTATTTTACTTATCTTATGTTGCCAGCATCTCAATTTAGGCTAACTTAAATTTTTATCTCTGCCATAAATATAGTTTTTAATTATTTAGAAGAGCTTGCAAAAATTCAGAAAAATCTTTTTCAACTTGAGAAAAATATTTCATTTTGGAAACAACACACAAATAAAAAATGGAGCTTATTCGCTTAAAACGTTGTACATTACCCTCAAATAGTAACTACCAAAATTTAATTAAAATAAAGTTTCAAAAAATTGAACAATTTTTTTAAATAAAAATTAAAACAAGCTGCAAATACTAAAACAACTGTCAACTTTTTAAATTGATTTACAGGATGCAAAAAGATAGAAATTTCAAAAGCTGCGTGCAATTTTCGGCTAAGCACGTGCTAGATGTTAGCAAGTTTCCGAAAAATAGGTTTTTACATTTTCGCGTTATAAGTTATGAAAATTCAAGTAAATTAATACATGTCTTTTTAAGAAGTTTCTTGAAAAATTTTCTTGTTTTGAAGTACAATCACTTTAGATAAAAATACTTGTACATCAGCTTGAAAACAGGATCTTTTTGCAAAAAATAGAATTTTCGTTCACAAATAAAAATAGAAAAACTAGGGGAAAACGGAGCATTTGGCAACTACGGTGTATAGGTTTAAGAAGAGGTAGATTCCTTCAATTTATTGCTAATTAAGAAATTTCACGAGATACAAATTTTGATTAACGCAGCAAATATCCATCATCTCCCACACAACAAAACCCCACAGCGAACGATCGCGAAGCCAAATTGGTCAATAAAAATTTACTAAATATTAAAACATTGCTTTAAAACAAATTTTCGATACCGGAATTTATTTGATCTAAAAAAAAAACAATGGGGAACAAACTGTTTAGCGCAAGACCAGCTAAAAAGCGATCGGGAGAGTTGGCAACTCGGCGTGTAAGACGTAAGAAAAATGATAATAAAAATAAATCATTCTTTTACCTTTAACAGTATAAATAAGCGATAATCATACAAACGATTGGTCAAACGCAAAAAAAGCTGAAAGTTTTTTTTCTTTTGGTCTACATATTAGTTAAAGGTATCTCTTTTATTGAGCTAGATGTCCACAATATGCTTCTTTGAAGTATTCCCCACCCCCTTAAATTAAAAAAAAAAGTTTCAAAAACAATATTTGTTTACTGATTACTTGTTAAGAGCTGCTCCTACTTGCTTTATTGATAATTGTTTAGAATGTAGATGATTTAGTAACAATTTTCATGCAAAAAAATATTATTTACTTTGTAACAAAACTTAATAAATAGTATCGAATCCAAATTTGAAATCCCGAAAATCGGCCCTTTTTCGAAAATCCCCGAGTTTTGTTTATTTATTAAACTTTTCCCCCTTGAGTCCTTAAAAGTCCGTTTTTCAAATTTTATTCCTTTTTCTTTTCTCTTTTAAAAGCAAAATGAGGGAACTTGTTTGATTTGTTTTTCTGTGGTCTTAAATAGGGATGTAACGGCCACTATTCGGTATTGGGCCCTTTGGCCGAGTATTCGGCATGGCCGAATAGTCATTTCATCACCCGGCCGAATATTCGGCCTTGCCGAATACTGGGTAAGGTCAAATTCGGCCTGGCCGAATATTGATGGACTATTCGGCCGAACAGTTCTGCTGCAGTAATAAAGTAAAAAAAATAAAGAAATTAGTAGATTTTAAACATTTAAAATTTTATTATAATTATTGCAAATGAATACATTAGTTCACTATAGTTTTAAGAAATAAAAATAATTTAGGTTAAACTACTTCTTTTTAAATCTTGTTTTATGCTTGACTGAGCAAAAACAGATTTTAAAGTTGTAATATTGTATTTTATATTTAGCATTTGCTCCCAAAAGCTGCCAATAGTTAATTATAATAGATAATATGATAAATTCATTTTGTTACTATTAATAAAGTGGAAGCCAGACTTAGTTTGTGTCGACTGATTTATTCTGAATATTGGGTTAGAGAGAAATGTGAAAAGCCCAGAATATATCATGAATATTTAGAGAACATAAGTTATTGGGGTTTTTGAAAATAAAAACATATTCCAGTTAAGTGCATTAAGTTTTAATAGATCTTTTAAAAATAGGTATGTAAAAACCCCATAAAATAAAAATATTAACTTTTATAACTTTTAAAATATCTTCATAAAACAGTATTGAGCCAGGTAAAAGTTCACTAAGCACTAGTATTTCTTTCATTGCAATGAAATAGTTAGTAAAATAATGCTAATGCTTACTACCGTAAAACCTGTCATTTCTATTTTGCTTGTGGGTGAAATTCTTAGTTTTATTACATTCAAAACAATAGTGAAAATAGATTAATTTTAAATAGTTCTAAATTCTTAACAAACAGAATTAAATCTTGCATCATAGATCGTGTGCAATTGGTGTTTGACTTTGTGAATAATTTTAAATTTGCCAAATACTTTCGATTACAACGATTTTCTAGAAATTTTAATATTCGGCCGCCGAATATTCGGCTTCGGCCTTGAAGAAAGGACGGAATATTCGGCTTCGGCCTGGAAGAAATGGCCGAATATTCGGTATTCGGCCAAATCACTATTCGTTACATCTCTAGTCTTAAATGGTGCCCAGTTACTGGGCACCATTGCATTTTGTACAAATGCTTGGTGTTTTTATTCGACTTCTCTACTAATATTTTAATTTTTTTTTTTTTTGATGTAGCTCGATTTTCTTTTTTATACAATATCAGGAAATAGTAAATCGGGAGCTTCCATGTGGGTGGGTACAAGTTCATTCTAACTGAATTGGGTGTTGTATTTTGAAGCATTTTATCAAAATCCATGAACATTTTTTTTTTTTTTTTGTAAAAATATATAACACATCAGTTTACTTATACCTTTTCAAAAAAAAAATTAAAAAAACAAGAGTTAATTATTTATCTACCAGTTGAGAAAGCACTGCAATTTGTAGTAAAAATGCGATGATGTTTATGTAAATCCGCCATTTTTGGTCCTGTCAATCCGTGATAGGACCGAACCCGAGCAAACCAAATTTGAGATTCGATTAAGTAGTTGAAATGAAAGAAGTTTGATTCTTGTGAAGAATACAAAAGATAGCAAAGCAAATAGAGCGCATGGGTACCTTTTTATTTTAACAAAAAAAAAATAAGCACCTGGAATAAAAATAAGGACTATTTAAGGACTTTTTAAGGCCTTAAAAATGAAAATGAACATTAAGGACTTTCTAAGGACCTTTAAGGACCGTACGAACCCTGTATGAGTCGGCTCAGATCATTTAACGAGAAATATCTTGCAAAAAATCAAGTAATACGACAAATTTATGTAAAATTTGTCGCCCAGTGTATCAGGCGGTTAAGCTTGGATCCCACAGAACACCGAAAGTGAAGCACAACTGGCCGTGGTCAACGCTCGGGAGGGTGACCACCTCCAGCGACTGATTCCTGTGAGACCAAGTGCGCTTAAGCGAGCTGCGCACGTAAAATTCGTCGTCGCTTCAAAGTCCACCAAGTTAGAAATAATTTTCGCTGAGGGACCAACCTAGGTGACGATCTCTGATCTGGGAACTGATTCAAAATCATTAAGCCCCTCTGAGCCAAGTGTACTTCATTCTAGCGGAGCTGCTCATTAATAATCAGTAGGAGTTTCCTTAATTCATGGTCGCCCTGCAAGGGGGGGCTTGGATTTCCAAGTGGCATTATCAAAAACAACTGCAGTTATGTAAAATAGACACAAAAGTGTAATTTACATCAAAATATAATACTTATTGTACCCCAAAATTTTGGAAATAGGATAAATTTAAGTGTTTACAATTACCCCAGAGTAAGAAATATATGGGGTAATTGTAAACACCTAACTTGTACTTGAAAAATAACAGGGAAGATTAAATTCATAACTAAATATTTTTAGCAGCATTCCATATGACAAATAAAAATGGTTGAAACCGCTCACATAGCTTTTTTAGATGAGCTGGAGAGGAAAATGTAAGATCCCTAAATTTTGTTAAACAACTTTTTTCACTGTGCCATTTTCAAACAATTGTCACACCTGCACAGTTGTTTCGAAACTTATGAAACTGTTTCAATGTCTTCCCTATGCTGCCAGGTTATCACTCACAAGCTGATAAGTTTTCAAAACCACCACAAGTGCAGTTATAAAGCTTGTTTACAATTACCCCATGTTTACAATTACCCCAACTGACCCTATATGTCTTGTTTAAATGACTCGTCATTTAGGAGGGTCTGCGGGTAGGGGGCTTTGAGAATATCACATTAATTCATAGCTACGCATGTATTTTGTTGGTTCTTCAGCGTTGAGATACCACCATATATCCCCTCCTCCCCAAATAGAAAGCTTTGAGATAATGTAGGAAATTCATCAGCCGTTCGGAAAAGGTTACTGCAATGTATAAGGAGGATATACCCTTTACCCCGCCCCCCTCCCTCCTCCCCACCGACCTCGAACCTTCAAAATGACTGTCTTGTTCAAAAATGTGGAAGGAGGGAAAGAAAGAAATGGAAGTTTATTTCTCCAACCAGTGTTGACCAGGTTTCAAAAATGAAAACCGCACATCCAGCAACAAAAAACCAGTCCCAAAACGATCCAATAAATTTTACGACCCTTGCCACCACCGCCCCTCAGGAAAATGTTATTAATTTGGATACTTAAAATTTGGTTGTAAAATAATTATTAGAAACACCACGCCCATATAAATATATATGTAAAACAATGGCCAAGTATCCCATTAAGACTGAAGGGAGAATTCATCCAGCAAAGTGAGAATGTTTTGCTTTTAAAATATTGTCAAGGAATTTTGTAGCATCATTCTGTACCCATATCAGTACAGTAAAACCCCGTTATACCGCGGAATCGGATATACCGCGGCGACTATCATGTCCCCCAAAGTTTAACCCACACTTTATCATTGCCATTTATAAAGTAATTCCTTATTTATCATTGTAAATAAAGCCAGCACGAGCACACAAATATTCTAGCCAAAGAGCACCCATCGCCCCACCAGACACACTAAGAGATAAAGCCCTATTATGATAGGCGTGATGTACACTTTTTTCATGCATTTTCTCTTTCAACCTAAATCATATAGCTTAATTTCAAAATCGTGTGGAATCGCCCTGACTTGTTTCTTTTGACATGTGCGGAGCTCAATCTGTCAGCGCCTGTTCATTTCAATGCTTAACTATTCCATTTTCAGAAGTCTAGTTTTGAGTGTGTAACTTCTTTTATAGCGCTAGCAACCTTTGTTTTCCAGATTCTTTAGCGTTCCTGAAAAGTTAACATATTCTCCAGTGAGAAGTGCGTTCCTTCCCTTCCAATTCTAATTTTTCTTAAGACCTCTCCCCCTTCACAATCCCATGTTGATAACATAAAGAGATTTTTAAGCACCTTTTTTCTCGGAACACAGTTGGTTTAAAACCTATAGCTCGATAGACTGATTGCGCAGCTGAGATGTGTGCTTCTTGCACAGCAATTACAGTGAATAAAATGACAGCCAAGAAAAAAATATATTTTGGGGGAAGAAAAGTTACGAGTAATTGATAAAGTTAAAAATGATGCAACAAAAGCGAGTATTATTTCGTGAACGTGGTTCCGCGGTATAGTTTCATTATACCGCGGTTATGTTATAACGCGGGTGTCAAACATGTCTCCCGACATCCGCGTTTTAACGGGGTTTTACTGTATTATCTGTCTCAAAATTAAGTACAGAGTTGTTGATTTTACTTCTATTGAACTTTTTTTTTAACTAAAAAACACAAAATACTAACCAATTTATGAAAAGATTGCCCAAACCAACCAAACTTTCCACATAAAATCAATTCTATTGCTGTAATCTTCCTCCCAAATTTTAAATTTTCTGCCTGACACTACTTATTCTGCAAATGTGATCCCATGGGGTGATTCTGATGCCGAATGATCCGAAAATTTCAGAGGGCCTGTTCCGAAATGAAATATCAGTTTTCCTAAAATTTTGCAATTTATTAATTAATCATAAGGTTTTTTTATTAAATAAAATATATCTGTTCTTTTTCTTTCAGCCTTGAGGCAAGTAACATATTTTGTACTTTGAAAAAACTTCCAATAGTGTTTCTGGAAAAAACTGACTTCTGATCTAATATTAGGGAACGAACTTTCATTTTATTTTAAATCACTTGAAGGATATTTTGAGCTTATATACGTGTATATTGTAAAGAGGGGAGAGCAGTGCCGGATCTGTGGGGGGGGGGGGGGATTCAACTGTGATGCACCAAAAAAAAAGAACAGAAAAGAAATAAAAGAATATTTAACAAGGAAAGTTTAACTTTTGGAAAAGGAATTAAAAATCCTAATTCAGCGCTCCGATTTCATCATTGATCGGCTATTTTGCTAACGATTAAAACCGATTAATAGAATTATTTATTTGTACAAACTGTTGGAAACTCTAACTGAATAAAACACTGAGTCGGCTCCTATGGCAGGCACAAGACTCTTGGTGAGGCAGTTTTGGGGGGCGGAAATTTTTCAATTAATTAATTTTTTATTTAAATTTAAAAAAGTCGAGGTCTTTTCCTCTTATAATAGTTAAATATAAATCATGCTATACTCAAACAATACAATAGTTTTTCTTTTGCAAATTTTAAAAGCATCCTTTTGGGAAGAGGCGAAGGGGAGGGGGGTTGGCCTGCGCCCAGGATTCAAATAAAGAAAATGCTTATTTTGTTCTGCATTTCTATGAGTATTTTTAGGAGCAAAAGCGTTTTAATTTTTAAAAGGTTTTTGTTCGCTTTTTTTCCCTAATCTTTTTGCGATCCCAAATGCGTCTCCAAAGGAATCAAAACAAACCAGTTTGCATATTCTTTGACTGTCAGAATTTCATATCTCCAGTTTAGGAGGGAATTTTCATATGGCTCTATTCTCTAATGTAGAACTGAAAGGGTCGTGCCTCCCAAGTCAAAATTTAAGCTAGTAGTAGCATAAAAAATATGCTAGTTTTTGCTACGTATGCTAATTTTTTGCTAAAATATGCTTCCTTATGCTAGTTAGCATGCCATGCTTATGAAGCTAGCATACAGGAAAAAGCATTTCATGCTATAAAACTAGCATATGATGCTAATTAGCACTGCAAGCTTCTCAAAAGCATGCTGAGGTAGTTACCTTGACATGCTAGTTTTTGCTTTTTTATGCTAACTAGCATAAAATGCTATACAACTAGCATACAGAAAAAAAGCATCTTTTGCTATAAAACTAGCATATGATGCTAACTAGCACTGCAAGCTTCTCAAAAGCATGCTGAAGTAGTTACCTTGACAAGCTATTTTTTGCTTTTTTATGCTAACTAGCATAAAATACTATACAACTAGCATACAGAAAAGAAAAGAATCTTATGCTATAAAACTAGCATATGATGCTAACTAGCACTGCAAGCTTCTCAAAAGCATGCTGAGGTAGTTACCTTGACAAGCTATTTTTTGCTTTTTTATGCTAACTAGCATAAAATGCTCGACAACTAGCATACAAGAGAGTTACATACATGGTTCATACAGCTTTTAAAAAACAAAAATTAATGAGGTTTCAGTGGCCTTTTCATGACGTGAAAAATATTTTTTTGTTTTATCGGACATTATTATAAGTGTTAGTTTAAAACACTTATAAATGTCCGATGTAGTACATTAATATACATAATTTAAAGGGTTTTCTTTCCCTATTGGACAACACAGCTCGCGGTTATCCCAGTATTTATGCTAAAAAAAGCTAGCATCTGATGCTTTAATATTATGCTAAAAAATCAACCCAAAGATAAGATATGATGCTTAATACTATGCTAAAAAAAAGCAACAATTTATAGCACGTGCATGTGTAGCAGTGCGAGTCAGTGCTTCAAATAACCCTCTTTGCTCCTGCCAGGGGGGCACGCCTTTTGGGAAAGCGGTAAAGAATGCGGCTACTACCAAAACGATCTTGGTTCTACTCCCGGCGCTTCACAGCCACTCTCGCACCGTTACATCTGGTGACCCGGCATTTACGCACGCAGCAATAAATACTCGAACACTCCAGAGATGGCGCCACGAGATGACTTGCTCTCACGCATTCGTGCAGTCTGCACGCGCTCGCACTTGAGCCCCGCCACGGATCCGAGGAAACAGGCCCAAACTTCACTCACTCAAGCAGCAACCTGACGCAGCCTTTCTCTCGCGCTGGTGCACCTATCTGTGGTAAAATATCGTTCACTTTTCCCCTACTCGTTCACTGGGGGCGGAGTACGTAGCGGTGCGAGTCAGTGCGTCAAATAGCCCTCTTTGCTCCTGCCCAGGGAGCGCGCCTTTTGGGATAGCAGTAAAGAAATGACCACCAAAACGATCTCGGTTCGACTCCCGGCGCTTTACAGCCATTCTCGCACCGTTACACATGTGATGCTATAAAATTATGCTAAATAAGCAACAGTTTATAGCATGTGATGCTATAAAATTATGCTAAATAAGTAACAGTTTATAGCATGTGATGCTATAAAATTATGCTAAATAAGCAACAGTTTATAGCATGTGATGCTATAAAATTATGCTAAATAAGCAACAGTTTATAGCATTCTATGGTTTTTTGTTTATGCTAATAAGCATAAATTGTGTTCGAATTTTAATCATCTCATGCTGGTTTTTCATGCTAAACTAGCAAATATTTTAAGCATCTCATGCTAATTTGATATGCTATCAGTAGCATCTTTTATGCTAGTTAGCAAAGCAAAATTAGCATAAATTTTGACTTGGGTCCGTGGAAACATTAATGATAGTTTTATGGGTTTATCAATAGCCCACAGGTGAAAAAAAAAAAACTCAAAAATGGCCAGCGCATAAGTTTTGAATATGAACAATAATTGGATGGAAGGGGTGGGGGAAGGCATTTTTTTTTAAGTTTTGCCCCGCTACGGAGAACCCCAAGATCCGATACTGGGGAAGAGACCCGCCCTAACAGTTGTGTTTTGTTGTTGTTTTTTTTTCACTTCCTGGTGTATAATTTTTCGGAAAATTTTGTGTGAAGTTCAACATTATTTTTAACTGAGAACCGCTTGTGAGTGGCCCGCCGATCTTCTCGAGCTAATGGATGTGGCCCTCTACAGACCCCTACTACAGACGATGTCTACAAGTTCCACAATATACTTTATAGATTAAAATATTTTTTCTACTTCTGAATTTGTCAACAATATTAACATTCTTTTCAGATTCCAGTACTTAACCTTAAATTTTTTTATAGGCAATCACTAAAAAGTCTTACTTTCTTACAATCAATGTACAATGCCATAAATTTTACGTAAATTCTTTTTAAATACAATTATATTCAACATAACTTATTAAATCATCTTTCTAACTTATTAAAATAAGTCGCAAATTCATTTCTTATAAGAATTTATAACAAATTTTTCATTGGAAAATCACATTAATTTCGCCATAATTAACTAAACTTATAAGTTTTAGTACAAATAGTAAAATTTCATGATTTATTCTTATGTTACAAACTATTTCAGGAATTGAAAAAAATCATACAAAGAAAAGACTTGCGAAATTCCGAATACAAGGTTTATTTATTTAAAACATTTCTCCTTTAACTTAAAATTAGCCCGACTCTTAAGCCCTGTTTCTATCATGTTAAATATACAAATCTGCATACTTGGCTATTTCTGATTTACTAGTTTTTCTATGTCAAGCATTGCTGGTGTTCAAATTACTAAAGGCCAATGGCTATAAATGATCCTTATACATATTCATAGACTGATAGACAACTTTTGAATCCTATTCCTTTTTTTTCATTCACACATTTTAAAACTTTGATTTTTAATTTTTTTTAAATTCCCGTCATTTACGGTAAAAGCATTTTTTTCTCCGAGAAATTTCTTCAGTCCAAGTGCGTCTTGCACCAGTCAGTGATGAATCCAGGAATTTGACCAAGTATGAGGGGACCTCAAATTTGAACTATCGTTTTACAAGTAAACTTTTTGAGCAAAAATAGAGATTACTTCATGTTGGACCGTATAGAAGTTGACATTTCAAAATTGCAATTTTTACTTTTAAGAGCATTTTTGAAAATTAATTGCCACGTACAAACTTATTTATGCCCAGAGCATGATCCATTTATTCATTAAAATGAAATTTACATTTTTAAATTAAGCTTGGCTTTTGATGAGCAGGCCCGTCGAAAGAGGGTTGTACGTGGTTTATACATGGGGCTCGGCATTTGGTGGGGACTCGGTTCGGCATCGGAGTAGTGCAGAGGGTAAAATGTTTCCAGGGCTAAGATGTCCGCGCAATAGGGGGAGGGGGCGATAAAACTGACGTGGGACCCGCCTTGGCTCTCGACTACCCTGGTGATAAGGACTATGAACTATGCGTCTTGCCTCAGGAAAGAATACATAGCACTGAAGGAAATTAAATCTGGGACAAACGTGAGCATTGAAGTTGAACCAATGACCTCTTTGCTGAGAGCCCTATGCAATGCATTAATAACGTTAAAACTGAACAAATGTTTTAACAAGCGCTCTGTCAGCATCGAGGCTCATAATAAAGCTGGAGTGACCTCTGAGTGCCTGTTTTGAAGCAGAGTATTCTGGAACGCTGAAACCGCTCATCATCCGTATAAAGCACCCGCCTGCTGAAACTGATTTCAGCATTTTTGCCTGAAAGAACAAGTTGAAACTTTCTTTCTTACTACCATTGTACTTAATAAGACATATGATATATAAGAACTCAATAGCTGTCGTTTTTTTTAGTTGCATGACAAATATGAGGTTAAACTATTATTACTTTTAGCTCTCCTTTCATGCTATTCTCCAAAACGACT
This sequence comes from Octonoba sinensis, assembly GCA_038502835.1. NCBI lineage: Eukaryota > Metazoa > Arthropoda > Arachnida > Araneae > Uloboridae > Octonoba > Octonoba sinensis. The sequence continues at coordinate 107,812,564 of CM076602.1, read as the reverse complement.
AAAAACTTTTAGATTCCTTGAATGGCAATACAGTATGTATGTTTGTTTGTTTACATTGTTTTATATTTCTATTTCTTCCTAGCATGTGTGTATATTCCGTTAGCTTTATAAATGGAAATAAAAGTAGAAAATATTATATGGTTTTCAAAATTTGAATCTGATGACAAAGATTTGAGCGAAGTATTTAACATTAATGATGTACATGATCGACATGTATTTGGAAAACCAAAGGAAATAGGTTTCTTCTCTATTGATTCAAGCAGGCAATTGTTACAGAACAAAAGTCAAATGAAATATTTAATTTTTCCACTAAAAATGCGCGATTTCGAAATCGATCTTAATGTAAATTGTGACTTGGACATTTTTCACAACTACAATACAATTGAAAAAATGTATCAAACATTGAAGTGGTTATCACTTAATCAAAAAAGACTCCGGAAACTTTCTAGGTTTGTTTTGTATCTCTTCACATTATTTTGATCGCTATACATATATTAATGTAGCATAAAAACCAACTTTATTATCTTAATTATCAGCCATTCTGCTGTTTTTCCCTGCATTATAATTTATGTTTGTATGATTTAATCTTACGATGCAATGTATGATGATTTGGAGAAATTTCAACCCCAACTATTTTGCAGTTTGGTGGGAAATTTTGTTCAGTTCCATTTGTTATTAATTGCATGACTTTCACTCCATAACTTTAATGAATTTCATTAGTTTACGAAGTCATCAAAAACAAGTTGTAGGAAAATGGCACCATATGTATAGGCTTGCCATATTTTTGGTTAGTGAAACAAGGACACATTAATATGGGATGGGCATACCGCAGGGTTTGGGGGCATGGAATACCCCCCCACTTGCGGGGAGGGAGTCTGGAGAAATTTTTAAAAAAATTAAAGCAAAATGGTGAGTTTCAAGACTTTTTAAGCCTCGCAAGTAACGGGAGCGGGGAATCTGGAACCCTAAATTGTTAAGTCTACCCACCTTTTAAAAATAAAAGAGGAATTTTTACTGCTCCACTGTCTAGAAAGAAGTGTTAATAAAATAAAGTTTAAATTACTTCACATAAAATGGTTTAGCTGAACAAATAATTATTAAGTCTTATTTCTTTAAATTACAACTTTTTTTCTAACTACAAAAACCATTTCAAAAAAAAACATTTCTGTCAAACTAAAATAAAAATTAATAAGTTCACAATGTTATTCTTTGTTTTCAACCCACTCATATTTCTAACTTGAATGTTCTTTTTTCAAGATGTCTTAGTGAAACTTGACTTTTTCATAAAAGTCAGAGCAAAGAAAACGCCAAAGTTTATTTTGCATACAATCGATGCTCTTGCAGTGGACACCTCTGTCATCTTAAAGATTCTTAATGTCTTCATAAAAGATTCTTAAAAACATAAATTCATTACTTTTTAAATCTTCAGCCATTTCCGGGACATTGATAAAACTGGGCGGGACACCGGGACAAAAGAAAATACCGGGACTCATGTATATATCCATATACCGGGATGTATCACGCTTGCTTAGCAATTTTCATAATTAAAAAATACAGTGGCATATAAATAATTTAATCACTCGCTACACACAAATACTTACATAAAACATTAGCCTTATCTAGATATCTTCCTTGTTTTTTTTCTTTTTCCCCTGTAGGTGGCAAGCCCCCCCCCCCCCCCCCCCCTGAAAACAATTCTGGCTACTACCTTGGTAGGTGATTCAAGAAGTTTGAACACAATTAAATAAACTTGCTTTTCTTTTCAATTCTTCAACACAATGCGAAGACGGAAAGGAATTTTGTCATCCTTCTTTTTGTTACGTTCAAGGTTTAGGTTAAATCAAATGTTGAAAAAAAAAAAAAAGAGAGAGAAATTTTCTTTTTCTTTAATATTTTTAAAAAAAAATTTTTTATTTAATCAGCGAAAAATTCTAATATTTTCTTGATCAACATTACACATTGCAGTCAGTGTGAATTGCTAGAATAAACAAGGAGGGGGAGGGAACAATATGCAGTAAATTGTTAAAGGCAAAAATATCCATGCTTTTTCTAAAATGCATTGTTAAATGTAATGCCAAAATGTTCACCTTTTGAAGTTTTTGTATTTGATGAGACTATAGTAAGAGAAATTTTCTTATCTGAATGCCCTGCGGTAATAATTAAATTTAATGATATTTTTACAGAAGTGAAATAACCGAAAACAACAAAAGCTTTTGTTAGTGTCTGGAAGCATATTTTCAATGTTTGAACTGGTAGTCAAGTCCAAAAGGATTGTAAAAGGTTTCAGAACTCTTCTTTTTTGTTTAAAGCTAAAATGAAATATACATGGGGTTTCTATTATGTTATAAAGAAATTATTTTCCTAAACATAATTATAACTAGGGGAAAAAACTCATTTTTTATTGTTCAATAAACTTTGTTTCTCTCTCATGTTTTGTCTCTATTCTCATAATAATTAACTTCTTAATTATTTCCCAAAAGGTCTTTATAACTATTAACTTGTTAAGTTTTTGAAACAATAAAATACTTTCCTATTTTAATTCCAGGCAAGGCTTATTTCTCTCT